>CP092875.1:59136253-59178309 GCA_030710605.1 Cordylochernes scorpioides
AGCTATAACATCAGTGCTGAGTGTGTAGGAGGGCTCTTCATTTGATATATTTTCACTTGATATTTTTTCATTTAATATACATCCATGATTTGGTGAAAATTCTATACATGTGCGATATGAGATTGCCTCCACAACAAAATCCCAAAACATCATAACAAGAGAATGACTCACTGTAAAGATAGAGACCAATCTCAGAACAAGAAAAAAAGATCGCCTAACTTACAGGGTACATATAAGAGACCGTCACAAAACCATGGTACTTACATCCCAGGATAAGAACAAGGGACAGCTTTCCTACCATGGCACTAACAAGGAGACACCAAACTGCAATGAGAAAGACACCACTGGATAAGAATAAGGGACCACAATGGCACAAACATGGGGCAGACTAACTACAATGGTATAGAAAAGAGACCGTATAACCGCCATGGCACAAACAAATGGAAGACTAACTGCAATGGCACAAACAAGAAGAAGACAAACTGCAATGGCATAGAAAAAGGAACCGTATAACCGCGAAAGCACAAACAAGAGGCAGAGTGACTGCAATGGCACAAAAAAAGGGGTAGACTGACAGCAATGGCATAGAAAAAGGAACTGTATAACCGCAATTGCACAGACAAGGGGAAGTCTGACTGTAATGGGAGAGAAAAGGGACGGCCAACCACCATGTCACAAACAAGGGGCAGAGTGACTGCAATGACATAGAAAAGGGACCGTATAACCGCAATTGCACAAACAAGGGGCAGATTGACTGCAATGACACAAACAAGGGGCAGAGTGACTGCAATGACATAGAAAAGGGACCGTATAACCGCAATTGCACAAACAAGGGGCAGATTGACTGCAATGACACAAACAAGGGGCAGAGTGACTGCAATGACATAGAAAAGGGACCGTATAACCGCAATTGCACAAACAAGGGGCAGATTGACTGCAATGACACAAACAAGGGGCAGAGTGACTGCAATGACATAGAAAAGGGACCGTATAACCGCAATTGCACAAACAAGGGGCAGATTGACTGCAATGACACAAACAAGGGGCAGAGTGACTGCAATGACATAGAAAAGGGACCGTATAACAGCAATTGCACAAACAAGGGGCAGATTGACTGCAATGACACAAACAAGAGACTGCCTAACTGAAGAAATTCGCTTGCGCCATTTCCTGCCGTAGATTAAAATAGCTCGGAGCCAATTAAAATGGAGCGTTGTGTCTGTTGACTGTCTTCTTACCTCACTGCGGGGATTAGCAGCGAGGGGGGGGACGACACCAGGACATTGTGTGTTGTTGGAACACGTGGCGCTAGAAGTGGATTGTCTTCAAGGCCTCACAACTATGTAAATGTCAAATATTCACCTTACAGTTAGCACAGGCCTACTCTCAGCCGTTTGCTTACATTTAACAAGTGCTTTAGCTACAACCAGTCTATCCTGGATGTCAGCAAAGGCTTAGGCAGAGACAGTACGTAATTCTTAAAGACTACCGGTCCAATCTGCACTTAGGAGTATCATTAGGAGATCTTCATGCTAGCAGTCTTGTTAATTATCACAACTACACATGTTACGGGTTATGATAACCATGGTAGGTAGATTGTAAGTGCAAAGTCGAACTGCTTTTCACATGTGTAGACATGTGGTGCACTTACAGTAAAAGCAGTCGCCTTCTACCCACCATGATTATCATGGCCTGTACCACGTGTACTAGGAATAAGCAAAAATAAATGGTAGGTAGATGTTTGTTACACATTTCGCAATAAATATACCCCATGTCAAGAGAAGTCGAAATAAAGATTCTTCCACGCTTTTACACTTTGATTTAATGAATAAGTTATCATGGGTTTTGTTTCTTTTCTTATTTCTTTTATTTCTCGAGCTTTCGGGGCAACATGTTCTTCAACACGGAGATCCAGAAGTACAACTTCACGCTTATAAAGCTTCGATAAAAAATATAATAAAACACCATGACGTTTGTTAAAGACATCTCTCTCAAAAAAACTTTATATAACCTGAAAGGTAAGTTTACTATTTTACTTGTTAATTAAGACTTATAAAATATTCTTTTTGGGTATTTTCTCATCAAAAATGTCAATGAGTAAATTAGGAACTTACCTTGGGAAATGGTGGTTGGCGTCTTAGATGTCCAAAGAGTTCTGTATTTCAGGAGAGAAATCTGCACAGAACACCAAATTGGTAGGGCTGATGCAAACAAATTATTTTATCTTCAAAATTTTAAATATGTCAACAAATATAGTCTATTTGAATGTGAATTATAAAATATAAATCAATATTCCTTGGATAAAGTGACTATTTCATTCGTTTCTAAATATAATTAGTAAAAAAATGGTTATTAAAAATGGTACTTCGGTTAAAAAAGTTAAAGTTTGTGTCTCTATGAATACCTTTGTAATGAAGTCAGTTTATAGGATTTCAAAAGAAAGTTATTGTCCGAAAACTCTCCAAACTTAAATCTCTTTAATAAAGAAACCTAGTGGCCGTTGGCAAATGAGGAATTGTTAATAATACGTCCCGATTTTATTGAAATTAGTAAAATTTTACCTTTTTACAATGGAGCTTAACCTACTAATCTTTAAGAAGACGAAAAAATACTTCAGAATTTGACATCATAAAGCATTTAGATAGTATACTGAAGTACAGTAAACTCTCCTATAACGCGAGGTTTTACAACGCGATAAAAAATTGCGACAAATTTATTTATACAACGCGAAATTTCGTATAACGCGTTATAAAATAAAACAATTTACCCTAACAACATTCGCGTTATACAAGTTTTATTTCGTACAACGCGAATTCCTATAACGCGATTTTATACAACACGGAACACATTAATCGCGTTATAGGAGAGTTTACTGTATTATAGTTTATTATATTCCATGAAGTATTATGGTTTTTGATATGCCAATTTTATTCAATATAATATCCTTTCAAATTACAAAGTACATGTAAAAACCTATCAATACAAGTATTTAGAAAATATGAAATAAATGGTGGAGAGAACATTAAAGTATTTATCTTGTCATTATAGAAAGGATGTGACAGCTTTCCCTTTAGTTTCCTACGATGTTTGTGCTGTGGTCTAAATTGAAAGGAGCAATCAGTCAAGAAGTGCGAGCAACAAGTCAGCCAGAAAGGCTGTCAGGCAAAGTTTTGCCGTTCCCATGGCAATAGAGAAGGTCAATGTGTGGTACTACAAGTTGGGACTCGTTCATGGAACATGTCTTCTACACCGGTACAGGTTTCCTATGGCATAGAGACGTCGAACATGTGTTCCTATAGCAGCTAGAGGAGGTCATTATCTGTTGATGAAAAGTCTTCAGGGATCGCTCATCATTAAAAATTTTTAACGAGTTTTTTTCCTTTGCTGATTTGTTCATTATGTGTGATCGGTTTATGGGGCAATTTTCTCTCCATTTTATGATGGCTTTAACTGTTTTATTGACCTTCTTCATTTTATTTTGCATTCTTTCAGACTTTTCTAAAGTTTTTGTATATCTATAGATTTGTTGTTCTTACAAGGCTAAGCTGTTCTCGATATTTTTGCAGAAAAATACTAATGTAATGCATACTACACTGTAACCAACTCATTTCTAAGGAAGAACTTCTCAGTATTTTGTCACCTGCATTCCATACAATTCTTTAAAGGTATAAAATGTGTATCTAATATTCACCACAGGACTTTTTGTAGTTTTTGTTTTTGTTCATCTCTCTCTCTATTGATCTATTGTTCTTACAATGTTAAGCTGACCACTATGTTTTCCACAATAACATAAGTGCAATGCATACTATACTGTAAGCACCTTATTTATAAAGAAGAATCCTCAGTATTTTGTTACCTGCATTCCATACAAGTCTTTAAAGGCATAAAAAATGTATTTAATATTCAACATGGGAACTTTTTGTAGTTTTGTCAATGTATAGATCTGTTGTTCTTACAATGTTAAGCAGTTCTCGAATTTTTGCAGAATAACATAAGTGCAATGCATACTATACTGTAAATACCTTATTTCTAAAGAATAACTCTCAGTATTTTGTTTCTGCATTCCACACATTTCTTTAAAGGCATAAAAAATGCATCTAATATTGACCATGGGACCTTTTTGTAGTTTTTGTCAATCTATAGATCTGTTGTTCTTACAATGTTAAGATGTTCTCGATGTTTTGTACAATAACATAATTGCAATGCATACTACACTGTAAACACCTTATTTCTAAAGAAGAACTCTCTCAGTATTTTGTTACCTGAATTCCAATTCTTTAAAGGCATAAAAAATGTAGCTAATATTTACTACATCGCTTTTTTGTAATTAATCTTTGTTTTCTCTACATTCCTTGAAGTTATCCGTGAAAGTAAATAAACGGTAATTCTTTCTCTCAATTCTCCATGGACCAGCTTTTTTATTTAATATTTGCTTTGGACATTCCATAAAGTTCGGTGAACATATATGTCGTTTGGCCACTTTTTCACAAGATTTTCCCATTTTTATATGAAAAATAGACACTTCGGGCAGTTGGAGTTTTTTATTTTCTCAACGTTTCGACAAAAATCTTTTGTCTTCGTCAGGATATTTTTGTCAAAACGTTGAGAAAATAAAAAAACTCCAACTGGCCGAAGTGTCTATTTTTCATATAAATATGAATGCCGGCCAGGCAGCCTCTATATTTACGATAAGATTTTCCACGTATGCCGCCCAACATGTTATACAGTTACAAAATAACATTGTAAATAGTATTATTAATATTTTTATTCATTTATTTATTTTAATATTATTTTTAACCTCCTATATCATAGTCTTTGGTTAGTTTGATGTTTAATATTTTCTTGTGTTTTCTCTTTTTTTAAATAGTGTAGACTGTGCACTTAGCATGTATTGACAAGATGTCAATAAAATTATTTTAATTGTCAATTGTCTATGTTGTGTTGAATTTGAAAGACTGCGTGAGAACGCTCTAATACCTTAAAAACATATTTTTAACGCTTTACACACCCAAGATAGTGGATATTGATGCTGCTGTGATGGAGATGCATGGATACATCTGAGACTCTTCTTTGGACACGACAACAACAACAACATATTTTTAACGCCTTTCTATAAATTTTCTTTTTAATTTTTACCTGACGATGACAAAAAATTGTTGTCGAAATGTCGTTAATTTTTTTCCTGACAAGGATAAAAGATTTTTGTCGAAATGTCAAGAAAACCTTTTCTCTGGCAGAAAGAGTCTTTTCTTTTTAAGAACTATGAATATCGGCCAGGGAACCTGTATCTTCAAGAGTGTTTTGAAGGGCTTTTAACATCTTGATTCCGTTATCCGTGCCAGCACGTGTGAACATTTGTTTTAACAAACAGATTTCATTGTGTTGACATTGATAAGGTAGTAAAAGAGCATCGTAGTTCGAAAACCAGCTTTTTACCAATTTATAAAAATATAGGCATTGTTAATTTTTATTAATTTGTATCAATTTTTGGATTGAATAATGATTCCATATTACATATCTCAGGCATCTCACGCTTTTCTAAAGAATAATCAACAGTAAAAAACTTTGTGATCTCTACCTTTAACAAATAGAGCTCTATATATTCAGAGTATTTGTACCCTCTATTATCATGATCCCTTTGTACTTCAATCTTTTCCCATTCTCCATACATACATACATAAAAGTTTTGAATATTCTCATTCATAAAAGAAAAGCACAGCAGGCTATTCTTGGAGAGTTGGAGTTCTTTGGAAGACAGAAATAGCATAAACCGAAAGATCGATATACCGGACATGTACACACAATTTAGATGCTCCTAGAATAGGAACCTCTATGTATATATGAACTTCAGTGAAATGTCTTCATTCATAATGCAATAGCCGAATATTTATTTTGTATATATAGATATTTACTTTTCACTCTATTTATTCATTTATTTTAATTAGTATTGTACGATATTTATTTGCATACATTACATTTTCATTTGGATGATTTTCGCCCGAGGAGATTGTGAGACGCCCGTGTGTCTCAAGTGTAACGCGCGGCTTGCCGCGAAAAGGGATGAGATCCTAGAAAAAGATGGTCGTTTAGCCCATCGAAATATCGGAAATAAAAGATTATTTATTGAATCCAAGATGTGCCCTTTATGAACAAATATAACAATATGGATTGCTCTATCTTCAGAATAAAAGAATTCAGTAAACGCACAAAAATTTACAATTTCTGTTTATAAAGTCTTCATTTGGAAGTTTATTCATGGCGATGGCATTCAAAGAAAACTATGAAAAGAAGCAAATTTCACAAATGTATTTGCTTCGAGCTCATCTCTTCCACTTAAAGGATCAGACATAGGCCCATTTGGCCACACCTCTATGATCTGGTAAAAAAATATTAAAGATGGGAGAGGTACGAAAAAAAAATCAAGAACCCATCGTAATTCTGAGTTAAGGTAGGCAGGTACTGTAAGAGATATTTTTTCTACCCCTCTCTCTCTCTCTATCAATAAAGTAGGGTTCATATAAATTCACTTTGAAGCTCTAATCAACTTTTAAAATGCCAAAGCTCTCAGAACCTCTTTATCACTTCGCTAATCCGGATTAATGCCTTCAGGCCAAATTTAGAAAAATGTTCGATAGCTGAAAACAGGTCAACTTAAAAATGGTTTAGGTAATCCGATTATCCCAGTAATTATATTGATCTTCTGTCTGAATATATAATATTTCCTCTTTGTGCGCTTTTTTTCTTTCTTGAAATTGTCTCAGGTTCCCTAACATCAATTTTTCTCAATAAGATCCTCCTCTCAGTATTTGCTCTGATAAAAAAAATCCTTTCATTCTTTCTTGGCGTTATTTCTAATAAAATAATAGCTTGGAATTATAGCCGTCTGAAAGGCAATTGTATTTTTTTTACACTCGTCTGTAAAGCTTTTTTTTCACGATGTCTATGCAATTTACACACATATATGTAAATATGTACCAAAAGCGACACCTCTCTTTTTAATTATTGCATTAAAATATAATACATTTATGTTTATCACCCCAATAAAAACTCTTTATTGATAGTGATAAGGAATGAGAGCCAGACTAGTTTAGTAGATTAAGACAAAAATCCAACTATCAATAGTATATATATATGATGCATTAGCGCGCCATCTGTTATCAAAATTCAAAACTATTATAGACGCGTATGATTCTTTTTAAAAATAAACAATAGTAAGGACAGTAGAAATTGTTTATTTTTAAAAAGAATCATACGCGTCTATAATAGTTTTGAGTATATATGTGTGTGTGAAAAATAAGAAAAAAAATGCAAAAAGAAGGTCAGGTGTTGATATGTAAAATAAAATAGGCATATCCTGATAACGTCCATGAACTTTTTAGATGACAGAAAGAGCGTCATTTTTTATTATTAATATACAGGGTGATCCAAAAGTCCCGCACTATTTTAAAAATTAATAACTCCGCGAATATTTGCGCTAGAGCAATGCGGTAAACACCATTGTGTTCAGAATGCAATGGGATTTTTTTATGGCAAATAATGAAAAATTCGAAATTGATTTTAGTTACAATTTTATTCGCCAGATGGCGCACTACCAGAATCAGAGATTCAGCGGCCAAATTGTTTGATAAATTGAAAAATATAACTGATCGACACGTATTTTTCCTTTTTGAATACCAGGAAAGAACCCTAATAACATCAAATAACAAATTAATAAAACACCACTTCGCCAAAAGTATGAAGAATTGGTTAACAATTTTTAAATACAATCAGAGATATGTAAAATAGGTAAATGCAAATTAAAACATGTAGCAAAATAAAAAATTATATTTTAGATACGGTTTGTGTTTCCGAAGATAATAAATTTCTAATTTTTTTTTAATTCAACTCTCTCTCAGTATCGATTATATTTATTTTAATTCATTTGAAAAATATGTATCTATCTCTGATAATATATTTTACTCTGGAATGCCGTTGTTGTTGTCGTGTCCAATAAAGAGCCTCAGATGTATCCATGCATCTCCATCACAGCAGCAGCAATGTCCACTATCTTGGGTGTGTAAAGCTGCTGCTCTGGGTCTATGTCAAATTCCTGCAAGGCTGCGGCCATTGCTGGCTATGAGAATATGTGGGTAGGTGTGAGTTCCACACCAGGACAATTGTTGCATGCCCTATAGGTTATTGTGCCATCTGGATGTATTGTCATTCCTTTATAGTGTTTTGTTCTAAGTCTTGTTATAGTTTTTTTCATTTTTCTCTCAGAGTTTATTTCGCATTTTGATCGTTTCTTATTTATTGTTTAATTATCTTGTATTTTGACAAAGAATCAGCGTCAAATAATGACATTTGTTCTTTCCTTTGGCTCAAATTTCTGGCTTCCTTTGCCAATTCAGATGCCATTTCATTACCCCCGATCCCAGCATGGGCAGGGGTCCATTGTAGAATGCAGTTATTCTCCAATGGTTCCAGTTGGGTAAGTAACGAGTGTATTTTCCGTGTGATTTTAGTATTGCCCTTCTGAATTGCTTCTAGAGCGGATATGGAGTCGCTGTATATTAAATTTCCTTCTGCTTGATGCAGGGATGGTTGGTTAAGGCATACATCAAGGGCTTTCCAGATAGCCGTCAGTTCACAAGTGAAGTTTGACGAAATCTGTCCTGCTCCTTCTTTGATTATGATGTGCGTTCCATCTTGCAGTATTATGTTAATTCCGGCCCCTCCATAACTCAGGGTAAGGTCTTAAGATCCATCTGTATATGCTGTTGAAGGGGGTGGCCTAGCATTTTTAATCAAGAATTTGTACTATGAGGACATAGCCGTTAATATTTCAAACACATTAGACCTCGAAGCCCAAGATATCAAAGTCTACCTCAATCAAAACAAAGCCATCAACATATACAATATGTATCACCCTCCAAACAATACACTTATTGACGATGGAACAATGGCTCAATTTCTTACAGACAACTCTTATTGTAGGTGACCTTAATGCCAAACATCAACTATGGGGATGTTCCACGCCAAACCCAAGAGACAAAATACTTTCAAACATATTTGACGACAATGCCATCATGTGCTTAAATGATGGGAATCCTACCCATCATTCATACAGCTATAATACTGCACAAGCCCTTGATAAAAGTTTTTACTATCCTGACATTTTCCACAAATGCAAATAGCAAATATTAAAAAGTATTGTAAGTGATAATTTGCCTAATTTGATAGAAATTAGCACCAAGACCAAAACCAGCTCAATTAAGAAAAATTCTGGAACTTCAAAAGGGCTAATTGGATATCTTTCGAAAACACCATTATTAAAGCAGCCACAGTTTCAATACCATGAGGTAATGTTAAGAAATGGATTCCAAATTATACACACCAGGCAAAAAATATTCAAACACTTATAACTAAAGGAAATGAATTACAAAAAAGAGCACCCAAAACCAAACAAATTGTAGAACTAAACTGAACATTGTGAATGCAAAAATAAAAAGATTATACGTAAATGTGAAAAGGGAAAAATGGAAACAAACTTGTGAAAACCTGAACCCAAGAAACCCAAATACAAAACTTTGGAATTTGGCAAAACAAATTGACAGATCCCAGTCACAAACCGAAAAAAACTAATATGATTAAGAATACAGATGGTACACCAGCAACTAATGACAAAATTGCTGCCAATCTTTTAGGTAAATCATGTCAAATAAGTAGTAGAATCAAGGTTGAAACAAAGGCCTGAAGGATTATTCATGACTGTAAAAATGTCACCAGCACTCATAATATTTTCCATGAAAAAATCAATATGAAAGAGCTAGCTTATGCATTAGGAAACACTGACCTAAACAAGACTCCTGGGCCAGATGGAATCCATGGCCGAATGATATCAAACTTGGGCAAAATTGGCAAAGAAAGACTTCTTAATATTTTCAATAACTCCTGGAAAACTGGAAAATTGCCTTAAGACTGTAAAATGCAACAATAATTCCCATTTAAAAACTTGACAAATCTGCTGATGACCCAAAAAACTACCGACATATCTCCCTCACAAGTATTTGCTGAAAATTAATGTAAAAAAGTTATACTCAGACGACTCACCTACCACCCCGACACAAGAAATCTCTTACCAGAAGAACAATATAGATTTAGGAAAGGACATGGGACAATAGACCAACTCTTATTTTTCACACAAAAGGTAAAAGATGCACAAAACAAAAAACCAACTAACCACACAATAGCTGCTTTTTTAGACCTTACACAAGCTTTTGATAAGGTATGGAAAAACAAGTTAATTACAAAATTATACAAACATTTCAAAATTGATGGAAAAGCTATCACTTGGATAAATGATTCCCTTAAAAATAGATACATCAGGGTCAAATATAATGGCACTCTATCTAAAACCTTCAAATTGTATCAAGGATTACCACAAGGATCAGTCCTTAGCCCAAATCTCTTCACCCTATTTATTGCAGGCATAGAAGAAAAATTTTCACATAAAACCAATATTGGACTTTTCGCTGATGACATTATTCTATGGAGCAGCAACACTAACTGGAAAAAAGCTGAAAGAGATTTGAACAAGACTCTTCTCCACCTAGAAAAATTTGCAAATAAACATAAATTAGAATTTAACCCCCAAAAATCTGAAACCTGTCTTTTTACTACCGATAAGAAACTATACAAAATAAGACCAAATATTATTCTGAAAGAACAACAATTGCAATATAATAAACATCCTAAATGTCTCGGCTACACCCTGGATCCAGACATTTAACTCCAGTAAACATATTGAAGGAGTTGTTAGAAAAGGAAGAGACCGACTAAAAATCTTGAAATGTATTTCAGGAAGAGTGGGGAGTTGAAGCAACAACACTAAAATTAACTTACACATCTCCAATGAGACCTATCTTGGAATATGGATATCAAATCTATGGTACAGCATCTGAAACAAATCTAAAAACACTGGAAAGGATACAACTAAATGCAGCTAGAATTATTACAGGACTTCGAAATACCTTCCCTAATAATATTGTACTTTACGAGGCAGACATTATGCCCTTAAAGGATAGAAGAAGCTACAATCTGTCAAAATATATAAACAAAATCAAGAGTTATGAAAACAAACACAGAACTTTCAATTACATAATTAATTGGGAATCCAATATAAGACTCAAAAAAAGAAGGCCCTCTCCACCTGGCCAAAAGAAATGGATTTTTAAAATATAAAGTGGAAAAATATTATTTAGCAGAAAAAATATCTCCATGCGAATCACTAACAAAATGTTATTTTAATGCCACTTTAAATTAACCCACCAACAAACAATACCAAAATCCAGAATACTTAAAACAATTATCATTAGAAATAATTAATAAAATTCCTAAAAATGTAATAACTATCTATACCGATGGTAGCAGAGACGGGTTGGGACACACCGACAGTGACTCTCTCATTAAAACCACAAATGGCAATGAGAAAATAAACAGAAGAAACACAGATTTTTGCTCAGTCTTCAGATCCGAACTTAGAGCCATCTATGTAGCCTTAAAATCCATCAGAAACACTAAACATCACGATATATGGATTCTTACTGATAGTAGAAGTGCCATACAACACTTGAGTCACACAAGGGAACTTAGAGACAAAGTAAGCCGGAACATAATTGGTTATCTCCAAAAACTCTCAATACCTCAAAAATTCACCTTCAATGGATACCCTTACATGTTAGCATTGAAGGCAATGAAGCTGCTGATGCGCTAGCGAAAAAAGGCACAAAAGAACCCTTACTACAGAAAAATAAACTTACTTTTAAAGAAATAGAAACAGTAGCCAAAACAAAAATAAACAAGAACTGGAGGATCCCACCTAAGCACAGTTGGTACACCCTAGAAGCAGATGGCCACCCAGACCTTTCGGTCCACAAGCCGGCATCCGAAGCATGCCCTTCGCTGCTATTCTGTTCAACTCATAACCCAAGTAACGGTATCCAAGCCAGAGCTTGGACATTGTACCTGGAAACACCACCTCCCAGACAACGTGTCTGGAAGGATTTCTATACCGGTGGCCTTTAAACACAGCAAAAGAGGAAACTATTTACTGTGTCCAGCAGGGACCGCGGGGAGGCGGCCCCCGGTCGACTCTGTTCACTCACAGTTGAGAAAAAGCTCAGATGCCACGTCGTGGGCTTTCTCAAGAAGCTTGCTGTGGTTTCTCAGCAGCTTACTCTCGATCGCGCCCCTGCCCTCCTTCTCTCTTCCTGCACACCCACTACCCTTGGACAATCCAAGACGTAGTGACGTGCATCCACATCCCTTTCTTAATAGACTCAATCAGGGTTTCTCTTAATTTTAAATATGTGAGACTTGGGGAAGAGCCCATGTCCCGAACTACCCTAATGAATTTGTGGGACATTACCTTAAAGAGGTACTTGGGTGTTGTTACCCAATTGAATACCTCTCTCCCTTCACACTTTTCCTCCATCTGTCCAACCATAAGTCCTGGACGTGCCCCCTGATCCTCCTATAAACTTCTTTCTTGGTCACTGGGGTCCTCAGTAATCTATCTCTAAAGCATCCTGCCTTAGCGAGCCTGTCTGCTAACCCTCCGGAGCCCGCGTTATCATCTCCAGCTCCTGGATTATTTGATGCGCGAGTTGCCCTTTCACCAGATTGATGGCGACGAGGGCCGACATACGATCTGAATAGAGGCGGTCCGGGCTGAAGTTCTCCTCGGCACATACTCTGAGGGCTACCCTGATCGCAACCAGCTCGGCTGAAAAGACCAATTCGTCCACTCTGAGTGTTAAGCTTTCTTGGAAGATCGGCTCTCCATTAGTGAAAATCACTACTCCAGCTCCAGTATTGGTTCCAGACTTACTACCATCAGTGAAAACCTCCTTGTCAATCCCTGTCGGCCCCCCAGGACTCCAATTCCACTTTGGCAACCACTGCGGAGGCTTCCTTGGGTCCCTCTTCCATTCCAGGGCACCCGCTTCAAGTCCCAGGGCATCTTCCCTGTTCTCCCAGATCTTCTGTCTGATGGTCTCCTCCTCTAGTTTCAATCCCAGGGGAATAAGCCCAGCGAGGACCAAAAAGGTCTCACTGCTGGTAGTGCGATATCCCCCTGTGATTCTGAGTGCCGCTGTCCTCTGCACGCTCTCTAGAGTTTTTGCCACCTTCTGATCCCTGTTATAGCAGGATTGGCTCGACACAGGAGAGGCAGAGGTTCCTAAAAATAGTACCCTCCTTCCCCCCCCCCCTATTGAGAGCCAACCAGGACAGGCCTGCACAACGCCTCCCTGCCTCTCGTCACCATCTCCTTCGCCTGGTATTGCCAACCCATCTTGTCATCAATGACCACCCCCAGGATGGTCATCCTATTGACCAACGCTACCCTCCGTCCTTTCATCCGGATAGCCGGCTTGTGCTCCCATTTGATCCCTTTCCTTTTAGTACTTATGTCCCTAGGCTTAAACCTGAGGGCTTTAGTTTTGGATACATTGAACTTAAGGCCAGAGTCATGGGCCCAGTTCGAGAGGATTTGGAGAGAAGCTTCAACACACTTCTCAGCCCTTGCTCTCGAAGCAGCCTCAATGATGAGGAACTGGTCGTCAGCATAGAGAACCAGCCAGGCTCCCTCAGGTAACTCCTCCTGGAAAACGGTGTTTACCAGGATATTCCACATAATAGGTCCGCAGCAAGCGCACTGGGGGCAACCCCTAGCACAGTTTATTTCCAACTTCCGCCCACCAAAACTGAGGCTAATCCGTCTATCCCTCAGGAAGTCACGAACCAAACTACACAAATTATCAGGACAACCCATGTCCATCAAATTTCATCAGTTTGTTCCAGCTCATGGAGTTGAACGCGCCATCAATGTCCAAGGCCACGAGAAGAACCCAAGCACCCTTATTTAAGCCCATCTCAACCCCCTCTAACACCTCTTTCAGAGCCGTGGTTGTGGAGTTCCCTTCCCTAAAACAATGTTGGAAGGAGGAAAGGAGCTCATTACTCTCTAGCCAGTGCTTCAGTCGCTGAGCTATTAGGCTATCCAGGACCATACCTAGACACACTAGTAAAGAAAGCGGACGATAATCATTAGGAGAATTACCCTTTTTACCAGACTTTTCGAGAAGGACTACTTGGGCAACCTTCCATGCCTCAGGAAAAGTACCAGTGTCCAGGCACCTATTGAAAAACCTGGCAAGAAGTGATGGGTGCATTTTTAACAGGGCTTTCACGACCGTGTTATCGATCCCTTCGGGACCAGGAGATTTCCTTTTCCCGAACTTGAAAGCCGTCAGTTTCACCTCATTCTCAGAAAAGGGCGGATCCACCAAACCACAAGTGGTCAGAGAGATCTCGTCCTCTGGTTCCTCGTTTCCGAAGTGCCGATCCAAGTTGTTTTTATTTTATCTTCTGCTTTCGAGCGAGTAGGTCTAGAACACATTCTCTCTGACTTTTCTCATTGTTGGTGGATGAAACAGCACCGGTGATTATTTTGGCCGCTTTTGCTTGAACACTGTCTAGTCTTACTTTTAGTGATGAGCTTGAGGGAGCCCAGACCGGTGTTGCATATTCCATTATCGGCCTTATTAAGGTGATATATGTTGTTCTGAGAATTCTGGGTTTTCTCCCCAATTTGTTCCACATAGCCATCTCAGAATGTTTAGTTTTCTGGTAGCTCTATTTGAGGTGCTAATTATGTGTTTTGAAAATTCCAATTCCTCATCAATGACAGTTAAAATAATTTCATTGACATCTTGTCAATACATACAAAGTGCACAGTCTGCACTATTTAAAAAAAAAAGATAATATGCCATATATACATGTGATATCTTGGGACCTCTGGGACCAGTGTTACCTGATGCTAGACAAACCTCGATGTCAACTCTACCGTGCAGTCGTGTTGGAAGGCGACACAGCTGGGCCAAAGGTGAAATAAGCAAATAGAGATTCCACTTAGAAGCGTCTGAACGTCAAGAAGGAATGGGACGAGGAGATTTCTGGCAGGAAAGAGTTTACCTTTTATCGGAGCGTCCGGTGGACAGGGACTGGAACGAAGACTAACTGAGGATCGGGGCCTCCTTTTATAGCTGAGCTGGGTCCGAACAGGTCACTGCTCTTTTCTGACGTAAACAGGGGGGGGGGGGAGTTTTATTATCCAGGAGGGCCACGACCTCGTAAAAGTTGGACTGGGTTTGCTAGGCCTTCTCTCCTATTTTCACCTAAGCCTGATTAGTTTTAACCTTAATTTTCTCCTGTTAGTCTCCATTCCTTCTATCTGTACAGTTGCTATACTTTATTAGATTCTTACGCGGTACAGATTGATGTTAGTTGAGGCTTTCTATTTGCAGTAAATAAGAAGTTATATACAATTATGTGGTGGAACATGTGGTAGTAGATATCTGGACTATTTACAACAATTCCATGGTCTTAAATCATCACATACACTATGTACAATGAATATGGCGCCTCTGCCAGCGCTGCAGAGTTTGGTGGAGAATCGCCATTGGGTCTCCAGCGACACCACGCATTTTGCGATCTACGATGAATACCAAGATCGCGTACTTCGCCGCTTAGGAGATGGTGATGGCGCGGTCCTCGAGACCAACTGGAAAGATCCAGGACTGCAGTATCACCCGTTCTTCCTTCCTTGGAAAATTCTCCATTGACCCAAACCTTTAACCTTCTTCCCCTTAAGAAGTCTGCAATCCAGGTTAAGGTTTCTCCTCTTACTCCGATGTTGTGCAGCTTTTCACGTAATTTCTCCCTCCACACTCTATCAAAAGCTGCGGTCATATCAAGGAATATAGCCGTGGTCTTCTTTGGCGGTTTTTCCTGGAAAGAATCTATTATTGATTGACAGAAGTAGAACAGTTGATCAGTCGTACAGTGCTGGGATCCATAGGCAGTTTGGTAGAAGTTTATTTTATTATTGTTAGTGAGCCAGACTATGAGCCTAGAGTGGATAATTCGTTCTGTTATTTCACAAAGTATGCTGGTGAGAGAAATTGGCCGATAGTTCTTGGATTCCTTGGCATCTTTGTTTGGTTTCAGTATTGGCACAGTAATTGATATCTTTCAATTCTTTGGTAGTTCACCAGTTTACCATGAAATGTTCAGTATTCGTAGGAGTTGTTTTTTAGCTTTGTCTTCAAAGTGTTTAATCATTTGACCAAAGATTAGATTATCTCTTGGTGACCTCTTAGATTTTTTTATTGATGAGTTTAGCTCATTCAGTGTGAAGTCTCTCGAGAAAATATCTTGTTGATGGAAGTTTCTTGCTTGTTTAACTAACTGGTTTATATTATTTTTAGAGTCCTGTCTTCAATCGTATATTTGAGTATGGAAGTGCTTGAAAGATATTCAGCAATTATGTTAGCCATCTGTTTGTTCACGTTCTCGCTGTTCTATTCATATCGGTTAGAGTATTGGAGGATTGGTGTTGGTTTTGATTCTTTTCTAACGCTCTAATCATATTCCAGTGTTGGCTGTCCTTTCTTGGATCCATTTTTTCGCAGAACTCTGCCATTTTTCTCTTGTTTGCATATCCAAATTTCTTGTTCTATTTTGTGACTAATTTCAATGTGTTACTTTCTCTTTTCTTCTGTTTTATTTTTTTAAAGAAGTTCATTGATATTGTCTCTCTCTGCAATCATTGCCTCGATGTTGTGGTCCTTCCAGTAAGGTATCCACAGGTCTAACGTCTCCTTCTAGGTTTCGATGCTTTTGCAGCTTTTGATATATTCGAAGAGAAGTTTTCCAAGTTTTTGTCAAGCGTTCTGTAATTCAATTTTTCGTTGCACAGTTCTTCAAGCTTTTCTGTGAATTTGTTTTCAAGTCGGCTTTCCTAAAGTTCCATGTTCTTTTATTCTGTTGGACATCCTCAATTTTGAAGTTTAGGGTTGTTAAAATTGGTCTGTGGTCACTGATTGCACCTCTCAGGATTTTCTATTGTGTTGTGAGTGCGATGTTGAAATTTATCGCTGTGATGTCTATTGCGGATTCTGTGCCTGTCGACTTGGATAGATAGGTGTTCTCTCCCTTATTTAATGGTGTAAGGTCGAGGTCGGTGACCTTTGTTATCCTGGACAGATGATCCCCAAGTTGAACTTTTGGCGTTAAAATAGCCTAGTATGATTGTGATATCCTAAGAGGTTTCACTTAATGTCTCTATTGTGTGTACCCATACAAAATTCAAAGATTTCACGAGCTGAAAGTTGGGGATTTTGAGATGCGTCAAGAATTCGCTGCATGGGTTTTCCGGAAAATTGATATTGATGAAAACTGGCTGTCGAATGTTCTGTGGACAGATGATGCTCACTTTCTCTAAACGGAGAATCTAACATTCAAAACAGCCGCTTTTGGGCAACAGAAAACCCTAGGATTTTTACAGAAATGCCACTTTATCAGCCTAGAGTTACAGTTTTGTGTGGGTTCACTTCTTCTTTTATTATTGGGCCATTTTACTTTAAAAATCAATGGAATAACTTTTAAAACCGTTTTTGTAACTGGTGAACGTTATGTTCATATGGGGTATTCCCATATTGCAGGGAAAACGCACTAAGCGAAATAACATTCAAGAAAGTTGGAGGACCTCCTCATATCTCCCGAGGTGCCAAACAATTGCTGAAGAATACGTTCGTTGAAAATCGTGTGATAAGTCGCCACTTTATATACCAGTGGCCTCCAAGATCACCAGACTTGACGCCTTGCGATTTTTGCTTATGGGGGTACATTAAATCGTGTGTTTATCGATGCTGGCCTACCACATTGGCCATGTTAAAGGCTTCTATCAGATGGCACGTTTTATCAATTTCAACAGATATGTTATTTAATGCTGTCCATTCTGTCATTTATCGTCTGCAGGCGATGATTGAGAATGAAGGGTGCCACATTGAGCAAGGATTGTGACCTAATACAAGAGAGAAGGCAGTTACCTCATGTGTTATATAAGCTGCCATGTATTATATTATCTACCAATATTTTGCAGCTCTTTGTGTTGGGATATGGGATAATAAATGCTGTCCTCACATCTTGACTCTTTTTTTTTTTTTTTTGTGAACAGTAATATTTTGTTTCTCATTTGCTCACATATTATTTCGTGCAAACCAGAGTGTTATAACTTCTCGAATAACACTGGTACACACAATTTTTCCCCTTATGTTTAGTTTTTCACTTTTCGCTCATTAGAAGAAATAGCATAAGGAATATTTTCTGTACACCAATAACTTTAGAAATTTTGTGCAAAATAAATAATACAAAATGATTTTACTACCACGTTTTTCAACGCAAAAGGTCGATTTGAAAAATATTTTTATTTGAGGTGACACATTTTTTTAAAATTGGGTACAGTATGAGAGAGAGTTGAATTAAAAATATTAGAAATTTATTATCTTCGGAAACACAAACCGTATCTAAAATATCATTTTTTTTGCTACATGTTTTAATTTGCATTTACCTATTTTACATATCTCTGATTGTATTTAAAAATTGTTAACCAATTCTTCATACTTTTGGCGAAGTGGTGTTTTATTAATTTGTTATTTGATGTTATTAGGGTTCTTTGCTGGTATTCAAAAAGGAAAAATACGTGTCGATCAGTTATATTTTTAAATCTATCAAACAATTTGGCCGCTGAATCTCTGATTTTGGTAGTGCGCCATCTGGCGAAAAAAATTGTAACTAAAATCAATTTCGAATTTTTCATTATTTGCCATAAAAAATCCCATTGTATCCTGAACACAATGGTGTTTACCGCATCGCTCTAGCGCAAATATTCGCGGAGTTATTAATTTTTAAAATAGTGCGGGACTTTTGGATCACCCTGTATATATTAAAAATAATGAAGGCATATCCTGACCAAAAGTACATATGCTTTTTAGATGACAGAGCGCCATCTAGTGGAGAAAAAATAAACTAAACGTTTATTTAACTTGCTCCGTGATATTTGGCCAACCCAATTTCTTGATAAATCAAGAAAAGCTATCCACGAACGCGTTTGCGTTGTTGGCGCTCGTCAGTGTGGAGAAGGCTGTAACCACTGCGACCAAAAATATATTTTGGTCCCAATGGCTTCCCGAAAAATCAAGAAATGGGTATTTAAGGCCAAATTTGCGTAAAGACGCTCAACACATGAAAAAAACAATAGAAAAAATAAAAGATAAGTGGGTCAGGTGTTGATATTAAAAATAAAGAAGGCATCTCCTGACCACGAGCACATGTGCTTTTTTTAGATGGCAAAGCGCCATCTAGTGGAACAAAAATAAACTAAACGTTTATTTAGCTTGCTCCGTGATATATATATGCGTGAAAAAAATAGAATATTACATATATATAATAAGCCTAAATCAACGTTTAGTTGATTTTAAGAAGGAGCTGATCAGATCTCTTCTTTCATCAAGGTTTTCCTTCAGAAAGGCGGATGTCTTCAGTTTTCCCAGACGTGGGGAAACAATAGTTGGATCTGTTATCTCTTGACACCGTTCATGGCCATGGTCGTGAACCCCAGCTTAGAGCTAGCTACATGAACGAACGGATTCAGAATTTACATTGCTAATAGCAAAAACACTAAATCTCCTAAAATCAATATTCAGGAACTTAATGTTTACAATGTTTAAGCCCGTATATCTTAACATTTATCTCTTCCATTCCTTTACTCCTTTATTATATATTATCCTTTATATTTAATCTTAATCTTTCTTTCCCTGTAACAATTGATTAGAAGAATTAAGTTGTCAATTGTCTATCTTTCCTGGATCATGATTCATTCCTGGATCAATCTCCAACACCATCCTAATATGGAGAAGAGCATTTCGCTTGCTCTTGAAATGATAAACGGCTCATAAAGATGGATAAACTTGATAGTCAACGACATATGGAAGCCGAAGAGAATCCAATTGCAGTGTTACTGAGACAGTGAAAGATGGGTTAAGATAGTTCACTGAATGCCATAGTCCATTTGGATGAGGAATACGAAGACAAAAAAGGGGGCTGATTCCACATTCGCCTTTCAGTGACAGCTAACCTATGCAAGGTGGATTCTGTGGACATTGGACATGCGTTGGATCTAGAGGATGCTGGGCTTTGCGGTGCCTGGAGTATAGGAGCTCCATCTATGCTTCCTTCCTGTGGTGAATCTGTATAAGACCGGTTGACTTAATAAAGCTGTATGTGTGTGTGTGGGTTAAGATAGTTGAATGGTAATTAGAATAAGTGTATTTTGTATAATGAATGTCATTTCCTTTTATTTCTCACATCTCCTATTTTATATCCCTTCTACCGATTTCTTCATTCCCTGTGGCAAATCTGAACATAATCTTTTAGGGGGTGATTTCCATATACAGAATCAATTTCTTGCCTCCATGTTGAAAATGGTCACTTGCAGTTTTCAATCATATTTACGTCTGCATTGATCTGGAATTATAATCATATGGTAATAGGATAATGCACTGGTTAACATATACCATATAAACATGTGTTCTAGTAATATTTCTACCTAATATATAAAGTGATAAATGAAAACAGCTCATGCATATACTATCACTTAACATGGAAATGTTGAAGTAAAAAAGTTGTGCTAAACACACATTTAAATAATTTGTTCTTTATATGTAGATATCTCTATTGTTCTATAGCCTTCTCTAATGATCTATTCCGACTTCCTATAAAGAGTTCCAAACAAACACATGTGCAATCAATAGAAGAGCGTGTGACGAATGTGAAATTGAATTATGGTTGTGATGTAACGGGATCCCCCTTTGCTCGAGTGGAGCTTTGCTTCATTAGATTCCACAAGAATATATGGTAGCTCTATCACGCACAGAATTTGGAATAAAGTGTGAAATTGGATTGGAGGAATATGTAAGTCACGTTCACATTCCCCAAATTGAATCGTTAACGAGTTCGGGAATCTGTTTTGGTCGAGATGGTTTAGAACAAGCAATCAATTGATGGAAAACTACATTTCATAAATATTACTAAGGTCCTCGGGGCTCTGGCACATTTGTAAGTGCAAAGTCGAACTGCTTTTCACATGTGTATATATGTGGTGCACTTACAGTAAAAGCAGTCGCCTACTTCTACACACCATGATTATCATGGTCTGTACCACATGTATTAGGGATAATAATAAAAACCTAATGTCCTTTTACAGGAATTCTTCACGATTTAGGAATATGCATCTACAAAGAGCTAACTTGAAGGTAGAATAAAATGACAACGAATCAATATATTTACTGCCGATTATCAAAATTTTTCTTGAAGGTAATCATTTTGGGAACATGTAGACACAGACATAATAGAATGGAACAAAAGAGTTTGAATAGACAAGAATTCAATCGATTCGTATTATTTCTCAAAGGTGAATCCCCAATATATATAAAGCAATAACAGGAATTTTAAACGAAACATATCTAATTATATTTAAATAAAAACAAAGGTACATGAAGTAAAACCATCGGAAATCATTCTTTAGATCAATAAATAGCCAATTAAAATGTTTGAATCGAGGAGAGTTAAGGAACAGGGCCATTTTACGAGGTAATTTCCCAACATAGGTCTCTTGTTCTTTAAGGGCAGTGGTTTTAGCCAAATGTACACTTTAAAGATAAATAAATTCTAGTAAGACATATATATATATATTAGATAATAAAAGGCATATATTGGATTTAATAAAATATTTATTTTGCCAATATTTCGGCTGGCTGAACGCCAACCTTTATCGAGGCATTACATTTTTTGTATATACAAACTCAGCGCCGCATAGTGTTATAATATCACAGTTGAAATCAATTAAAAAACAGAGTAGGTGGGAGAAATTTGTGCATGAAAAAATTATTACAAAAATTGCAATCAAATATGTAGAAAAATCTTAAAATATGAGTTCTATCTTATATTTTAAAAAATTGTAATAAGTACGTAAAAATAATTCATTAATAATTCAATAAGAGATAAATGTAAAAATAGATAGAACTCATATTTTTCCTTTAATATTTAAAGATTTTTTTTACATATTTGATTGCAATTTTTGTAATAATTTTTTCATGCACAAATTTCTCCCACCTACTCTGTTTTTAATTGATTTCAACTGTGATATTATAACACTATGCGGCGCTGAGTTTGTATATACAAAAAATGTAATGCCTCGATAAAGGTTGGCGTTCAGCCAGCCGAAATATTGGCAAAATAAATATTTTATTAAATCCAATATATGCCTTTTATTATCTAATGAATTATGGATTGCTCTATTTTCAAAACAATATATATATGTAATAATAAAAATATTTTATTTTGAATAATTATTTCTTGAATATAGATTCTGTGAAGGCGACCACCAGATAGCGCGGCTTTCCTCTATATACACTGCGTGACATTGAAAATGGAATACCAAGAAATAGTGGCCAGAAAATTATGCAAATTTCAGGGTAGACGCGCCTAACCGAGTTATGCAAATGATGTAAAATGCGCAGCTCTCGTGCGCACATGGAGTAAGATATAAGGGAAGGAACTTGCAGAAAGGACAGTATTCGTGTCGTTATTTCTTCAAGGAAAATCATTGTAGAAATTTTGTTCTTGTGTCAAAAGACACGTGTAATAACAGAGAATGCCAGGTCATCGTAAACGAAGGCAGTTCAAGCAGACAGACGCTTTTACGAGGGGCATGGTGATCGGACTGAAAAGGGCAGGTTGGTCCATACGTCAAATCGCAGCTGATACACACCTTGGTGCGTCCACGGTGCACCGACTGTGGAGAAGATGGTTGGAACAAGGAAATGTGGCAATTTATAGGAATGCCGGTGCAACCAGAGTGACGTCAGCACGTGTGGATCGGCGTATCCTTCGACAAGCAGTGGCGGCCCCACAAGCCACTTGTACCGCCATCCTGCAACATGTGCAAGACACCCTAGATCATTCCATTTCGACCAGAACCATTTCCCGTCGATTGGTTGCTAATGGCTTGCACTCATGCCGTCCGCTAAGAAGACTGCCATTGACCCCACCGAATAGGCGCCAACGTTTGGAATGGTGCCGGGCTAGATCGACGTGGATGACGGAATGGCACAGGGTCGTGTTCTCAGATGAGTCGCGTTTCTGCTTGTCCAGTGATAGTCGCCGTGTACGCGTGTGGCGTCGACGTGGAGAAAGGTCCAATCCGGCAGCAATTGTGGAACGCCCCACCGTGCGACAACGTGGAATCATGGTTTGGGGCGCAATCGCGTATGATTCCAGGTCACCTTTACTTCGTATTCAGGGCACTATGACGGCCCAACGATACGTTGATGATGTGCTGCACCGGTGACACTCCCCTACCTTCAGGGGGTACCCAATGCCCTTTATCAGCAGGATAACGCCCGACCGCACACTGCTCGCATTAGCCAACAAGCTCTGCAAGATGTACAGATGCTTCCCTGGCCGCCGTACTCTCCTGATCTCTCACCAATCGAGCACGTCTGGGACATCATTGGACGCCGTTTGCATGCCTTGCCACAGCCGCGTTCAGAAGACGAACTTTGGCAAATGGTTGAGAGGGAATGGAGAGCCATCCCTCAGGACGCCATCCGTACTCTGATTGACTCTCTACCTAGACGTGTTGCTGCGTGCATCGCCGTCCGCGGTGGTCCTACTTGCTACTAAGCCGACGCCGTTCTCGCTCTGTATTATGACTATTATTTTGAAATAAAGATCACTTATTGTTCGTCCCTGTCTCTCTCTGTCTGCCGAGTTTCATCATTTTCTGGCCACTATTCCTTGGTGTTCTATTTTCAATGTCACGCAGTGTACATTTATTGTTGTTTTCTTTTGGCTGGCTCAAATCTTTGTGTAGATATGTAAATATGTATTTTGTTTTCTTTATTCTACTCGCTTTAAGTCAGGTATTACTTCCTCATTTAATCTATCATCTCAATTAAACCAAATAGTGATTTAAAATGTTTTTTTTTTTTCAAGATGACACGACTACATACCATTGGTAAATACTCTTGTATTCAAAATCAGGAAAATAGATTTTATCTCAGCAATATAATATGTGTATATGATAGGTATTGTGCTAGAAATTCATACTAGGAGCAGACCCTTTGAGGAATACAACTTGTATTTTGAATGCCGCCTTCTAGAATTAATACTGTGTTAGTGTTTTGGCTAATTTTGCTAAACACTTAAACATACAATGAATAAGACAAGAATCCCCGAAGGGAACGGTTACTTTTATCGATTTATCATACATCACAAGCTTTCATACATGTCTGTCTGTGCTTTGAATATTAGAAATCTTGTAGCTCTAATTGAAGGCACCTATTAAAGGACAGACAGGTCCTAAAGCTCGTAAAATGTATGTGGCAGATACAATAAAAAGACCACTTTCAGTCTATGTGAATTTCAGTCTTTATATATGAATACCCACATAAAAAAAAACTTTCGCGCCACACAAAATACTTTTTTAAAAAGGCATCACCTGATCGTGCAACTAAAGGTTGCTGATGGCTTGCGCTTAGCTTCACGATCAGTAGATGCCTTAATTTATCAACTCTCTTAATTCATCAACCTGATCCCAGTACAATTTCTCTTTTGTATTGTTTTTTTTTTTAACGAAATACTGTTTGAAGGTAGGAATACTCAGTGATATGAAGAAGTTGTAGCAAGAACGGAAGAGGAAAGGACAAAAGTGATCATCCATCCCAGTAGGGTCGCCCAGAAGGTCGGCAGCTGACCTCCAGATGTCCCGGATTATCACACGTCCAGCTGCCTGCCCGACACTCGATCCTTTATTGCACAATCTAAGCCTGTGTTTGAGTCATTCCAGAACTCAAGTGTGTGCCGAACATTCTACTGAAGCTTCCAATTCACCAAGACTATTTGCGCTTGATGTTGACCAATTTTCTATGTGAAATGTTTGGAAAATAGTAAGCATCGACTTGTAGAATACCTATAAACACCCAAGGTAGAAGGCATGTAAAACTACCAGTAGTGGCATAAAACAAATTTAAGAACATCGGAATGTATTTTGAGAAGACTATTGTATTTATTTAAAAACTGCCCGAAGTGTCTAATTTTTAAAGAAATATGAATCCCGGCCATCTTCATGATAAGACTATTGGAATCACAAGAAATTTAACTGGTAACATTAGTGCGATGTGAACGGCAATATAGAAAACAACTGCACATTAAAACATCCTCAAGTACACTCTTGATAATGATGGTCACTGAGGTCATTTGTTTTATATTGGAGTTCAGACCAACTGTTCTGCTGACTCTAAACTAGGGGCCAAGGTTTTCAAACACTCCAGGATCATAAGTACCTACCACTTTGAGATATTTAATCCTTTTGAAGATGTTTGTTTTTCCATTCGAATCAACCGCTAAATTCGGTGTCTGCAGTATCCAGATGTCCTGTGCCCCAGTAAACCCAACGAACATAAGTCAACAAACATGTATAAGTAATGTTAGGCTGGTAGATTCCTCAACCTCTCGGCTCTCGAATTTGAATTAAAATTACGAACAGAATTTGTTATAAAGTTTTATTTTAGAGAGTGTGTGAACCTCAAAGTCATAAATTCGAACTGAGATTTGGTTTATACTAGAAGAAAGATGTGAGGATTGTCAATAAAAATAACCCGTTGGATGAGGCTAGTATTTTTTCTTTCTGTATGTCGTTAATGTGCCAATCGCCTTTCACATGGTCCTTCGATGCCACGCAGATTCAGAAAAAGATTTTTCTTTCCTAATTCTTAAAATATGTTTCAAAAACGGCGACCATACATCAATTCGAAGTATGCTGAACGTTCAATTTAAAAGAAGAATATTTTGTTTGCACTGTATTTCTTTTCTTAGAGTGTATTATAGAATCTTCTATTTGAATGGGATGTTCTGGTATAAAAAGGAGAATAAATTTACCAAACACTTCCACATGTCCACCGTTATAGATTCCTTTACCCGATATAGGAATACCGATTCAGTTCACATGTTTTATTGCATATTTTTATATTAAGCATTTTAAATTAGCTTATAGTTAATATCCGATCATTAAGTAAAAATTAAATATCATTATAATATACGCTTTAGCGGTTATATATGGCATTCTTTTGGCATGGCATGGCATTCACTGTTTGATTGACCTTTCCTGCCTCTATTACCAATTTTTACAAGCGCTTAAGTTTATTAAAAAGTTTAGTAATTGTGTTGTATAAAGTCTAATTTCAATTTTCAGAATTTGCGCAGGGCTTAAAGCTCTATATATAGCTATGTGTAATTAAGCAATATTGTAAATCGCTACTTGAAGCCATATAGATCAAAATTGTGCATTAAAATCAAGAATATATCTCAAAAGGGTCAACTGTACCATGATATGATGCCATGGTAGCATCAATGCTGCAACCACATTACTTTGATCAAGAATTTATGGCAGTGTAGCTGCCAAATCGTCCTTCTCCGAGCACTGATTTGGCCTTGCTACTTTTTTCTTTAAAATATTTGAGGCCGTAGCTAATAGGATTTGCAGCAAAAGGTTAAGAATAAATTATAACCAAACAACGAGAATCTAAAAAAAAAACTACTAAACTATAGAACTGTCCAACTTTTCAAGGATTTGCTACACAGCAAAAAGACGATCACTAAACTAATTTACATTAAATTTTAATTTAGACTTCTCCTCAATCTTTTAAAATGGTTTTTCGAATTTCTTAAGGTAGTAGAATTAAGAGAGGTCTAATTTTCCAAGTGCACTTCGACTTGTATAACAATGCAAGGATCTTGAATAAATTTCCTTCGCTAACGGCATAGCAACACAAGGGAAGGGTCTTGTTGCTGGGGGTGTCTTCTCTCGTGGGGCCCAACTCTTTCCACTTCTTATTTATAGCAATAAAACGAATTTGAGAAAAAAGTAAAAAAAGTGTAGATAATTCTATAATCTCTTGAATCAATATTGAGTAAAATTCATCATTCCTCATAATGATAACTACAGCCTAATATGTATTCCTTGCTTCCTTAGTTATTTTCTTAGTGGCCTATATTTATTTGTCCTCTTATTAAAGATATATATTTTTAAAATATTTTATCTCAATTTGTATAATAGTTAATATAAAAATTATTTTTATATTTATAGAATTTTATAAAATTATGTAAAATAGTATCCTATTATATTTAACTCGTGTTCTATCGGCGAATTATTATACCATGTTTTCTCCTGTAGAAGGACGTCTGTCTCCGAAATCTAGAGAATAAAAATGTTTTGAAAATATACTTTTCCCTGGAGGAATGATTAATTTTACTCAGTGTAGATAATACTAATCTATTTTGTATAAGTCCTAAAGACCTTTAAATACCGAAATACACTCAGAATTATTACTTAGATATATAATAAAAATACGATTTTATACTTTTCCTTTGAAATATATAGAAAGATTTAATTGAAAATCAAATATATTTATTACTTATGTTTTTAAAGTAATTTTTGAACTCTATAAGAAAGCGACACATAGATTTTTTAAATCTATACTTTAATTTCTATTCGATAACCTAAATTGAAATGTTTCTTTACACTTGAAATACAATTTTCATATTTTATCAAAGATAAACATGAAGAGTAGATTGGCAACAAAATTCTCACCATATTTCGTTGAATATAAGATATTTAAGAATTTGCGCCTATATAAAATTAATATATTTTAGAAAGGACAAAAATAATTTAATTAATAAAGATGAAATGAATTTAGTTTCAGTACACTTAAAATAATCAATAGGGAGAACTAATCAATTATTACTCTATGATTTATTAAATATTTTATCATCATCACACACTACGTATTCCTGTTTACATTGAAGGTTATTTTCGTTGACCGCGCCTTTATTGTTGAAGTTTTGACAATATTTGAGTGTTATATCAAATAATGGTATGTGTGTGAGGCCATTGTTGTAACATATGTATTTTAGGTAAATAAAAAATGTTTTTGAGATGATTGTGAAAATTATTTTGATTATTGAGTTAATAGGGATTTTCAGGTTGTTTGTATGTATATGTATGTTTGTGCGTGTGTGGAATCGACTTTTTCGTCGATTGGATAGGTGGTTTTGTAATTAGAGGAATATCTTTTAGGGTTGCGATGAAATAGGTCCCTTTGAGCAGTGATATAAGTAAATCCTTTTGAAGGCTTTTAGATAGATACAAGTAAATAGAAAATATACACATATACAAGTAAACAATACAATAAACATATATAAAGTAAATAATACAATAAACACAAATACAAATACAAGTGAAGGATTTTCTGGATAGTAAAATATGTTTCCGTAGTTAATGAAATAGTATTTTTTCTTTTGGAGGTGATATAATGGGGTTTTCAATGGCTGGTATAGTTTGGTATAGCTATGTCGGGAGGATTGAATAGTTATTTCAGCTAGGTGACATAGTTTACTTATGTTAATGGTATTTTGGGTTTATGGAATAGACTTCGGGTTGAAAGAATATTTCTTTCGCGTTGTTGAAATAAATTTTTTTTAGTTTTCTTTTTTAAGAATAGGTTTTATAGGTAGAAGGAAAAATTTGATGATTTAGGGAACACGATATTAATTAAATGAAATAGGTTTTAGTTGTATGAAATGGGTATTTTAAGGTAATAAAATAGGATATTTCAGGTGAATTGAACAAGTATTCTCAGTTTAATGGAATAGGTTCGTTTTTATATGGTTGGAATAGAATCGTTTTTAGATGGATGGAATAGGGATTTTTAGTGATTCCTTAAATAAAATTAGTATAAGAAAGAGAATGAGATAAAACTCTATAGGAATAAAAAATTAAAATACCTTGGTATAGGGAGATTTTAGTTTGAAAGAGATTTGTTAAAGAGAGTTATCATTATAAGTACTTTTTTAGATTGTTTAATGTTTGTCTTTCTCTCTTTACAATCTACATCTATACAATTTGTAATAATATTTCATTTCGAGCCTTATAGGAGAATGGTAGGGCGGACAAATGTCCTCTACAAGCTCTGTTGGACATGGAGACAATGGTGACACGTGTCCTTCGCATACAAAAAGAATGGTAATGAGTTGTAATGGAAAGTGTTTGTAATGGAATATGTACTTCTACTTCTAGCTAGTTTCAATCGCTGTTGTCCCTTCTTTCTCTATATACACTTAAACTTTCACTGTTCTGGTGTGGAACTAACATCTTCCCACATATTCTCATTCCCAGCAATGGCCGCAGCCTTGCACAAAATTGACATGGACACCAGAGTAGCAGCTTTACACACCCAAGATAGTGGACATGGCGACTGCTGTGATAGAGATGCATGGGACATCTGAGACTCTTCATTGAACACAACAACAATACAGTATTCACACCCAAGATAGAGGACATTGCGACTGCTGTGATAGAGATGCATGGAGACATCTGAGGCTCTTCTTTGGACACGACAACAACAACTTAACCTTTCCTTGATCTCTTGCTCAAACAGTCTTTAGACGAGAATTCTAAGGATCAAGAATTTCTTCATTAGATTATCAATACCACAGAATGTCGGACTTCACAGTTCTTCGATAGGTGTGTACATCTGGATGATGATTTGCAAACGAGAAACATCATTTACGCCAGAGTTACATACTTATAGAAAAAAAGTGAAGTCATGGTAATGATAATCTAATGAAAAAGCTCTTTAGCTTTGTAGTTTTACTTCTGGTTAAACAATAAATATGGTAATTATATATTAGTTAAGTCTTGATCGTCAAATGACAGACTAAATATATTTTCTTATGACCCTCTCTAAAAATATTTCTATAAACAATATTATGAAATGGTACATAGGTAAAACTGATTATTCCAATAAGGAGACTCTTTCAACCAAACATTTTCTATAACGAGAAATTATTTCATGGTACACCTTCAATTTCTTCGTGTATTTTCTATATTGCAGAATTAGGGAGTATTATATATTACAGATACATTTTCATGATTTATTGCTAGTTTTTGATTCGCCTTTATTATTTATAAACCAGAACGTTTGAAGCATTATATTAGAAATCGTAAGAGGTGATATGATTTTTGTTTGAAGTTCATCTTTGACGAAACACTTGCAATTTGAAATCATTTTTAGCTATATACACATAGGAGTCGTACGTTGATAGAAATGTCCCAACAAGGTGATTTCCATCATAATTCAAGGCGTTTATAAGTGAGGGCATCAGAATGATTGAAACTCTGCAGTATTGCTACAGAGTTGACGAATGGTCGTGCTACTACACATGGATCTAGAACGACATCTCGTCCAAGGCCTTGTTAACGTCTTTTTCTTAATGATTATTTTGATTATTATCATATTATAGTGGATTTATCACTATGCATTATTATTGTCCTTATTGTTTACGGAAGAGCATTGCTCGATGGAAATATTTAAATGTATTTCTACTGTCCTAAAGGCATATGTCCATAGTTTGTTCAAATACCATTTATAAGATTCCACCCTTCAGTGTAGCATATAAAAGTAGACTGATCCAATACAGTATTAGAGCTCTAAAGAAGCGGTCTGGTAGATTAAAAATTGGCGAAACCGCTGGGAAGGTTCGCCACTGAGGAGCCAAGCCCTCCCAATATATTTTTCATCGCAGTAAGAGCAGTAGAGGTTTGATTTATTTGTGAAAGGAAACATTCGCGTTTTGGTGTTTTCATTTATATTAGCATCATTATTAACAATATCTTTAACTTAATCAATTTTCTAATTATTATCATTAATTTTTTTATTACCTTAATTTTCTGTAAATATTCTGGTATTCAAATATACAAGCCTAGAGAAATTTCTTATTTCTGTATATTTTTTTATTATATTTAGAAACGGGTATATTTCACCTATTATAAATCTTTGTTTGGCCGTGAAATGTTCACATCTTCCAAACCGCCTGACGTCTCCCATTTATTCAATGTTTGGGCAACAATTCTCGCCTCAACCTTTGTTTCCCAACCTCTAAAGCCGCATTCATCCTAAATTTTAGAATAAATACACGAATTTCCGTGAAATATTTTGGTATTCAAATGTACAAGGCTAGAGAATTTGGTATTGTTCTAATGAACTCTGCCCCTTCTGTGTTAGGTGTTGTTCTCTCCATCCTTCTTCCTCTACTTTATATGCATCTGATAATCTTGTCTCCGAGGTTTTGTGAAATTTCTCAAGTTCCCGACCTAATTTCTCTCCCGTTATTCTCTTCGAGCAGCGTTTGTACTCCATGTTAGGAGCGGCTGCACATGGCGTCTGTACCTCATGTCAGAGGCGGCCATTTCTTTTGGAGCTAAGTCGGCCTGCCACTGAGTAGTGCTCCCAGTCTTAATGACAAAGGCAGACGGATTCTACTTCATACAGCCATGTTGGTTGTCAAACAGACACCATCAAGGGTCACAACTTGATATCCTAATATGATTGGGTGGAGACAAGAAAGAAAGAAGAAGACTCTTTATATTTATTTATTCTCATTTTGATATTACATCGAAAATCTGTGTTTTGCGGACATTCAAAGAACCCGTGGAAACTACCTGGCTAACACAGTTTGCGCCTCTATACAGACAATTTCAAGAAAAGTTAACTACTAGAGGATCAGGTGAAGTTAAGAAACGTTCTAAGTTTCATCATTCAATAGAACCGAACCTAAATTGTGCATATTGTATATAATCAAATACACTTATATATACAGCTTTATTAAGACCACCGGTCTTATACAGATTCACCACAGGAAGAAAACATAGATGGAGCTCCTATACTCCAGAACCAAATAGCCTTCAGGTTAAATAAAGAATAACATCTAAGGAGAAAAAGCCTAAAAACAAGGATAACCCTACTATCTCCCATAAAGTATTCTTTTTCTCTTTTAAAATAATGAATGCAATTATATATTTAGCTACTTTTTTATCAAATAAAGCAAGACTACTGCGATGTAAAGTATTGAGAGGGCCTGGCTCATCAGTGATAACCCTCCCAACGACTTCGCCAGGGTAATCCACCATACTGGATTAAAAATATACCAAAACTTCAAAATCTTTGTCTCAGTCATCTAAATGCCTATTTATGCCACATAAATATTCACAAATCTAACTCTCTCAAATTCGGAAAATCCTCAAATTCGGAATACCTTGCGCCCCAAGCTTTCCGAATTTGAGGAGTTCTACTGTATACCAATTATTTACTATATTTACCAATATTTAAGTTGGCTGAACGCTAATCTTTTTTAAGGTATAACAACGTATTCACGTCAACAACAAACTTAAAGATCTATTATGATGCACTAGCGCGCCATCTGTTATAAAAATTCGAAATTATTTTTAGGGGCGTAAATTTATTTTTGAAAATAAACAATTTCTACTGCCCTTACTGCAATGGAAAAATTAATGGGAGGGCCTGGCTCATCAGTGGTGAATTGAATCAATAGAAATTGTTTATTTTCAAAAATAATTTTACGCCCCTAAAAATAATTTCGAATTTTGTTAAAGATCTATTCATGGATTGCTCTATTTAAAAAAAAAAAGTAGATATATGTAAATAGACAAATTTATATATTATTTAAAATCCCTTTTGTATGTGTGTGTGGGTTTGTTAAATTCCTTATTTAAAACGACATATCAAAGATAAATTGTTCATTTTTAGGCACACAAAATTCCAATATTACTAAGGAAACTATCGAAAAAAAAAATTAGTTTCGTTTAGTAATAGTCACAAAATCGTGATTATGCATAAGGATATTCAAAAGAGTTATCATGTTTTGGAATTTTTAATAAGATTTAGCTTTTCTAAAAAACTAGTTGATGATAGAGAATGGCGCATAGATTCGAGTGCATTGAGAATCAAAGTTTGCTCAAAACTAAATCTTAGGATTAGAAAGGAGCGAGTACGTTCAAAATGATATCATACGGGCAGAAAGGTCTAATCGCGAACTTGACCACGTGGTGAAAACACTCTTACTTTTCCCAAACAGTGTCTGTGTGGCTGATGGTGGAGAATCAAAGATAGAACTCAAGAGAAAATAGATAAAATGTGTTAAGGATGCAATACGAAGAAGAAATAGAAGCTTAGAAGGAACACGTGTCAAGTAAGTCCGAGCGGAAGAGCACTTCCAAGATCATCAAGCAGAACTTGAGAAGTAAGTTACCAAGTGGTGGGACATTCACTTTCCCGGAAAGAGCGCCGTTCCTCCCACTGACCCCAAATCTTTAGAAAACGACCACCACTCAATGGTCAAATTCCCTTTCGCCGGCCTACAAAGGTTGACCTCAATTGCTTCCGCAGCATCACTTTGAGTACTTCAGAAATCTTTTATCTTCCTGGACATCATTCTTTGATCTGTCATCTGAATACACGTCGTCTGAATAAGCAATCTGACAATTTTCTCCTGATTTCACAGAGCTTCCTTGTTAATCCTTCTACACATTGAGCATTTTTATGACGTTCTTATACCACACGCTACTCTTTCGACTGAAGCCTTTGAGCCGTAAAAACAAAGCTCAAAAATAAGAGAAAATGTACATTGTTAGTGTTGTTACTTGTTTAAAGCACGTGATATTGGCCGAAAGTCTTGGAAAACTCGAAATTTACTAATTATTCGAAAAGAAGTAGTTCGTAGTGCTTTATTGTCTGCATTTTTGTCTGTCGAAGGCAGTCAAAGTTAGAGAGAGAAAGACATGTGTCAAATTGCTGTAAAGTTTATTAGCTTATATGTTAGCTGAGGTATAGGTGTTTGTTGACAAGACTTTCATCTAAAGTAAATTAGGTCATCATCATCGAAATTTGGAAAACACCGAAAATTCCGTTAATTTATGGTTGATACTTTTTAAAACCTACCCTCTAAGCTTTAAATTACTTTATACAGAAGCATTAATTTAGATAATATACATATTTCTTATTTTTAACAAAAACGAATATGCCTCACACACATGTCTAAAATATATTTTAGTTTTTTATTTAAAAAAATAAAAGCTAGATATTCAAATAATGAGCATAATTTTACATTGTTTTCAGTTTTCATCAAAGTGGGTTTCAATCATCAATTTCATCAATTAAGGTTAGTAAATTCTGTGACATCAAAAGCGAGAGAGGTGTTAAAGCAGGAACACACGCGCGCATTATCCAATCCTCCATCAAATGACTCAAGACTTGGCCTAAATTAGCCCAAACGGGTTTCGTCGGCGAAGCCTGGTTAAAAAAGCACCTGGTGTGTAAACCAGAATTCCAAGGTGAGCCGCCGGTGAAAGCCTCACCCGATCTATTGTCTGTCGCACGTGCGGTGCTTTCAGTTTGCTTTCGTCTGGGATTCTTTAGTCCATTTTTTAAAATGCTCTAACGATATGTTAAACTATTTCACATTATATTATGAAAAACACATGTTACCAAGCCATTTATTCATATACACAACATTTCTACGTACATAAGTCTGTCATCAGCCGATCATTCTCCAAACCAGCTCCTATTACAGCAAGACAATCCCAGTGAAGGCAGATCAATGTATAAACACTAGAATGACCATCCAATAGAAGCATAAACATAGAAATTTTAAGAATGATTAATGTAGCCCAAAGATAATGAGAATGGTAAAAGAAGTTGCAATGAGTAGATTAGGAAGAAAGAAAGGGGTTTAAAGATATTTCGAAATAGTTTTAAAAAGAGAATATGGCTTGATAAGTAAAAATAATATATAAATAAGAGCGATGAAAGTTTGAAAAGCCCAAATATTTCCATATGTAGAAAACTGCTCAAGAGAATGGTGCTCTGAACTGTAGTTATCTGCAACCAGAGCATGAAACCGGCGTGTTGTGTATGTAAATAGATTATTTGCATTCTTTAAAGCGTCCATTATGTAAATTTTATGTGTATATAAATCAGACATTAATTGTTGTTGGCCAGTCGAAAGAATAAGAGCTAAATAAAAAGTCATTCTCAAGTGTTAGTTGCTGTACTTCTAAATTCGACACAAGACGGCGCATTGTAACAATTTATAAAATATTGGATTTTGCTTTTAATAGAACTCTATTCTTGTAAGAGTTCAACTCCTCCGCAGTTAGTTTAGGTAAGTAAACTGGACTCTGGCACTTTGCAAGAGCGAAAGAGAGTCTCACGTAAATACGCTAATCATCGGAAAAATAAGAAAAAATAACCAGGTGTTGATATACCCATTTCCTAATTTATCAAGAAGCCTCTTGAACCATTTTTGGTCGTTGAGGTACACCATGCACCACGCTGACGAAAGCCAACAGCCCGAAAAGCGTTCGTGGTTGACTTTTCTTGATTTATCAATAAAATGGGTTGGCCAAATATCATGGAACAAGTTAAATCAACATTTTGTTAATTTTTGTTCCGCTAGATGGCGCTCTGACATCTAAAATGCTCATGTAAGCTGTCAGTATGCCTTATTAAATATATCAACACCTGAGAATTTCTCTTTTTTTCACATGAATAAGTATATGTATAATATTTAGATCTGGAGAAGTACAACGGTAACTGAAAGTTCATCAATTTAAAATGGATCGCAAATACTATATTTGCATACTATATCAAGTACATGGTAGTCATCATTTTTCAGTCTTAAGTGATTTCCATCTGGAATTCTATTCTCTTTCCTTTGAGTAAATACTTCAACAGTAAAAGTTGAAACTTAGTTTCACGGTATCTCACGTATCAGGATAAAACAACTTTTTTCTCTATCTGTGTCCCTATTCACATAATTATTATTTATTTATAGTGCCAATTCCTGAAAATTCAGAAAACTAAAAAAGAAGGTATGTTAAACCATCATAGATGGTGGTATTTATATACAAGAATCGACCTTGTACTACTTGTTTCTACCTCTTGTGCAGGCTCCAAAAAGATGTGATGTTAAAGTCAAAACCCAAAGTCACTAATATTTATAGTTCCTGTATTGCGTCCCAATATGACACACATACATTTCTTTTATATATTTCATTATTGCGTATTGTGGTGAAGGAAGGTTCTGTAATCTTAAATAAGGCAACTAAGAAATATCAATCAGTTGTTGTCGTGTCCAATGAAGAGCCTCAGATGTCTCCATGCATCTCTATCACAGCATCAGCAATGTCCACTATTATCCATCAGTTCAATAATAAATATTAAATCAATATAAATTGTTTTGAAGACTAATGTAGCTATCCCCTAGTACGTGCTGAAGAAATAGTAAAAAGTAAACAGAGAAATCGTATAAATATAGAAAATATTTACCTCACATTGTGTTCCTCGTTATGTACCTACATGGTGAAATATAAATAGAACATAAGAAGCAATTACCCTAATCAAAAAGAAGTCCATACCATGACTATCTTTCGACTAAATGACCAAATGAGTATGGATAACGCCCAAGGTCAAAAATCAAGTTTTCTTTTGATCAACGTTTTGTTGAGAAATCAACTATACCTACATCAGAGATTTGAAGATAAATAACAATAAAAAATAAAATTTATATAATATTTTGTCGTTGTATATATTGTATAGACCAAGTCCTTTTAGATAATAAAAAGGATGATAGCTAAATAAATAGCGATAAAGACAAAACTGTTTTAAAACAAATCCAGCTAAAAAGGTCACTATGAAGCTAACAGAGAGAGAGAGAGAGAGAGATCTGAACCTAGTTTAAATATTTGCAGAAAACACGATTGATTGATTTTCTAGATTATCTCTTGTCAATCAACTATCAATAAATTGACCAGGAAGGAATAAATCATCCGAGTTATTACAACAGTGTGAATTACAAGTCCAACAAATTGGAACATAAGAAAATTTAACAATTTAATTAACTAAAACACGACGTACGAACACACAAATTTTCAAAATTATTTAATAAGATAATAATCAGTTAACTATGTGTCGTTTTTATATAAAGTTTGTTTGTTAATTGTGGTTGTCTCTAGAAAATTAGAATAAATCAAATATGTTTAACAAGTTAATTGGTATATCAAATTCAAATTGTATTAGTTAAGGTTTGGATTAGTAGTGTGGAAATCTTATATCGTTAGGTTATATATAGTGTCACCAATTTCATCTACTCATAACGCAAAAGCATTAAAACATGTTATAAAGAAAAACTTGCATAGAAGCAGTATACATTAATTATTATTATACATTATATGCTATTAATAATTATAAATTATGTATTAATATATTATTGAATTTTTTTTAATATTCCTTTTTTTTTTTCATATTCATATTATTTTTAATTATAAATATTTTGACCATTATTTTTCGACGTCATATTGTTCTTTTAATTAATATACTTTCCTTATAGTGTTAATTCCTAAAAACAATGTAAATATTGTAAATATAGTTGTTATTTATTTAATAATATACAATAAAATATAGAATTAACAAATTCTATATTAAATGTAAGATATTTTGTGTATTTAACTCAATAGTTATAAATAAACTACTTATAATAAATAGTTTCAATTCCTTAATAAACGACTGTACTTAAAAATAAACCTTCCTTTTAAAAATTAATTATTTTTACAATGTAATTACGATTTTATGTAACATATATAATAAAAATATATATTTTTAACGTGTGTTAGATTCTAACAATTCCATATCAAACATTATTTTAAATATTATACCAAGTAATATGTGTGTGGAAAAAAATGATATTCATATTTTAGTTGGCAGTACATTTTATTTCATTAAGATATTTTAAATGATATAAATGCATTACTAATTCAAAAGAAAATGTATTAAATATTATTGAGGGAAGACATATTAAAATAGTTTTATCTAAAAAAAAAACAAAAATTTATTTAGGTAATAAATATCTTGTCTTTATATCGGTCAAAAATTACATTTTATTTATTGAAAAACTATTTTTGCTCGTTTGTATATTTATTTTGAGCTTAAATCTCTCTTTCTCAATTGAGATAAAATATAGAGAGAAATATAAAGAATTTAAGTAAGCTTTCAAAATATCGAAAATATTTATTTCAAAATAAATTCCATTGAAATTTTATATAAACAGCAATTTATTTTTAAGTATCTATTTTTATTAATATGTTCAGGATGTGGCAATATTCTTTTGAAAATATTGTTTTCATATTCAGTCTTTACATTTACTTATATATCGTTTATTATTTAAATCTTCAACCGCTTTTCAAAAGATTTAAATATATATTTCAAAACAGTTTATCTTCTGCCTGAATAGATATAAAAATATATAGCTATACGCAATCCATTGGCTGTTTCTGTAATCTATTATATTTGAAAGTGGATAACCATATTGTCACCACATTTCAACTTTGCGAAATAAGGAAATGAATCAGCAGTTTGGATTTCAAAACTTAAAAACATTTCTTTCGAGATCGCCAAATAAATGCTTTTGATATCTTAAAATATTTGCTGCGGCCTTGATATTTAGATAGGGAAAACTGCAAGATGTTTATAATTTTACTAAATATTGCACTATATTACTTAGGCTGATTAAAAATATATTTTTTTATATTGGGGTCAATCTATATATTAAAGAAAGGAATAGAGATGAGACGCCGTAACTATTAATAATTTATTTTTAATGATAATATTGCCACGTGGAAAATTAGGGAAGACAAAAACTTCAGGAGAAGACAACAATTTATTTCAGGCAAGGGCAAAGATAAACCACGAGGAAAATTTACAGAGTAGCAAAATATAAACATAAATATGACCACTCTGTTAATAAAAATAATAATATTAATAAATACTTTGTTACAATATATTTTTAATAAATAAATTCAGTTTTAACTACTCCTTTTAATGTTAACAAACTGACAACTTCATTATAATGATATATCTATTTATTTGAGAATATATTTGATATGTTCATATAAAATTATAGACACATCTCATATTAATCTTAAAGTTTAAATGCTCTTCGAAAATGTTAACTGTGGTTAAATGAATTATTGAAATATTTGCAATTTGATACTTTGAATTGTCCAAGACTGTAAATATATTTGTGAAAAGTTAATTCAAGCATGTAATAAAAATAAATTAAATTTATACACAAATAGTAAACAAGAAAAGCTTTTATTATCTAATCATTACAAAATAATAAAAAATAATGGAAGATATTTGAAGCAAGTCTAGAATTTGACATCGAGTTGTGTTCTATATCTATATAAATCCTTATAAGAACGAATTAGAAACATTTCGCCATGTTTTATTCATAAACACAGAACCTATTTAATTAGCGCCGCCAATAACACATCTCATTATTTTATTGCAACAGAATCCTAATTAGAGAGGTAATTCATTTACTGCAATTTACTTGGTTTCTTCGTGGGTGTTTCGGTAAATACGGGATGTTTTGGTATAGCGATTTGGTATAGATATACCAGTCACTTTTATCTCTTCTCTTTAGCTTCCAATCTTTTTAGAGTGATATCAAAAAAGAGAAAAGTCGTCAAAAATACGATACAAATATATACGTCATTTAAGCTTATGTCCATAGTTTGCTTGAATACCAATTCTAAAATTCCACCCTTCAGTGTAGCATATAAAAGCAGAAAGATTCAATACAGTTATAGAGCTCCAAAGAAGCGGTCTGGTAGATTAAATTGCCGAAATCGCTGGGAGAGTACCACTGATGGGCCAAGCCCTCCCAATATTTTTTCGTCGTAGTGGGGACAGTATAGATTTGATTTATTTGTGAAAAGAAACATTCGTGTCTTAATGTTTTCATTCGTTATATACGTCATTTATTGACTATATCTGTAATTCTTGCAGTATCGGATGACTAAGCTACACGTGTTTTGGCAAATGTGGAGCGCCATATGAAACTGTGGTTTTGAGCTAATTGGCCCTACTACTTTGCCAGATAAATACCTCTTTGGACAACTAAGAAGATTTAGTCAACTCCATGTGTATCTTTTACAAACCCATAGCCATCCTGAAGTAATAAGAGCTTAAAATTAATGTTCTTCAGATGAGAAATCTAAATCTGCCAAAGAGCTAGTGTTGTGGTTTCGTTATTCATCGGAGTCTGCGGCATCATTGCAGAAACGGTTAAAAGATTCAACATAGGTTCTGCGTCTAATTTGATTGAAGAGTTATTTTAATATATTTTCTATTTCTCTCTTCTTCTTTTTTGAATAGTAATATCTCTCCTTTTAGCAAACTGTCCATAATCAGAATGGTCCTTATTCAAAACGGTAGAAATTTCGATGTATTTAAAATGTTGATACCGAAATAGTAAAGAATACAGTGGACGGTAAACAAATTGTTTTTTTCATACAAATTTAGAGAAAATTTTCTCATCATTTCCCAATGAAAGGTTAAATAAGTTAGTTCAGAATCCACTCGTCAGACAAAAATACTTATTTTTGCATCTCACACCTATACAACCATCAAACTGAGATCAAATTTATAATCAAAAGATTTAAATAATCTAAATATAAATGCCAAAAGGCCTAAAAATCTCTAAAACTCCTCAGAATAAAACATTGCTCAGCGAGCGCCACTATTTGACTAAGATTCATATTCAAATGTTGAGATCCTGGAGACCAATAACAATCGAGAAAGAATGGTTGAAGAGACGGAAGAACGGGCACAACTCCTTTATCTAAGACTTATTCAGATGGAAAGCGAAGTGAACAAAGAAGTGAATTCATTAAAATATATAGAAATATCTATACAAAAAGGTCATTCATCTAACATGTTAATAACACCCGTTTATATGTTAATACTTAATATTAACATAGTATATATATATAATGTTATATATAATTATTCCTTTAATATATAATACAAAATATTTACTACTACGCTGAAGACGCGAAACGAATATATATAGACATTCTAAGAACATGTAAATTCTCGAATATCAACTTTTTAAATAGTCAAATAAATAAAAATAAAGCTTATATATATGGTAAAAGTTTGTTTATGTAAATTTATAATGATTTAAATAAAAATGCGGTGTGATTTTTGGCTCACCCAATATATATAATGAATAAAGATAGGAATGTAAAAATTATTCAAAAAGTATATTTGCGCAGAACCTTATTGAGAAATTATAAGAGAAAATGATGCCAAAATAACTAGATGTGGTTTTATTTAAACATAGAAAATAGACTATTTCACATTTGAAATCAATTTCGTGAATTTGTATGTTTATTTTACTTAAAATGCCACATAAAATGTTTATGACTCTGACGAATAAAATCTTTTGATATTAAATATAAACTAAATTTGTGCTTCTATTTGTAAATATATTATTTATAACATTTCTCATCCTTATTCTTATAATTTTTTTTGTTTTGTTTATTGTGGGTTTGTACTTAAAATTATATCCATAAATACTGTGTTATTAAGATTTAAATGGAAAAAATTATAAATATACCCCTTTTTTATGTCTTTATTTATTTATTTATTATTATCTTTATAACCTGGAAAAGTCAGATTCCTAATATATATTATTATTTCTATTTTTTATTTTATTTATATTATTGTATATTATGTTTATAACTGTTTCTGTTTAAAAATGTAAATCGCGCAATTATCCCTAACCGGGATATCGCGTTTTGTGTGTTGAACTAAAATAAATTTATATAAAAGAAATATCTATTTAATATTTTCATGGGTAAATGATATCTAAGATCTTGTTGATGTATCGTCTATATTGGATTGTTGGCCTTCCTCTTTTCTTTACCGTTGTTAGGATAGAAGAGAACAAGCCAGTTGAAGTAGAACACAGACAAGATGGTACCTCAAAAAAGAATATATGTGTATTCAAGAGAGAGTTACTTCAATAAATAAATGAATAATAAAAATATATTTACAAATACAACTATTTTTAAAAATCGTGTGCATTTCGTTCTTTTTGAATTTTTATATATAAAAATAAAAATACAAATTACATTTATGAATTTTATATATGCAGATGATTATCGTGTAAAAAGAAGTGTTTCTTTTGACATATATATCATCAAATAATATCTCTACAGATCTTACTACAATATTATAAAAGATTTATTTTTATCTTTGTTGTAAGGTCTATAGAGATAGGGTTGTCCCAAAAGTTTGTAAACATATTATGATTTTAATTTTTCAAATGCTTACGAACTTTTGAAA
>CP092875.1:59178409-59204918 GCA_030710605.1 Cordylochernes scorpioides
AAAATCTTGTAATTCTGAAACTTGGCCTACCTGCTTACTGATTGACCACCCTTGATATAGAACATCAGAGATTAAATCATTATTCTATAAGAATTCAGTTATATTTTTACCAAGGTTTCCAATATTACCAAGGTTATCCTAAAAGTTCGTAAACACTTGAATAATATAAATCATGATCATAATATGTTTACCAACCTTTTTGGAACAACCTCGTTATTCTAAAACTTGGCCTACCTGCTTACTGATTGACCACCCTTGATATAGAACATCAGAGATTAAATCATTATTCTATAATAATTCTGTTATATTTTACCAAGCGTTTCCCATATTACCAAGGTTATCCTAAAAGTTCGTAAACACTTGAATAATATAAATCATAATCATAATAGGTTTACGAACTTTTAGGACAACTTTATATTTGATGATATATGTGAAAATAGACACTTTGCCAAAATCTTATTGTTGCAAATTATATCGATAGATGGCAATTAAATTTATAAAGAAGTCTTCTATCCTCTATTGTGATATTAACCAACAAATATTAAATATTCCTAAAGAATTACTACCTAACACTTATAATACTTTCCAAATCAAATGAATAATCGTATGAAGAAGTTCTCAATATCTCAATTGTCGTATGACTTTGTTCCAAATATGTCTATTATATTGAAGTAACTAAACAAAGATGGCGGTGCTTGGGGCATTGTTTAATCAAGCTTGTTTGTCGTTCCAGATATCAACGTTTCTGTTGTAGCTGCGGGCAAGATTTCTACGAACCTTGTTAAAATAAAGATCCACTGAACCAAATAGTATTAATGATTTACTTCAACCTTTCTTAGACATTATATGTTTCCGATGTTTCAGAGAATCGCTGTTGCTCTTTTCAAGGAAAACCTTATTCTCATTATACTTACATATTGGAAAGCTACGATGATCTGTTATTCAAATTGATTAGGGCACGCAAAGCGTTCGAAATTGTAGATACATTGAAATGTATATGTAATATGATCCTGTCGACTTTCGATGTGACAATATAGTGGTAATGATGTGGTGAGGTGAGAAATAATCACACGACGAGTTGGTAGAGCAATAATCCAGGCAGCCAGACGAGAGAGAAAGAGGTAGCGAGAGCGCTGTCCGCTGAACGACTGTTTTCCTTGTGTACACAACCGGGGGGATAACCAGGATAGTCGCCAGGTGGTGACGGCCCCCCCCCCCCCCTCAGGAATGTGGCCAAAAATGGTCGTAAGTTAGTTGTCTAAAGTGTCTCGCTTTAGCTGCTCATCTCTCTCTCGTTGGCTGTTGGCTTGTTTTATTAATCCTGGAAGAGCATATATTATGACATAAATATTTATAAAAGAAGTTAAAATAAATAGTATGTGGGAAATATTCGCAAAAGAGGTACATATTGAATGTAAATTTTAAAAAAGCGTTTTGAAAAATGTGTTATTCATTTCAGTCTTTGAAATCGTTATTCTTCCCCTTATATTCTCTAAAGAAAGGTTGAGAAGTGAATCATTAAAAATTTTATAACGGTCGAGAAATAATCACTGAAGCCCTATGTTACCAACTTGGAGACGGTCAAGAACGGTCGAAGAAAGTGAGACCCAGTTGAAGGTTAGGTAGAGAGAAAGGATGGCTGAGGTAAGGGCAGCTGCAGCCCCGCCCTTTGATAACCCAGACGTCAAGATAAACAAAGTCCTCCAGCTATCTCCGCGTCAAGTCAGTCATACAAGAGTTGACTTCACCTGGCAGGAACACGCCGTCCTATTTAATGTTCTCCTGGAGACAATGACCAAAGGGTATTTGACCGCCGACCATCGAACAAAGGATGAGAGAATAGCATGGCAACTTCCTGTTTTCCATTCCAATTGTAAGCGACTGTACACCCCGTGTATACACATGCCGTGGCGAATTGACTTTGTGCTAACATGGCGACACAGCCCGTGGGTCCAACTGATGGGGTTGAATCGTGGGAGGAGATTCGAACTTTAAATAACTGATATCAAAGCATGTTTCGAAAACGGATTCTGACCGATAATTGCCAATAGTGTTTGAAAGCACCAGACTACTGCTTCCATAGAGTTGGGAGAACCCTAGCTATATATTTTTATGTTGATTAAGTATATAATACATTCATCCCATGGGGATATAAAAAGGCAACAAAGACAGAACTGAATAAGTGAACTGAATGATGTTTGGTGTTTAAAGTATCATTCGGCTATAGTCAGTCTATGGGCTGAAGATTGTACCAATGCCGTTCTACCAAGACACCACGTATGGTTGTTGCTTGTCAGTATAAGTCTCTTTTAACTTTTTATTGTATCTTACTCCGAACGGTACACTCTCTATCTATATAGATTTCAGGTGAGAAACCACGACTTTATCTTATATGGCGTAAAGAATTTCGAGATAAAGAAAAACCTTATGCCTTCAGTAGATCTCAGAAGCGGCTAAAAGGATTATTGTTGATTTGGCCGATGTATATATTCACTTTTCCAGAAATAATATGACTTGCGCCACTTTTAATTGACTGGAAGAAGGGCAAGACATTTTGAATGAAGCACTTACAATTGTAGAACAACAAATAATTGAAAAAAACTACTTGCTATCTGATTGTTTTAGGGAGCTTTTGTTGAGTTAATAGCTTATAAGGCGAATGCTGAAGATGTAAAGAAAACTAACGGCTGGAAAGGAGTGAGTGAAAGTCTTGAGAAGGACTCCATAGAAAGTCTGGGCTACTCAGTTCCATAGTGGCCTCACCATGCCTGACTTGGTTCGTTTACAAATTTTAAAAAAGCTGCCAGGGTTTTAAAAAAAAAAAGACCTCCACAGAAAACTCTAGGAGCCAAAGTAAGGCAATAGGTTTTACTTATCCCAGATACATATGGTACCAACTCACGATAATCATAGCTAAAAGTTAGTAACTGCTTTACTATAAGTTTACCGTATGCATTACACATGCAGAAAGCAGTTTGAGGTTGTACTTGCAAGGTTCTAGAGTCCCTCTGGTGATGCAGACAAAAGTTTGACAGTTCATGCCGCCAGGCAACTCCCAAGTCAGATTTTGAATCAAAGGTGACAGAAAATAGACTGAAAGGATGTGTAAGTCGAGTGTTTCGGTTCACCAAGAGAGCAAGCAATGTACGACTGAGTAGTCCCTATCCCGAATAAAAAGCCAAGTTGATTCGAAGGATGACTCTACAAAGAAGTCTATGGAAAAAAAGAAACCAAACCTTCGCCGAATGGGTTTCATTTTTAGAGAAGAACGAGGAGACTGACCTCGAGTTGCAGTCAGTAAAAGTTTAAGTGTCCCACGAAAATACCCTATGGCAAGACACATACGTGTTTATAAATAGAGAGTTTGAGCAAGTAAAGCCGATGTAAATCGAACAAGATGAACCGATTCGGAAACTCAGGACTTTAGAATTTGATCAAATGAAATTCTAAAACAAATGTTACAAATCGTTTAAGTCTATTAATTCACATTGTTACTTCTTTATAATCAAACATTCGAAACTATTATAGACGCGTATGGTTCTTTTTAAAAATAAACAATTTCTACTGTCCTTACTGCAATGGAAAAATTAAAGGGAGGGCCCCTGGCTCATTTCGAATTTTGATAACAGATGGCGCGCTAATGCATCATAATCTAATCAAACATCTTGATTATCTTTGAACTATCTCAACCCATCGTTCACTACATCAACACCTATACTTCTACTGGGTAATCTGTATCGATACGTTGGTTTGAAAAAGCCGTTAAATTGTCTGAAGTTGAAAGCTAATCTAGCGAAGGCCAAGAGCTATCGGAAGATGATGAATGTAGATATATCACATCTCATTTAACTAAACATTCTTTTTATTAGTAACAAAGAATTAATTAAACATTAATCAATTCTAATATAGTGACAGGTCGTATATTTAAAATTTAAATGTTTACACGAAAGGGTTGTAGAAAGGTCATTCTTCAATTAGGGATTAGGACACCTGTTGTTCTCTATAGTAAGTCTTTGCCGCAAATTTGAAAAGTGAATAGAACTCAAGAAAAACTTGAAATAGTAAATAATTACTGTAAAAACAGGAAATTTCTATATATTCTCTCCATTGATGGTTAAATAATTAGGATTAAAAACCTCCTCTAAAGAGGTAATTCATCAAATAAATCTCCCCATTTCCGCATTTCTACACAGTTTTTTTTTAAAGTGCTGAACAAAATTGCTTCAAACATTTATAGAAAACGTCAGAGAAAAGCCTAAATAAAAAAATGCATAAATCGAAGTGTCGTGCCAAATGATATTGTCACAAGCACGGCCTCCACAATTGTCGCACGTTTTTATGTCCTTTTTTTATGCGAAGAAAATATGGGGGGGGGGGGTTATGTCCAACCTTTTACAGCTGGCTGAGAAATACTGCTGGGACAGGGTGGGCTCCTTAATGTACGTCGGTGTTGAGATGTGTTTTTAGTTTGTGTGTAGGTTGTGAGTGTTGTACGCTGATGTTTGTGTGTAGGTTCATCTTGTAAGTGTTATACTGAGGTATGTAATCTAAAGCTGGGAAAGAGTTGTGTGTTGTTCACATTTAACACAACACATACATAGGAAATGAAAGCATTTAAGCAATAGATGTTTCTTTTATACACAAAAAACTTCTACTGTCCTTACTGCGATGATATTTTTTAATTTTTTTTTTAAATTTCCCTCCATACAGATGGAGCGTTATTACTTTATATTAACAATACATACATTAATACATTTCTCTGTGAAAAAAATCTAATTTATTATCATCCTCTGGACTACTTATGTTGTTGTTTGGAAAGAGAGAAATTTTCTCAACAACCTCCATCAGAACATGAAAACGAATGATGAGTCACCAGCCTTTCTGATATTGTTCAACTTCCATTTCCGTGTTTTTACGGATAAATTTGTTATTTTACAAATAAGAGGCAGAATAATAGTAGCACGTGCTCCTTTATCCTCTGATAATGAGGATAGATTCCCATTTTGTATGTTGTATGTGCTGTGAATACTGATAGATTGTTTGTAGTGAAAGTGTATATGTAATGCGTGTGTTGTATGTGCTTTATACTGATGAATGTGCGTGAATTTATGTGTACTGTGTACATGTGATGTGTTTGTTGTTAGTAGTGAAAGTGTACTTGTAATGTGTTTGTTGTTTATAGTGAAAGTATATATGTAATACATGTGTTGTTTGTAGTGAAAGTGTACTTGTAATGCGTGTGTTGTATGTGCTTTATACTGATGAATGTGCGTGAATTTATATGTGCAATGTACATGTAATGCGTGTTGTTTGTAATGAAAGTGTACTTGTAATGCGTGTTGTTTGTAATGAAAGTGTACTTGTAATGCGTGTTGTTTGTAGTGAAAGTGTAGCAGACATACATAGTAACTCAATATGACGATTTTCAAGCAATTTATTCTTTTTGCTAAATACGGCAAGTGTTTTAATTCACACGATCGCGCTTCGTCAGAGAGGGAGAAACAATTAACATAATTTGATTAACATCTTGTCAATTCAGGTCAAAGTACCCAATCTGCACTAATCAGTGAATGATAATAAGATATGTATATAATGATGATATTATGATATGATTATACAGTCGATTCTCGATAATTTGAAACTCAAAAGACCAGAGAAAAATTTCAATTTATCAAGAGTTCAAAATAACAGGAGTTCAGACAATTAAGAGGGAAGGAGGGAAAAATCAAGTAAACAAGAGTTTGAAGTTTTTGAAGTTTCAGGATATACATACTATCCCAATACAAGATTAAATAAGTGACTTACCGCAAGTTTTTAAAGTGATAAATATTTGAGAGCGATTTCGGGTCTTGCCCTTTCTCAAACAAGAGTTTGAGATATCAAAATTCGTGATTTATAATTTTAAACATTTGTACAGTTATTCACAAATGTTCATTTGTGGCAAGATACTATTCCTTCAACTTCAAATTACCGACGAGACCAATTAAAATTGATTTTATTCAAACTATCGAATATTTTTCAAGGGACCGGGAAAACATTTCAAATTATCGAGATATTCAAATTAACGAGTTTCAAAATATCGAGAATCAACTGTATTAGGATAATTATAAATATGTGTATACAGTGAATATGTACATGGCGTCTCGGCCACCGCTGAAGAGCTTGATGGAAGAGAGAGAGAAACGCTGGAAACTTACCGTTTTAATACAATTAAAAACTATGCAAATAACCCTATTTACATACGATCGTACAACTCTTATAAACGTCAACTAATCTACTGTTTGTACATACAGTAGACTCTCCTATAACGCGAGTTTTTACAACGCCATTTCGTACAACGCGATAAAAAAATTGCGACAAATTTATTTGTACAACACTAATTTTCGTATAACGCGTTATAAAATAAAACAATTTACCCTAACAACATTCGCGTTATACAAGTTTTATTTCGTACAACGCGAATTCCTATAACGCGATTTCATACAACACGGAACACATTAATCGCGTTATAGGAGAGTTTACTGTATTGTGGTCCACGCGTAACCATTGGCCTGAATGAAGCACTCTCAGGCTTGTCGTATCTGGTAACAATAGAAACACTTTGCAAATGGTCCCATTGATGTACCATGCATATACCTTTTGTGAATATCCTTAATTACGAATAAGATCTTCTTCTTTCTTATCTCCAAGGAGGGTAGTTAGCGACTGCTTTTAATGTAATTACACCACATGTCTACACATGTGAAAAGCAGTTTGACTTTGCACTTACAAATATGCCAGAGCCCCGTTTGGTTACTTGCACTCGCTGGTGGGGTTGGACTTTTGCAAGAATCGAGGGCCATTGGAGCTTTTTTTTTTAACAGAAAAAAGTGTCCAATGCGGGAATCGAACCCGGGTTCTAGTGGTCGAAAACCAAACGGTTTAACCAGCCTTCCACCGACCCCGAGTAGTTATTTATGTCACAAGTTGGTACTTATATTATTATTAAGTACGTTAATGACTATCTTGTTTCAGCCGCCTAAAACAGCTTAAGTTACATATAAAAATCATTTTATTCGCTATTGAACGTTGTGACCCACTGTATGTATTACATCCCAAACATGATGCGACGCCAGCCATCTCTGTCTTGAGATCAATGTACCATCTCAGCAACCGTCAAGCCAGTGAGTTCCTTTAATTGGTCCACTAAGCGTGTAGCTTAAGTTAGAGTCTGTTTAAAACCGGTTTGGCATTCTAAAGTTGATAGAGTTAGAACATTAATAAGAATTATGCCCACGTGGTTTTCCTTAAACATACATTTCCCACGATCCTCCCAAATTGGCAACCATAAAAGAATACCAGAGTTTTATCTTTACGGTGATCAAATATGGTTGGAGGGCTAATCCTGATGAGCTAGGCCCTCATCATTCTTCTTTATTGTAGTAGTGATGAAGGCTCATTTAGAAAATAAATCGGCACACAACACCCTATAGATGAGAATATATCCATCAAAGTTGTAACAAACGATTCTTTATAGGGCCGCGCAAGAGAAGAGACGTGAGTAAATCTACTTATATATTTGCCTTATTCTGTCTGTTTGTCTGTCTGAAGCTCACGGATGGGATTTTTCATAACCATCGGTGGTTCAGTGGTAGAATGCTCGCCTGCCACGCGGGCGGCCCGGGTTCGATTCCCGGCCGATGCATTTTTTTTTTTTACAATTTTTAAAACTTATTTATATATTATACAAGAATGACATCCACGGCGCCAATTTATAATTGTAACGAATAGTATTTGAATAAAAGCATTTAATCGGGTAAAACCCGGGCGTTGCCCGGGTCATTCGTATCTACTTATATATTTGCCTTATTCTGTCTGTTTGTTTGTCTGAAGCTCACGGATGGGAATTTTCATAACCATCGGTGGTTCAGTGGTAAAATGCTCGCCTGCCACGCGGGCGGCCCGGGTTCGATTCCCGGCCGATGCATTTTTTTTTTACAATTTTTAAAACTCATTTATATATTATACAAGAATGACATCCACGGCGCCAATTTATAATTGTAACGAATAGTATTTGAATAAAAGCATTTAATCGGGTAAAACCCGGGCGTTGCCCGGGTCATTCGTATATAATAATTGTATAAACGAATTGTAATTGTAACGAATAGTATTTGAATTAAAACGTTTTTAAAATATATACGCACTCGGGTAAAACCCGGGCGTTGCCCGGGCCATTCGTCTAGTTGATATATAAATGAACGATCACCTGTTAATAACTAATCTTTTCTGGGCGGTTATCACCAGGACGAATCCTGTGTATGGCATAGGTCCCCAATAAAAGGCTTGTTGTTGTTGTTGTTGTCGTATAGCGAACATTCATATTAAAAGTTACACGCGATGATTAAAAAAAAAACAAGATAATAATTCTATAACTAAGTTTGAAAATTATACCGCAAATGTTTCTTTTGAACGGAAATTCGAAATTTATTTTAAGGAAAAATAGCGATTATTTTTAACCATAGGGATAAAGTATGATAGGATGAATTGTGAAGAGTAATGATAAACGGAAAAATAAAGTATCCAGGGATGGGAACCGAAACCACAATTCTATGTTAAGACCAAAGGTAAAAGCGAGGTTAAAAGGTAAAGAAACTTGTAAATTTTATCTTTGATCGCCTATTATCAATGATATCCTGCGATTTATTCTATTGTAATATTAATTCTATAATATTTAAATATAAAATGGAATTTTAAATGATAAATTCATCAAATACCTTTATTTACCGATATTTTCGCGACTCAATGTCGCCATTTTCAAGGTAAAATGACTCATTTTTTTGCTAAAGTGAGGTCGATACTTTTAGGGCTGATTGCTAACATGTGGAGCGTGCAGCGCATGGATATTTGAAGCCCAATATGTAAACATTGTTAAAATTACTAAATGATGATAGATGTAATTTTTTTTTTAGTTCCTTTCCTCTGATATTCTAGATCCTAACCTACAAGTTTCTTTCTTTAATTAAAAAGGCATATATTGGATCAAAATATCATTTATTTTACCAATATTTCAGTTGGCTGAACGCCAACCTTTATCAAGGTATATAACAAAATATTTTAAAAACTTAATTCTGTTGACGTTATGTGGCGCTGAGTTTGTTGTTGACACACATTAAATATGTTATAACACCTTGATAAAGGTTGGCGTTCAGGCAACTGAAATATTGGTAAAATAAATGATATTTTGATCCAATATATGCCTTTTCAATTAAAGATTTATTTATGGATTGCTCTATTTTCAAAAAGTTTCCTTCTATTTCCTAAATGTAACAATCTCATATACATTCATGGACAAAACTTGAGTAAGTGGAAAGTCTTTGGAAATTTTGTTATAGTACTTTTCTATAGTGCATTGCGGCTTGTCTGCTTGCTACATTCATTTTTGGACTCGAAAATCACACTCATATTCTCGCTTGGAAATTTTGTTCACACTTGGTTATCTCGTGTATCTTCAATAAAGGTCACTGTGTATCAAATATATTTCAGATTTATTGTCTGAATCCTGATATACATAGGCTAAATGGTACAACTTCCTTGAGTTTTGTCTATGAGTGTATATATAAAATCTATTCGTAAAAAGAAAGGTCACCTATCTCGTTTGCTAAAAATAAACATCACTAAACCTAAGCGCCATCTATTGATTATCTCCGTAAACTATCGGACTCGGGAGTCGCTTACAAAGCCATAACTTCATCCTTGGTCCCATAACTTGGCTATAGAATTGGCTTAGTCCAAGAGTCAGCAACCTGCGGCTCGCGAGTCACATGCGGCTTCTTTGGATGTGAAGGTGCGTGTAGTATTCACATAAATAAAAACTTTATTCATCCGAGTACTAAGTATTGCTGGCAAGAAACAATTTTGTAGCTTTTTAAAAACTTTGAAATTTTGTAAATTGTAATTTTTGACTTTTCCAACTCAAAAGATTGCCGACTCCTGTCCTAGCCACTTTACACGCTAAACTCTTCGTCGGAGAATTCTGAAGATTCTATGAATCCCCGGAGGAACTCATGAAATCAAAGCCAGCCCTGGATTGACGAGGGTCATTATCCTTAAACCATGGTCTCCAAGAAGATCTGAATTTACAAAAGCTGGTTCTGTGGTTTTGTTATCGACTCAAATTCGCTAGTTTGCGGAGACTGTCGATGGCCGTTTAGTTTAAGCGTTTATTTTGACGGGACAGGTGAAAATTTATATGAGCTGTTTTTTTTTAAATATAATTTTGAACTGGTACTTTAACACGTAATGACATGGATTTTAAATGTCAGTAGAATCCCCGGTGGATCTAATGAAATGAAGACCAGCTATGTACTGACGAGGGCTATTATCCTTAAACACTAGTCTCCAAGTAGATCTGAAAAAAGCTAGTTCTGTGGTTTTGTTATCGACTCAAATTCGCTAGTTTGTGGAGACTCTCGATGGAGTTCAGTTTTAGCGTCTATTTTGACGGGACAAGTACCTTTTATATAAGCTGTTTTTTTATGTGCGAAACATCAAATAAAAATTAATTTTGAACTATAACACGCAATGACATGGATTTTAAACACATCAGCAACAAAATATTTTTGGAATAATAACAAATTAAATTTAAAATATCAATCAAAAGAATATAGTTCTTAATCCCACAATGGTTCTGACATAAAATCAGAACAACTCCATTATTTAGTGATGTCCCAACAAACAGACTAATTATTTCTTGGTGAAATAAATAAATGCCTTTATTATTATTGCAAGGAAAAGTACAAAGGCCCTATTTGAAATTACCACATTTTAAAAAATCACAATGAATAAAACGGATTCTGGCAGTTTGTACAAGGAAAGAAGTATATACATTCTCTCGAGAGCTCTTATCTCTCTCTAGATGGGCTTCTATTACAATATAGACAATCCTGATAGACAAAGGTAGACCAATGTAAAAACACTAGGCTGGTTCTCCAATAGAAGCATAGGTTTGGGAAGTGAAAGAAGGATTAAGATAGTTTCGAGGTAATGAGAATAATGAAGTGAGACTCAGTGATGTTATTGATGAAGTAAGCTGGAGTGAGATAGTATTATTGGGGATGGCAAAGAAGAAACTAGTTCGGTTTGAGGTGTTGAAATTCTTCTTATTTACAGAATGAGCTTCGTTATTGCCGTATCTTCTGGAGAAGGAGTGATCAGCAAAAGCTCTTCGATGGGGAAAGATTTGAAGTTGTGCCTTTGATTGCTAAAACTGGCTAAAAGAGACTGTTCCATATTACTATAATACATATAAACAGCCTCTATCTTTACGATATTCCATATTGGTTACTTGAGAGTTATAAATGTGAGAGGTAGGTTGGTTGTTAAGATATTGATGGTAACCAATGTACAAGCACATAGTTTCCCATAACATGTGTGGCGATAAAACTGTGTTGTGATAATTACCCAGGATTGTCGCCAAAATATTTTAAAATATTTGAATGATTATTCAAATAGTAATAAAAACGGTAGAAATTCTATTAAACTGCGTTCAATTCTGAAATAAATCCAACGTTAAACTCCTGGAACGTATTCAAATGACGATTTTATTCAAATGTAAGTTCTGTGTGTACAAACTTTACTTAACTTCGGTGTTGTCGTCTGGAAACCAGTTAACCACTTGTAATCAACATCTCCCAATATACCTGTTAGCAGCCAACTCGCCTCTGGCGCTCTCATTAAAATTGACGTTTGCCTGATAGAGTTGCTGATCGTACCCTCCAGCTGCCTCGAATGTAACGATTATTGTTGTATTTTTCTCACATCCATTCCTTGTCGTGTTGTAGCATCAAATACAGCATACCAAACCTCATCGCTCCAGGCAACCAGCTCGCAAACCTGAATGGAGGAACTTTTTAAATGGAATTTCTATCTCTCTCTTATATCTATATCTATTATATATCCTTATTTATTCATTATTGTATTTAACCTTATTCCGAGCCGCTACGGTAACCGTGGACAGGGAACTATGAAATGTGGCTGACTAACGGGGTAATGTTACCTCCCCTTTCCATGGAGATGGACAAGACACAAGACAAGATAACCTTATATGAACGATATAATAAAGAAGATTCAATCTCTCTCCTTGCATGGAACAACCATTAGTGAATGCATGTAGTCCCGTGGCTCTCTAGTAGATACAAAGTTAAACTGCTTACTAGATTAGTAGATATTTGTAGTCGCCATAGCTTTCTATCTCTATGGTACAATAGGGCAGAATGTGGGGAATATTCTACAGACTCTCCTAACAGAGATAGTCGTATAAACTATCAAGTTTTGATAACCACGACTGAAACAGAAGAAACCCTTACAGATTGAAAACTTAGTAATAGATAAAATATATATTTACAATCCCACTATTGATTGGAAGTAGTTTAGAAATTTATCTCTGTAAGTTCAAAAGTTGAACTGATTTCATCGCCTATAGACATGTGGGGGCTTACAGTAAAATGAACCACAGACATCTACCCACCGTGATTATCATGGCCTGTAGGGACACGTAAAAGATAGAACACGTCGATCTCTTTTTGAAACATTTGAAGAAATATAATGATATCAGGCGGGTTTTATAGAAATCAAATAATGTGTTTATTGGAGGCTTTGGTATTGGTGTAGTCTTAACGGAGAGGTGCTTTTGTTAAGAGACTTCTTTGGTTACAACGATGACCGAATCTGGATTATACACGACTCTCTCTTTATTGGGGGTGTCATTTTAGTTTATGTTGTAACTGTGTGTTGAATATGTGTTGATTGGGTGTTGAACATGTGTTGTATAGGTATAGGGCTTTCTTATCGAGACCTTTTGATTCAAAATAATGTAAAATAAATAAATCAATATTTGTAGAAAAAATTGTATTTGCAGATTGGAATTTTGTTTGATGGAAAAATTAAAAAACAAAGTCACGTCAACCATTACAGCTTGTTCAGATAATTCGGGGACCCACTGTCGCGGCGGACTCTCTTATCAAGGAAATATATAAAATCTTAGTGTTTGAAGTTTTTATAAATCTCTCCGTAATTTTATTTTGTTTGATATTCATAAAATACTGTAACACACATTATATAAGGTTGTTCCAAAAGTTCGTGTTTTTCTTATTTCTTTGTGAAAATTATTATTACGCCGAATACATATTATCGTAAAGATAGAGGTTGCCTGGCCGACATTCATATTTCTATGAAAAATAGACACTTCAGCCAGTTAGAGTTTTTTATTTTCTCAACGTTTCGACAAAAATCTTTTATCTTCATCAGGAGAAGTAAATAAAAATAAAACATTTGGCAAGGGGTGTTCAAAAATGTTCTATTTTATCTACTTCTCCGGACGAAAACAAAATATTTTTGTCGAAACGTTGAGAAAATAAAAAAAAACTCTAACTGGCCGAAGTGTCTATTTTTCATAGAATACATAATAATACATAATAAAAATACTTTATACATAATACAAAGACATTATACATAACGACGAATAATATTGGTATTTCAATTTTTTACAAGTTTTTACTAACTTTTGGGACAACCTTGTACTAGTGAGTTACTTGAAAAGTGGAACAGTGGCTCATCGAGATGTCGGGATAAAAAGTAAAAGGTTGACGTGAAATCGTTTTAGGTTTTTAAGTAAAGATTTTTGAAGCCTTTAACTGATTTTGTTTTTTAGTCATGAATAAATGATTTTTCAAAAATAAAAAATATAAAATTCTGTAAAAAAAAACATTATGAATGTAGCTAAAAGATTGACTTACCTGAGAAGAAGAAAGTGAACTTGAGTTGAAAGAGCGCAATCCAAATCCTTTGGCAGGTTCACACAATCTGAGCACAAACCCAGATATTTGTAGCTATTGGATGATAACATGAATATACATCAATGTAGAGAACCCTTTAGTAATGTAATATATTGTATCATCTTTGATTGTTCTGGATTATCAGCAGAGTCTAAATCGTTGGTTTTCGACCGCTAAGACCCGGGTTCGTTTCCCGCATTGGGCACTTTTTTTCTGATTAAAAAAATGCTTCAATGGCTTCCGATTTTCGGAAAAGTCCAACCCCAAGAGCGAGTTCAAGTAACTAAACAGGGATCTGGCACATTTGTAAGTGCAAAGTCGAACTGCTTTTCACATGTGTAGACATGTGGTGTACTTAGAGTAAAAGCAGTCGCCAACTTCTACCCACCATGATTATAATGGCCTGTATCACCTGTACTAGGAATAATAAAAAGAAATCTTTATCATCATCTAATTCCCCAGTATGTGGAATCTTAAGAAATGTGTGTGATCAGTCAAAATATACACTCATGGACAAACTTGAGGAAATAAAGGGTTTTTTTATGTCTCCGGTTGTCTGTATTTTGAAGGTGACAGAGGTAATTTTGTTCACCCTTGGTTATCTCATATGCCTCAATAAATATCACTGTGTATCAAATATAATTCAGAGTTAATATCTGAATCCCGATATATATGCTAAAAGGTACAATTTCAATAAATTTTGTCTATATGTGTATTGCCAATATTTATAGTACTAAATATATTTTTGTAATGGTAACAAAATTCTTTTAAAATATTATAAAGTTCAAGTATTATATTTTACTATATAAAGCTACAAATTAGAAATAAATATTCATCGATTAGTCAAAGAAATCTAAAACCTTGAGTGTAAACACCTTCCTATCAGACTCCAATGAAACAAGAAGATTTTGTTACAAGGCTATAAATATGTGTATATGTTGTTGTCGTGTCCAATGAAGAGACTCAGATGTCTCCATGCATCTCTATCACAGCAGTTGCAATGTCCACTATCTTGGGTGTGTAAAGCTGCTGCAATGGGTCCATGTCAATATTCTGCAAGGCTGCGGCCATTGCTGGGCATGAGAATATGTGAGTAGGTGGAAAATAGGTACCGTTGCCACGTTAGTCATCTTGGAAACGGACCAGAATTTAGTCGAATATTCCAAGGGTCCAGGGGGGACCGCAGGGAGGTGTGACTTCTCCCCCCCCCCCCCCCCCCTATATCAACGTAGCAAAAGGCAATAACAGAGAAATGTGATTGTATTGTGTGATAATAAAACAAAAAAAAAGGAATTTATTATTCTCATCGAGTCCTCGGAATTGCCAAAATCTACCATTTCAACTCTCAGCCATATTGGTGTTAACATAATGCCGCATTCCATTCGCCTATACGTGTAGAAATGTGCGGAATTTGGATATCTGTTTAAGAAAAAAGAAGTATTAAATAGATAATAATACACAATAGAAAATTTCAACCAAAACACAAACTAAAAGAATGTTTAATTATGATAAGACACAATTTGGATTATAGGTTATAAACACAAGGTAATAAGACCAAATCCAAATGAATAAATAGTGTGTGACTTTTCGGTAACAGCGTTTTTACCATCATCCATTCAGTACTTTTGTCTGAAGATGGTAACAACCTTGTTACCGAAACGTCACACACTATTTATTTATTTGGTATTAGTCTTATTACCTAACGTTTAATTATCTTTAATATGTAGAAGTTACAAAATGAACACAATTGAATATGTAATATAAAAACATTTTCAAAAAGCGCTCTTTATTTTTGCTTTAAACTTACTACACACCTTATTATAAAATCAGAATATAAACAGTAGAAATGCGTTTCGTTATTCGTGCAAAGTGCAAGCTTTCGGATCTTTATAATCCTTCTACAGACATAGTTGAGAGAATGAGAATATATAGATATACAATATTATTTACATATATATTTATTTTAAAGAGAGATTGAGCAGTCCATAATAATATCTAAATAAATAAAAGACATATATTGGATCTAAATTTATTATTTAACCAATATTTTAGGGGCAAAACGCCTCTCTTTATCGAAGCTTTTCTTTGATTTAAACTATATATACAATATATGCACAATTGGTATATATGGTAAAATTTTTATCAGATAGTTTCTTACTTTGATCTTGTATAGCATGAGTGGATCACATACCCACGTGATTTAGTTTAAATCAAAGAAAAGCCTTGATAAAGAGAGGTGTTTTGCCCCTAGAAATATTAGTTAAATAATAAATTTAGATCCAATATATGCATTTTATTTATTTATGTATATTTATATTATTATTTTATACTTATAGCAATTTTCTCTTCTAATAGACTTTATTATCTATAAAAGCATAGAGCGCCTCTCCCGTCAAAACTAGACACCATCTATTTGACGGGAGAGGCGTCCTATGGTTTTATAGATCTATTTCCTCTCGGCAAATTCCCCCCATCTAGACTTCATTATGTTCTTAGCAATGAATAGTTGAGAGATGATATAGACATTGTGGATGTCGGTGGGAGGATGGTCTAAAACCGTTGGTTTTCGACCGCTACGACCCGGGTTCGATTCCCGCATTGGACACTTTTTCAGATTTAAAAAGAAAATGCTCCATTGATCCCCGATTCTTGCAAAAGTCCAACCCTACCAGTGAGTGCAAGTATCCAAACGGGGCTCTGGCACATTTGTAAGTGTAAAGTCGAATTGCTTTATACATGTAGACATGTGATGGCACTTACAGTAAAAGCAGTCGCCTACTTCTACCCACCATGATTATCATGGCCTGTACCAAGTGTACTAGGGATAAGCAAAAAAAAATATATATAGACATTGCTTTGATGAACTCTTTAAAAAAGATTTAACTCTGCAATATGCTGTTGTTTTTAATTAGTATACATTATTTGAAACCCACACCACAGTGCAGATTTAAAGGTTTATATTTTTATACAGAGATTCCATAAAGTGACAAGAGGCCTTACATCATGAAACTTCATCATCATTTGATATCATAAAACTTTGCTATGAACTATTTAATATCACAAGAGCAGCTTTTCATAAGATTACTTCTCTATTTTGTTGTCGTGTCTAATGAAGAGCCTCAAATGTCTCCATGCATCTCTATTACAGCATTAGCAATATCCTTGGGTGTGTAAAGCTGCTGTTCTGGGTCAATGTCAAATTTCTGCAAGGCTGCGGCCATATGTGGGTAGGTGTTAGTTCCACATCAGGACAATTGTATTACTTACTTCTACGTGAACAAAATAACTCATGCATATTTACATATTTCGGCCCGATACTATTTTAATGGTCCTTATATCTTTCTGTGTGCGTGAATAAATAGAAATTGTTTTTATCGAGGGCAGTAGAGAAAGATGTCGCGATAAAGAATGTCGCCAACTGTCCCCCGACCATTAGCACGAATTGACACCACGACGCTGGAAATAGAAGCGACGATCGGTGTGGGGGCAGTGTGTCGTCACCCCATCATCACTTTGACAGATTCTACCTGTCATCCCTCTCTTGCAAGAATTGGACAGCAGATTTTCTCACCATCACAGATTTCTGGTCGTAACGCTGTCTTTAGAGGCATCGTTTACCTGGCTTCAGACATCTCTATCTGTCTTTGTGCAAGAACTATGCTAATTTTATTCGTTTCATTATTTTAATAGTTATGTACCACCTAAAAGGTCATGCTAATCTTTCTTGTAATCCTTCCTATTGTAAAGGTTGAACCACCCAACAAACGTTTTCTGATGAAAGCAGGTCACGGTGGTCATTGACAAAAGGCTATTTCACTGTGTCCATCACAAAAGGATAGCATCTGATTATTAAAACTTTCATTAGGGCTAATTAAAATTATTTTTTAAAATGTCTTATCTATTTCTTCTCAGCCCATTTGGTGACTGACAGTATTTTTGTCCTATCAGAGCGCTTCTTTTTCCAGGTCTAGTCTTTTTATGACATGATAGGGTCTTCTACTCTGGAAATTATCCACGAATTCCATTCTACTCTCCCCGATCTTCCCTCCCCACTCCAAAGAATGCCTACCAACGCTCCTTGTGTCGGACAAGATGGCCAAACATCTTGGTTCTCCTCTCAATCGTTCCGAGAGCCCATCTTCCTTCTTGAACCCTTTTAGGCAATCTTCGATACCGAGTCTGTTGTTCCATGGTATTCACAACATTCGGTACCAAGACTACTCACGAAAGTCTATAGTATCTCACCATTTCTACCTTTCTAAGTAGTAAGATGTACGCAAACTTTCAAATAAAGCTTTTGATATTGACCTTTTTTGGATTTTTGATATCAATTTTTTTTTTGTTGAATTCCATTTACCTTGAGCTATTTTTGACGTATTTTTAAATTTCGCCGACTGGGATGATTAGGCTACCAAAAGCCAATCACACATAAATACATATTTATGAATATATCCAGATGGTATGAAAACTTTCATCTCGAGAGAGAGAGATCGATGTGTGGACGTACGTCATGCCAAACTAAGAATAAAAATACATGATAAAAACACATCTCTATAATTAATTATGCTCAAGAATATATAAAATAATAAGGAATCAATAGCAATACAGGTGCTATGGTAAACCATCAATAATTGCTATGTTCCGAAACATACAAAGCCAACAATGGAACCAGAAAGAGAATACAGTTGCTATGGTAACCCATCAATAATTGCTATGTTCCGAAACATACAAAGCCAACAATGGAACCAGAAAGAGAATGCTGTTGCTATGGTAACCGGTCAATAATTGATATGTTCCGAAACATACAAAGCCAAAAATGGAACCAGAAAGAGAATACAGTTGCTATGGTAACCCATCAATAATTGCTATGTTCCGAAACATACAAAACCAACAATGGAACCAGAAAGAGAATGCTGTTGCTATGGTAACCGGTCAATAATTGATATGTTCCGAAACATACAAAGCCAAAAATGGAACCAGAAAGAGAATACAGTTGCTATGGTAACCCATCAATAATGGCTATGTTCCGAAACATACAAAGCCAACAATGGAACCAGAAAGAGAATGCTGTTGCTATGGTAACCGGTCAATAATTGATATGTTCCGAAACATACAAAGCCAAAAATGGAACCAGAAAGAGAATACAGTTGCTATGGTAACCGATCAATAATTGCTATGTTCCGAAACAAAGCCAACAATGGAACTATAAAGAGAATGCTGTTGCTATGGTAACCGGTCAATAATTGATATGTTCCGAAACATACAAAGCCAACAATGCAACTATAAAGAGAGTACAGTTGCTATGGTAACCCATCAATAATTGCTATGTTCTGAAACATACAAAGCCAACAATGGAACTATAAAGAGAGTACAGTTGCTATGGTAACCCATCAATAATTGCTATGTTCCGAAACATACAAAGCCAGCAATGGAACTATAAAGAGGATACTGTTGCTATGGTAACCCATCAAGAATTGCTATGTTCCGAAACATACAAAGCCAACATAAGAACCAGAAAGAGAATACAGTTGGTATGGTAACCCATCAATAATTGCTATGTTCCGAAACACACAAAGCCAACAATGAAACTATAAAGAGAATACTGTTGCTATGGTAACCCATCAATAATTGCTATGTTCCGAAACATACAAAGCCAACATAAGAACCAGAAAGAGAATACAGTTGCTATGGTAACCAGTCAATAATTGCTATATTCCGTAACCCATCAATAATTGCTATGTTCCGAAACATACAAAGCCAACAATGGAACTATAAAGAGAATGCTGTTGCTATGGTAACCCGTCAATAATTGATATGTTCCGAAACATACAAATCCAAAAATGGAACCAGAAAGAGAATACAGTTGCTATGGTAAGCCATCAATAATTGCTATGTTCCGAAACATACAAAGCCAACAATGGAACTATAAAGAGAGTACAGTTGCTATGGTAACCCATCAATAATTGCTATGTTCCGAAACATACAAAGCCAACAATGGAACTATAAAGAGAGTACAGTTGCTATGGTAACCCATCAATAATTGCTATGTTCCGAAACATACAAAGCCAACAATGGAACTATAAAGAGAGTACAGTTGCTATGGTAACCGATCAATAATTGCTATGTTCCGAAACATACAAAGCCAACAATGGAACTATAAAGAGAGTACAGTTGCTATGGTAACCGATCAATAATTGCTATGTTCCGAAACATACAAAGCCAACAATGGAACAATAAAGAGAGTACAGTTGCTATGGTAACCGATCAATAATTGCTATTTTCCCAGAGAGAGAAACATACAAACCCAACAATGGAACCAGAAAGATAATGCTGTTGCTATGGTAACCCATCAATAATTGCTATGTTCCGAAACATACAAAGCCGACAATGGAACTATAAAGAGAGTACAGTTGCTATGGTAACCGATCAATAATTGCTATGTTCCTAGAGAGAGAAACATACAAACCCAACAATGGAACCAGAAAGAGAATGCTGTTGCTATGGTAACCCATCAATAATTGCTATGTTCCGAAACACACAAAGAGCCAACAATGGAACCAGAAAGAGAATGAGGTTACTATGGTAACCTATGATTAACTAATGTGATATAATGGCGTCATACGAAACCTAAAATAAACGACGAAGAATAATCGTCTGGAAAACAAATAAGTTTTGAATAACAAGGTCATTGGTCAAGGTTAATAAGGAATAACAATTATTTCTGTAATTTGAACTCATTAGGCAATAAAGGAAATGGAGTACTGCGACATATTTCCTCGTATAGACACATCATCTACAGAAAGGAAAGATGTCGAATCTCTTGTTACATCAACATTTATATATTTATTATATGATCATATAATAGAGGTATAAAATATATTGTAGCGTAGAAATCAAGTCTTTGTATATCTGAAGATGTGAAAGTATTTATTGATGACGTCACGGCGACTAATCGACAATTATTAACAAATCAACAAAACTATCTACATCTAGAGAATATCGAACAAGCAAGCTAGGTAACTAAATGATGATTTTACAAATATTAAATGATAAAAATCTGTTTCACATATTTCATTGAATAATTAAATTAAATAATAAAATATTTCTTCACCACAATATTATAGAGGTATTGAAATTCCGAAATGTTATCTATGAAAATGTGGAGCCATTTCTTTCCACAATAACTCTCACAGAGTTCAACGGTTCGGGATGAGCCATTCCTGTTTACAATCCGATAGCGAGGACACTAGTCAAGCTATAACAGCCGTTCCTACTGGTTTATAGCGGTTAACATAATTTGGTAATTCCGGAATACATTTATTTTTCTAGATGTGACCTTTAGATATCCTACAATGTCCAGTTGCATTATAAAAAAATGTCTTTGACATCATACTACATCCTTAAACTAACCTTTTGTCTATAGCGCGTGCCAATAAAGTTGTTTTAAAAACGAGCATATTGGTAATCTTCCATATTGATCGTCATTTCCTAAAGATAATGAAAGTAAATTTCCCGACAACACCATCCTCAATAGGGTGCTAAATGAATGCAAATACGCAACTTTTCTACATAAGCAAAATGTCTTCTGCAGACCTTATATCGCAAAGATTGAAGAAATTCAAATGGGAAGAAGACATATCAGTGGTATCTCCAGATCGCTCATCTAGAAGTTAGTGTGAATATGAGAAATATAGGTTAGCATGTAACACGCTATAGAGGAAAACATGTCAAATTTGGTATTTTTAGTTGTTCAATTTTATATCCAAAATTATAAATACTGTCAAACCTTCCATGAGTGACCAAACTTGTAAAATCAAAAGGGATTTGTTCTTATCCAACCTCCAATAAGAGACCACCTCTAGAAGTATCTATGTCTTGAGATGGCCCATCATAGAACAGAGAGAGAGGGTTTCTACTTTGTTTAAAATATTCTAAAAGTTCGAAACTATTATAGACGAGTATGATTCTTTTAAAAAATAAAACAATTTCTACTGCCCTTATTTATTTATTTTTAAAAGAATCATACGCGTCTATAATAGTTTCGAATTTTGATAACAGATGACGCGCTAATGCATCGTAATTCTAAAAGTTATCACTAAGATTATACCGTAAATAGAGAGTAAATGGAATCATAGATAAATTATATAAAGTTATAGCCAAGTTTCGCAATATATATCCCACCGTATATTAATTACAAAATCTATAAATAAAAGGAGGATCTAAAGGAGCACACAAAGAAAGTCAATCTATTAGACCCAATTTCAATACAATATATAGAGATGGTAATGTGATGTTGGCACGCTAGGGGTGACACGCAAAACTTTCTTTGCCGTACCTTGTCAAACTCGTCTTCTCTAAGCGCTTCAAGAAATTTTCCTACTTACAACTTTTATACCTAGGAGTTGTCAATCTTCATTGTATCTTAAGGTGTTTAGCGAGAACGCTATGTAAGCGATTACAATTTGATGATCAACAAATTTTAAGTTTGGTTTGTTCTAAGTTTTCTGTGTCTACAACTAGCATATAAAGTCTTTTGACTGATCTGAATTTCTCTCTTTTTTATATTTAGACTTAGAGCGCTATGTCCCCCTAGGGACACTTGCACTACAAAGGTAAACTAAACATTGAAAGAGAGAGAGGAAAGAAAGATGTTTGATATATGTACAAGAATTAGTATTCAAGTTTTAGTTAAATGAAAAGAGAAAAAATATTAACACAATTGAAATATGTACAAAGGGTTGGTAGGCAAAAATAGTTAAATGAAATCAAATAAATGAATTTCCCCTCTGTCTTCCAAATAGTGTCATTTGACTTAGCCAATTTTTTTTCTGTTTTCCAAATAAAGTTGTAGCCCTAATGAAAAGCATTCGACGTCACCTTTTGTGTAACTTGGAAGTAAAATCATATACGATGTATTTGCATATGCTGCTTGCATGTAGGTAGAGAAAGGTCCAGTATTCAGTCTCGCAAGTACATCTAAAATGTCTGCATGGCAAATGAAGAGGTATATCGCCAATTCTACAGCTAATAATGTCAGCGGAATGTATACAGTAGAGCCTATCATGAGAGGTCATAGCCCAAAAACAATGTATTATCATGGACTTCATTCCAGGATGAAGTGGTTGTTTAATGAAGGTAGGTGAAATCTGGGCATCTCTGTGGAGTTACGTCGCCATTCTTACAATCCTACACTTAATGTCAGCAGATGCCTATACATAAGTAGAGCCTATCAAGAGAAATCATAGCCTCCCAAAAATAGATAATTATATGGTTTACGTAAAGATTGGTTAGATCAGGACAAGACATTTTAAAAGGTGGTCACTCAGAAGGATGGTCGTTCATCGTATGAGTCTCTCATGGGAAGTTTTAATGAACTCGTTCGTAAACTTTCAGCCACATAGTGAGATACTCGGCCTTTATTTAGCGGCTGGAGGGTTTAAAATACATTCTCAATTTTTCGACCAACCATCCCAAGATTGAATCTACAATTAAACACTTTTTATAAGAAAAAAAACCTTCAATGGCTCCCCTCTTTGTGTAAAAGAAGTCCAACCCCACCAGTGAGTGCAAGAGTAACCATGCATAACTCTCTAACACCTTGGAGGCACAGTTCGAACTGCTTTCTGTCTGTGTAGACATGTGGTACCATTCACAGTTAAACCAACCTCTACCTACTATGGCGCCCATTTGTATGCAATATAAACTGCACATAGAGGAGCATTGTAACTAATATTCAATTGTTTTTTTCCATCAATGGACCAAGAAGTGGCAGCGTCAGAGAACGCTTGCGCACATTTTGGGAGAAAATAGAAAATTTTAACTTTTTTATTTGTATATGTACGCTTCTCTGCTCAAAATACGAATTCAACACAACTACAAATATGCTTTTACAGGTGTACCCCAAAAAATTAACAAAGTTTTTTTATAACGTATACTTAAGGATCAAGTAAAAAAGAGGCTCTTACCTATGATATCTTCATTATAATAATAATCGTTTTAATTATCTTATAATTACCATACAAAGACCACGTTGTCATTTAAAAGGATTCTAAAAGAGCAGACGACAAACCTATCTAGAATACCTAAATTGATTTGATCGATCAATCCTGAATTATTTTAACCCTAAACCTTTATTACCAAGGTATTACTAAAGAGAACCAATCTCAACTAATTATATAAAAATAAAAGTAATTAAAAACGCGAATTAATTAAGTGCATGATATAAATAGGCATAATTTAGTATCTACATGACAAGATTTGCAGTTCTCTCTTTTTTATATTCTCAAATTTTAAAACTGATGATGATAATCAATATGGAATGCTAACCATTGCCTCCTTTGGTCGTCTGGTGGTTCTTCAGACTAAATTGTTCCATCGACCACAGCAAGAGCGCTATCCTATTTCCAAACGCCATACATCGGAATTTATATTATACTTTTTTTTGACTTGTAAATATATAGCTTAAATCATGATGCATTAGCCCGCCATTTGTTATGAAAATTCGAAACTATTATAGACGCGTATGAATCTTTTAAAAAATTAAACAATTTCTACTGCCCTTACTGCAATGGAAAAATTAATGGGAGGGCCTGGCTCATTAGTGGTGAACCCTCTCTGGGAGGGTAAAGTTATTAGTTATATATTATTATTAGTAAAGTTTTCTTATTTGTAATAAGAATTAAGAATTTTATACTATCTGATGTTTCCTTCAGGTTTATAATAAGAGAGAAATGGAAATATCCAACAAAAATAAAGTTGAAATCTCTATTAAACTCATCACATCGTTTCAAGAAGACGATATCGAAGGAATACAAAGCTATTGAGAGTTAAATGGTTAGTAATAGAGTGTGATAGTAAAACTAATTTAAAATAAAATTAGTGGACGTGTGATCGTGAATATTTCATCTAGGGGGATTGATTTTGTGGAGCCCCACATTCCCTCCGTACACGGAGAGTTGGGTTTCTAATAATTTATAAAACGTCAATACACTTCGCAATCTTTTTCAATTTGTGATGGAAGTAGTATCTCTTTCTCTCTCTCTCAAAATGGTCTAATATAGCATGGTTACGATCAAAGTCTATAGCTAACCAGATTTAATTTTAAAAAACTTATTCTAAGTACATGTGGTACAAGCTATGATAATCTTTGTAGGTAGTAAGCGGCTCCTTATACTGTAGGTATACCACATGTCTACACATGTATAGGACTGTTGAACTTTTGCACTTACAAGATGTCGTATCCCTGTTAGGTTATTTTCGTTGTCTAGTAGAGCCGGATATGTACAAGAATCAAGGGCCATTGAAGCAGAGAAAAAAAATTGCTCACTGTGGGATTCGATCCAGTGGGATAGTTACGAAGATATATGTACAACCACCATAATACCTTACCAGAATTAGTGAATAAAATGCGAATTTGTCATTAATAAATATTTAATTATTTTTAAAGACAACTTTCTAGTGACCACTAAAGGGAAGATAAAGAAATATATTAAAAGATTACGGAATTGGAATAGCACGTAATTATCTATATATCCATAATAATTCTCATTCATTTAAAATTGAAGAGAATTCTTTACAATACCTAACTGGGGCGAATTGATAAGAATTCCGTGATAAATTTTTAAATTGAGAACGCATTCATACTGATGGATTGTAGCTTGAGGGAGAGGCATTAGTACAGATATTAGTAAATATTTTGTTGAATATTTTTGATAGTTTATCAAAATCTCTTGTAAATCCCTCGGTTTCCATTCTTCAGTAAACACTGACCTAAGCGATAGAGTAATTCTAACACTAGGGCGGCAACTTGGCATCTGTCGGCTCTGACGTGTGAGCTTATTTTAGGCACACCGGCGACATTTGAAAACCTTCCAATAGATATCCCACACTATCAATAATATGTACATGGAATTATTCTCCAAGACCGATATAAAACATAGTATATCTCTTCATTTTATCAACCTTATATACTTGCTACCTGTAGAAGGACAATAAATGCCAGAAACCTTGCCATATACCGATAAAAACATACACACATACACATTGCACACAGTTTTTTCATATTTATCTAATTTCAATTCTTTTCCAATATAGACAGTATCCCTTGTTCTTATTTTTAATAAAATACAAGAAACCTCTTCAATTACAAGGCAAATACAGAGATCGCTTGGGATGTTGTGGAAAGTTGAGCAAAGCGTCTACGCAATGATGGCCCAAAAAAAAGAACAGTGAAGATATATTAGTTATTCTAAATAAGACAAAATAAGTTTATCATTTACCTATTTCAATTTCGAAGTGCAAAAATTTCTGAAAATTGGCCAAATATTTTTGTAAACCAAAATTAAATCATCAATGGCTGTGGTAGATGTCCAATGTCGTCTTGATTTCTTCCCAAGATGAGCCAGTTGGGATGGTTGCGTCTTCTGCCGTGGGTCCACCCGGTTGATACTAGAGTGTGAGCAGTTTTTAAAACTTAAAAATTAACTTCAAGGACCCTCTATTCTGCAACAAGTCCAATCTTGCTAATAAGCTCAGGTAATCCGTTTCCTTACACTGGTAAAAGTCGAGCATTCTCTACATGTGTGTAGTGAACCCAGTTACTGATTATCATAGTAATTTTACTTCATATAAAGCAACACTAAAAAAGAACCTTTTTCACAGAAGTAAAAATCCGTTGAAGAATTTGTTGTTCTGAGATC
>CP092875.1:59214721-59232543 GCA_030710605.1 Cordylochernes scorpioides
ATGCAAGGAATATCTACAAAAATCTTAAAAGCCGGTCCACGCGAAATTGCATATCGTTAAAGATATAGGCTGATATTGCTCGACAAAAGAACAATTGTTATTCCGGTCTTTCTTTCCTAATAGAGACAGCTGAGATCAGCATGGCTCTAACGCGAGAGCGGTAGAGAACAGGGCCACTATAAAATTATGAGAATTGTCGACAAGGATAGTAGCAGACCTCTCCCAGTAGATACATTTCACTATTGGGTCCAGCATGATTATGAGAATTGTCGACAAGGATAGTAGCAGACCTCTCCCAGTAGATACATTTCACTATTGGGCCCAGCATGATTATGAGAATTGTCGACAAAGATAGTAGCAGACCTCTCCCAGTAGATACATTTCACTATTGGGCCCAGCATGATTATGAGAATTGTCGACAAGGATAGTAGCAGACCTCTTCCAGTATATGGATCTACTAATGAGATCAACATCGTTCTGGGATTGGCCGACAAGGATAGTAGTAGATCACTACCAGTAGATGCATCTACCATTGATCCCAGCATGGTTCTGGGATTGACCGACAAGGATAGTAGTAGATCTCTACCAGTAGATGCATCTACTATTGAGCTCAGCATGGCTCTAGGATTGGCCGACAAGGATAGTAGTAGACCTCTACCAATAGATTAATCTACTATTGAGCCCAGCATGACTCTGGGATTGGCCGACAAGGATAGCAATAGACCTCTCCCAGTAGATACATATTACTATTAAGCCCAGCATGGCTCTGGGATTGGCCGACAAGGATAGCAGTATTGAGCCCAGCATGGCTCTGGGATTGGCCGACAAGGATAGTAGTATTGAGCCCAGCATGGGCCGACAAGGATAGCAGTATTGAGCCCAGCATGGCTCTGGGATTGGCCGACAAGGATAGTAGTATTGAGCCCAGCATGGGCCGACAAGGATAGCAGTATTGAGCCCAGCATGGCTCTGGGATTGGCCGACAAGGATAGTAGTATTGAGCCCAGCATGGGCCGACAAGGATAGCAGTATTGAGCCCAGCATGGCTCTGGGATTGGCCGACAAGGATAGCAGTATTGAGCCTAGCATGGTCCTGGGATTGGCCGACAAGGATAGCAGTATTGAGCCCAGCATGGTCCTGGGATTGGCCGACAAGGATAGCAGTATTGAGCCCAGCATGGTCCTGGGATTGGCCGACAAGGGTAACAGTATTGAGCCCAGCATGGTCCGACAAGAGTTGGGCAACCAGACAATCTTAACACCGATCTTTCAACCAGCAGATCAGGTCAGGGCTTGACCTCGCAGCACTTCTTTGTTTTAACGCCGTCGTTATTGAAAACGGAGATACACTGACTCGACCCCGCACTTTGCTTATTTGGCTGAAATTCTATACACAACAAACGTTTGTTTAGGATTCCTGAATGCGCGTGTGTAGAATTTAAAATTTTTAAAAATCTGGTTGGTGCCCTGTGTTTGAAAACCAAACGTTGGACAATAGAAACCTTTGAATAAATTTCGAACCCAATGAAAAGGAACATTGTGTGTGTTCTCTGTGTATTCTCCAATCCCTATTATAATTCAATATGATTCTTATAAAATCAACACATATTCATTACAAAAGATAAAATTTAGCATTTTAAAGCAATAGATATACCTTACTAAATATCATATTATAAATAAATTGATATTATGTAGAGAATTTTAATAATAATTATTATAAATAGATTTTGAAATACTTTTATATATGCCAATTACGTTCTTAAATTATAATTAGGTATAAGTATTGTAGATAGTTCTTAAAGATAATTTGTTTAAATAAATTACATATTTAATCTTTAGATTTATTGAATGTGTTTTTTAATAAAGAAGATTAAGAAATATGGTGAACGTGCCATTCAAAGATTTTATCTTTATATTACAGATAGGCTGTGCGCTGATATTTCTAAGGAGATTATAAAGTTGTCACCTTATACCTAAGCTAATATCGCATTTTACAAAGTATTGTTATAGCGGAGGCGAAATGTTTAATTCGCGACAACGCAAACATCTAATACACTACATTTGATTTAGAATGAAAACAAGATGGGAATCTAAACGAGCTGTAATCAGGGGACTCAGAAGTTTGAAATTCTCTCATTGAAAAAGTTAAGAATAATTGAATTCTTTTATGCACAATTCTTCTTTAATCTGTCGAAATTCCCGGAAGGATCACCACTAATGAACTAAGCCCTCCAAATATTTTTATTATTGCAATAGGGATCGTGGAATTTTGTTTGCTTGCTTTATTTTAAAAAGAAATTGTCGGGTTATAAACTATTACAATTTCAAATCTATACACTGGTTCCATATTTCCTTTCCCGACATCAAAACATATCCGAACAACCTCTTCTTTTAAGCTTCTCAAAATATTCTTCGCGTTCTCCTATTTCCAGTTATTGAATTAAATGACGCCTTTTAAAACCTTTTTTTATTATTGAGCAAAGTAAAGAGAGAGAAAGCCGTTGGGAGCAAGATCAGGAGAATAAGGGAAGCTGGGGGGATAGTAAATCAATCCGTTTCAGACAAATTGAGTTGTGCAGTGACAGCCGTATGTGACCATGCATTGTCAGGATGCAAGAGCCAATTTTTCTGATGTCATTTTCGGGTCGTTTTTGACGCACAGTCTCCCTTTGTCGCAATATATCAAGATAGTAATGTTGATTAATGGCGTCTGATCCTTGGGCACAAATCCATAGTGTACTAATCCCTTTACATAGTAGAAAGTGATAAGAAGGTACTTAAGCTTTGATTTGATTATCCAAGCTCTAGCTACTGGCTTGATGGACTCTTTAGCTCGGGGTCATACCCTTACACCCATGTTTCATCTCAACATTATTTTAGCCAAAGGGGATAAAATTTAATATTTCGACCACGTTTCTTTACGCAGCGCTTTCTGTTCATTCGTTGAGAGATTTGGTACAAATTTAGCCTAGAATCAATCAAGATGCAGATCATTCATTATGGTGTGGTTTGACATGCTCCAAAATACATATACAAGTCTTCTGATAGTTTCTCTGATAAATATTATTGAGTCTTCTTTGAACAACGACTAGATTTTGAGTGCATGTTCGAGGTTTCTTATAGATGAAGATGTATAAATCAACCTTAAAGCTTGCTAGACCAGCTATTCAAATGTCCTTGATAAGTACTTTTCTTTAAACGCCTGCTTCAGAATTTGAAAAATGATTCGGAAGCTTTTCCCTCTAATTTAAAGCAAAACTCTACGCAGATTTCAAAACAGTCTAAATGAAGTTAGGAAAAATTTTGTTATGCGCGAGCTTATAAATTTGACGAAATGTCAGCCAGTACGTCTTTGTGATCAATATTTTTCTACGGGTTGTTAAATTTTAAAAGGGGTGCTATAAAAGTACTTCATGATTTTTTAGCCTCATTTCTGAAAATTATTGATTATTCGTTGTACATGTTTATTTTAAAGAGAGAGAGAGAGAAGAGAGAGAGAGAGAGAGAGGATTAAAAATTTACCATTATCGTGTGCATTATAAAAATATAAAATTATATTAAATAATTAATGTAATATCAAAGATATCAAAAGATTAATTCAAAATATACAAATGGCGGTAAGATCAACGTTTGAAACACTAGTGTCAGAAAGATTCCACATTACCTTCAATATTTCTATTTTATCATATTTTGGGGCCTATATGCAGTTTTTTTTATAGCACACATTAGAGCATATTTAAAATTCATAAAATTCTTTGATAATATTTTTAATTAAAAATATTTCGTCAGAAATCTATCATCATATGTCGAACTCTTTATTACCTTCATCTAAAAGACATCAAGGATTCTGTAAACATCAATTATAAATTGGCATGCCTCTGAACGACGTGGAATTCTTGGAAGATCCTTAATTTATATCTTAATTTTAATTAGTAGGAATTTCTTAGTATTTTCTTCTAGAAAATAATTTCCCGGTACGAAGAATATCCCTTTAAAGAAATTGTTAGAATAAACAGACATTATTTTCCCGTTTTATGGAAAATATATTCTATGTAATCAAACAACCTCCAGGCTATGTTTCCTTCTATTCACAATTGGACTTAGGTAAAGGATAAAGATGTTAACAATTTTAATAAAAAGTTGTTTCCCGTGTGGATTCGAACTCGAGTACCATGACAACTATAATGACTAGACAGACAAAGTTATCTAGAATAAAAAGACTATTGTTGTTTTTCTTTTTTCAATTTCTCGGCTCAGGTCCTGTTCTCTAGTAGCGCATTGACTATCTATCTTGTGCTTTTTATTCCTTCATAGCATTTTCTTCTTATCTACTTCATCAGACTTATCACCGTTCCATTTATTTTACTCCCTAGAATCCCCCTATCAGCACATTTACACGTAACATCGTATATCGTAACGATTTTTCCGTTTTTTCTGATATCCTCTTCAACAGATCTCGTTCCTCTCTCCATCTTCTCAGTACATTCCCGATCTATCTAACCCATCTTTCCGTTTACTTCCAAATCTACATTTCAAATACTTCCAATACCCTTCATGCCATTGTATTGTCCCAAATATAGGAAAACCTGCTTGTTATAGGCCATTCTACTGTCTTCTTGACTGAAAGCGCACTATAAATGGATAAAGTGTTATAGGCTGGAGCTTTTTAACAGCGTTTTAATCTACGTATACAGAACACACGATATAGGGTCATATTTGGCTTATATTATAAGTGGTCATATGTTTGTTTACACTATAAGTTATAAAAATCGATAAAGCATCCAGAGCTAAGTTTCTTGTACAATTTTTATTTCTTAAGCTTTCGGACATATTAGCTCTTCGACGGGAGAACTTATACACACTTATACTATAAGTGCCTGAATACGCATGTAGATACTCTTTAACATTTGCACTTGCAGTTAGTTACTTGCAAATCACTGTTGAGGTTGTCTAAGAGACCGTATAAAACAATTAATATTTCTGAAAAGTAAGTATTTCCATGTCAATTAAGCTTATTCCAATCCAATAATTCTAGTTTTGGTTTCTATTTCAGTGATTATTTCTACACGCAGTACCCCCCCAATATTTAAGAAACGACGGTGGGGTTATAAACCATAAGGTGTGTGTGTATCTACTCTTTATAAAATTAATATATGATGTTAATTAAACCTTATTTAAAAAAATTGCCAACGCTAATTCAGATGTAGTTGAAAAAATAAACGCGTCCACACATATTAATTTTTTAAAATTAAAAAAAAAAAAAAAGGAAATTTTTAAACTTATGCGCCCTATTTATACGATACTCTGAAAAACAATAGAAAAAAATAAAAGATAAGTGGGTCAGGTGTTGATATTAAAAATAAAGAAGGCATCTCCTGACCACAAGCACATGTGCTTTTTAGATGGCAGAGCGCCATCTAGTGGAGTAAAAATAAACTAAACATTTATTTAGCTTACTCCGAGATATTTGGCCAACCCAATTTCTTGATAAATCAAGAAAAGCCATCCACGAACGCGTTTCGCGCTGTTGGCGCTCGTCAGCGTGGAGAAGGCTGTAACCATTGCAACCAAAAATATTTTGTGCTTGTGGTCAGGAGATGCCTTCTTTATTTTTAATACGATACTCTGTGTATAAAAGGAGAATTAGTAGAATATACTGAAATTAAGCGAGAGTAAGAAACGATCTTTGAAATACTAAAGAAATCTTATATTCTGATGCTCATCATTGCTCTTCTGCAAATTCCATATTGATGCGATATTGCCTGATATGCGAGAATTGGACAATAGGGTTGCTAATATCCGAGTAGCAAATGAACATTTGAGGATTACGGTCTAGAGACCGTATGGTTGTCCAAATAGACCCAAAACAAACAATGCTACATCTATTGATCGTCTTTGCAATCTAACAGACTTGATCCGTGACACAGTAAACGCCAGCTTTGGTAAATACAGGACGACAAACTAAAGACCATTGTTTCGGGCTTGGTCAGTTCAGAACGGCTTTGGCTTCCTATGAGCCACAAGGGATTTGTATAATCTTCCTAATTGGCCAAAGAGACGTCGATCTAAAACAAAATTGCTAATTCTACGTCCAAATAGAGATTAAAATTTACTCTGTGGAAAATCAATATTAAAAAATAAGTCTTTTTAAACGTAAAGATGTATTTCTTTTACGGTAGAATTCCTCCTGGCGAAAAGTTCATCTAAAAAGCATAAGGGCAGCAGTATGTGAAGCCGGCAATTCTAAAGTCGCCCAGACTGTGATGGACTAATTATCCGCGAGGCCATTCATCTCTGGCTGCTTTTTTACCCCATTGTTTTCTCCTCATTGAAATCTATTGGGCTGGTGGGTGTCCTCCCTGCACGCCATATACCCGCTATTACAATTGATTGGGAGGCTCATCAATGGTTTCCCCGCTATAATAATTGATTGGGAGGCTCACCAATGGTTTCCCCGCCGCTATAACAATTGATTGGGAGGCTCACCAATGGTTTCACCGCTATAACAATTGATTGGGAGGTTCATCAATGGTTTCCCCGCTATAACAATTGATTGGTAGGCTCATCAATGGTTTCCCCGCTATGACAATATATTGGAAGGCTCATCAATGGTTTCCCCGCTATGACAATATATTGGAAGGCTCATCAATGGTTTCCCCGCTATGACAATAGATTGGGAGGCTCATCAATGGTTTCCCCGCTATGAAAATAGATTGGGAGGCTCATCAATGGTTTCCCCGCTATAATAATTGATTGGGAGACTCACACATCAATGGTTTCCCCGCTATAACAATTGATTGGGAGGCTCACCAATGGTTTCCCCGCTATAACAATTGATTGGTAGGCTCATCAACAGTTTTCCCGCTATAACAATTGATTGGGAGGCGCATCAATGGTTTCCCCTCTATAACAATTGATTGGGAGACTCATCAATGGTTTCCCAGCTATAACAATTGATTGGGAGGCTCATCAATGGTTTCCCCGTTATAACAATTGATTGGGAGGCGCATCAATGGTTTCCCCGCTTTAACAATTGATTGGGAGGCGCATCAATGGTTTCCTAACTCTTATAGTCAGTTTATAAATCGAGTTCAATTCCTACACCCGAATAATTTAGAAAAGTAATTTTTAAAGGAAGGAGAAATTGCATGAACCATACAACACATTGATTGTTATATAATCATATAATTTTTAAAATATTAATTCGTAAACTATATTAATGGTTAAATCCACAATTTTGCGAATAAAGTAGAAAATATTAGGTAAGAAAAAAGTAAATGTGCATATATAATGCACTATATACAAACATACGAGTAGATGTATATATGTCAGATATGTACATAGACTATCTATTCTGTAAGATTGAAAGTGTAAATAAAGGCTGTGTGTAATATATATAGAGAAAATCCTTCTATGAACTCTATAATAAAAATATTTTTGAAGTCAATTTAATCAATTCAAAATTAAAAACTATTAAAAAGACATCATGAAAATTTGCTGAAGTTGGGAGAAACGGTATATCTATCCCCTATGGAGAGAGAGAGAGAGCTAGGGTTGAAATTGACGACACCTGGAAAACGATTAGGCCGTAATGGTGTATCAGAATGACTCAGAGAACCATGGCCGAAATCTGTGAATACAAAGTAATTTAAAAGACCAGAATGTGCCATTACCTAGGTTCCAATTCAAATGGCATAATTGAGGACTATTCCCGCCATCAGACCACAAAGGAACAATGCCATGTATTGTTGAAATTCTATTGTTAAAGAGGAAATTCGTCAAGTTTATTTGCGTCCGACAGGGTCAAAGAACCAACTAGATTTGGACAAAAATTACACGATAAAAAGATGCTCCTAAAAAATTATTTTCTGTAAAAAAAAAAATGGTTTGCAACACTTGAAGAAATTTTAGAATAGTATATTGAACAAATTTCATCTTTTGATAATTGCAAATATTACATAAGGATATATTTTAGTCATATATTGAGATTTTTAAACTCCTAATAAAATAAATTCAATTGTTTTCATAAATCAAAAAAGTGTTAACATGTTTTGCTCTGTTTACTTTCATTAACAAGTTTCAATATGTACAAGCTATAGCTGGCTTTAATCTTTTCGATTAGTTTCAATTTTTAGAAATCCTAGCTTTTTCAAGCAGACTGGCTCAATTGTAGCTACATATTCTGTCATACATACATTTATACACTTTCGCTTTTAGCTAATAAATATTGAGTAATTTATATTATAAATATAAATAATAGGAAGTATATTTTGAATTTAATTCATATTTATTTTGTGAAAATGGTGATATACCAATTACTAAAATACTTTTTTAATAAGCATTTAAAAATAAAGGAATATTAAGATAATCTGAACTTGGTTTCTTCTATTTCTACTCTTCGTTTAATGTATGATTCTTGTGGAAAAACCAACGCGAGCATTATCTACTTTTACAAAATACAAGTAAAAGTAAAAAGAAATAATATGCCCAAATCGACATGCATAAAAATTTAAAGAGAAATCTTAAAAAAAGATTGAATGCTTTTCAAATTCCCTTTCTGTTTTTTTTTTTTAATTGTGCCTCATCACAGTTTTAATCGTCTTATCATTTTGACAAAATTTTTGACAGATCACAACACTAAAAACACTCGGAAAAGATTAATCCGTTATAAACAATATATATGAAGTCATTTGTCAAACTTTATATGGCTAAATTGTGGCAACAAATGGTAATTGTTCTAGGATTAATATGTACATAGTTATCTTTAATGTAAATTACTATTGTTACTAACGCTTACATTAGCAGAGTTACCTATATAAGCGTTACATAACCCTCAGAGGGTAATTATGGGATAACAACTAGGGTGATTAAAGAAATTACCTGGGTCGAAGGATTTCTTAAACGACTTTGAAGTTATCATATTCATATCATTGTTGGATTATAATGCCTTGAGAGATACGCAACATTTTCCTCTTCTTCTTCTTTCTTATCTCCACTCAATCATAATAGGGTATCAAGCTTGTAAAGCATTGACAACCATCATGACTGGGTGAAGTAGAATGCGTCTGCCTTTGTCATTAAGACTGGGAGCGCTACTCAGTGGCAGGCCACAGACTTAGCTCCAAAAGAACATTTTCCTGATTAATACAAAGCAATAACTCTCTCTCTCTCTCTCTCACCATCTATATAGGAAATTAAATTATTAAAGCAGAAATGTGTCTTTTATACACAAAACAAACTTCTACTATCCTTATTGCGATGAAAAAATGTCCTTGAATTTTGTAAAAGAAGTGTATCGTAAAGTATATGGAATAAATAATATTCAAACATCAATCTATACAACTGAACAGTGAGTACCCTTTTTTGTTTTAGAATGAAGAATTTAATCTTATTTGTGATATAACAGTTTTATACGAAATGTGAAGGGAAAAAGGAGGTACTAGCTTTAAAGCATTTCTCTTCAATGATTACTTTTCATCTCCGTCTTCTGTTCCATCTATTAATCACTTCTGCGATTATTTTAAATGATGGTTGTTGTTGTTGTCGTGTCCAATGAAAAGCCTCAGATGTATCCATGCATCTCTATCACAGCAGCAGCAATGTCCACTATCTTGGGTGTGTAAAGCTGCTGCTCTGGGTCCATGTCAATTTTCTGCAAGGCTGCGGCCATTGCCGGGCATGAGAATATGTGAGTAGGTGTTAGTTACACACCAGGACAGTCTCAAATGATGGTATAGAGTGAAATTGGAGATATGCTTTGTATCTGTACAGTTTCAACATATTGCTTCTAGAATTTAAGAACAAAATAATACATTTTATACTGTTTTATTTAAAGCTGGCTAAGTGTGTCATATTTCTGAATGAAAATTTAAAAGAATTTAATTGAAACACAATATTTCAACCATTGCTGAAGGAATGTTAGAAAATATTTGGGGAGCATGATGAACACTCCTAACGTTTTCTCCAGTTGAACCTACTAGACTGCTCAAATGATCTTTTGTCGACACACAAACAATGGAAATACAAACTTGAATTGATGCAGTTTGGATACCATTGTTGTAGATGAAATTTTATTCATATTATATAAAAATCTACTCCCTTCTATAACAGCAGAACAACATTTGATCGGAGATCTTTCATTACCGGTCAAAAGATGTATCGCACAAGTAAGACTACTCTTTTCACCGTTTAAAGAAAATCACACTAAAATATTTAGCTCAACTGACCGAATATGTCTATTATGTATTTAAAATACCGACTCGAAGCTGTAGCACCATATAGCTTTTTTAAAGATAAGAACTTTTACAAAAAATTGGATCAAATCATCTTGCTCTGGAGGCTCTGCTGTCTAGGACGACAAAGAATAAATCCAATACATTGACCCTGTACAAGTTTTACAGGGCGGTGCAAGAGAATAAACATTGAGAAAAGAGAGCCGTATGTAAATTTATATGTAAATAAACGATAACCTGTAAATAACTAATCTTTTCTGGATGGTTTTGCACCAGGGCGAATCCTATGTAGGACCTAGGTCCCCAATAAAAGGTTTGTTGTTGTAGTACTATTGTTATAAATGATTCGCTATTTACATTTATATTATGGAAATCGCCATTGAGAGTTAAGATGGTTGCTAGTAGTAACCAACTGGCCAGCAGCAAAATTTAAAGTTGAATTAGTTTTTGTCGACATACTTCTCTTCTTTGAACTTGTTTTCATTTTAATTTCTCAATCGTAGTTTGTTAATCTTTACTTTAATGACTACAGGTTGCGGTTTATAATCGAATTCTAGGTTGCGATGATTTTGTTATAACGTAATATTGATTGCATTTTAGCTAGTTATTTTATCTAGTTAGGTTTATCTAGAAATGGAGAGACTAATCATTATATACTCATGGTTATCCCCAGCTCTAACTTAACCTACAAATTCATTAGAATGATGAGTTAAATGTGTATTAGAAGTGCTTAGTAGAGAGCGCAGTTTTACGAATGATTGCATCTTTCTGGAAATATCAATATTTTTATTTGTAATGTTTCAACATGCTGTGCATGGTTGTTTTGGGTGATGCATCTGAATGTGAACAAATAAATCACTACTCTTGATGAATTGATGAAGGGATTTTTGTCAGCTGGGGTAGTTAGCAGAATGGCGTCCGACCTATCGTACTATGGCACATTGTGGAAAATCCGACTCACAATTCCTATCTAGAGATGAGCAATAATCCATCTTAAGGAATGAAGGAAAAGCTATACCAAAGAAGATTTGGTTCGATAATATAGAAACATCTTCTGAAATTAGAAGAAGTTAAGAGACGAAAAGAAACGCGAAGAACTGGGTGAAATTATGTTCCACGATGGCTGACCTTAGTATTAACTATGATGATGATTGATAACTTTCTCTTTGATGTTAAGGTGAAAATTTCAGGCTTCAGGGAAAAGTTTCTTTTCAAAATCTTTAAACCACAAATCTCTAGCTTCGGGCACGAAATCCCTTATACTGGATAAAACACGATTTGACGTTTTCCACCATTATTGTCTATGTGATTCTGTCATCTGTACATCTCCTTAAAGACTCGTCGATTTCATGAAACGGGTTTCGGACCTCGTGGAATGGAGCTATGCCTTCAAATCATAGTCTTTAGGTGGGCCTTCGAAATTTGCTGAAGTGAATATCGAGGGATTGTCAACTGATGGAACATATGTGATGAGCACATTTCAATGATAAAATTGTACATTATATTTTAGTTTTTAAATGGGTTTCACGAATATATCTTTGGAAAGAAGGGCAGAAGCTTTATAGATGGTTGAATAAAAATTATTGAATATACAGTAGAACTTGGATAATTCGAACTTCTTTAATTCGAAAACCTCTTTAATTCGAATATTTATCTTGGTCCCTAGAATTTCCTATAAATAGAATTTCCGTTTTTAATTCGAATTTTTGGATAATTCGATTTTTTTTTATGGTCCCTTGGGTTTCGAATTATCCAAGTTCGACTGTATTTACTGTAATATCTTAACAGAAAAATATTCATTCAAATCCTATGGTAAAGCCTTCTGTGTATATATGAATTACAGTTCTGATATATTAAATACTTAATGATGCGGTTTCTATGTATATTATAACATTTGTTCCTCAAATAGAAACTATAGAACACTTAAGAAATATGACTTGAAAATTTTAATGGGTAAATAAGGGTAACGATTGTAGTGTGAAAATATCGATTCACCACATAACATAAACCTATTTACATTAAAAAATTATTTACACACATAAATGATAAATATTTATTCAACTATTATATTTAATAATTAAAGACAGAATTGTTTGCAAATAAAAAAAACCTCATTGTTAAAAGGTAATGAAAAGATAACAAATGCTATTTTTGTTTGTAATTTATTCTTTAATATATTTAAATTATTAAGTTATTATCTTTTGGGGGTAAATTATCTATTTTTAAGTAATATTTTATTGATTTTTATTTAATTACATTCTCTCTATTTTAAAAAATCTATAGTATAATTTATAATTTGATATATTAAAATATTTCAAAGCCTATATATAAAAACAATTTTAGCAATATAAACTTCATTTATAGTCATAATTACAACGGTCACTAACTCGTTAATTTTAGATGATACATTGAATATTTTAATATATCAATTGTAATTATACATATAGCTTAATGAAAATATAAATTAATCGGGTTTCATTTTTGCAGATGTGTATCGAATTAAAATTATCTATTAAAATTAAACTAGACAAATAATATACCACACAAAAATACACTTTATTTTGAAAGTAAAATATTTAACAAGGTAGCATCCAAACTGAAGTCTGTACTTGCTAATCTTAACAGTGTTTGTCCTATTTATTTTATACACAACATTATGTTAGAATAAAAGGTGCACAAATACATATTTAAAAATAAATAAATTTATTGTATTAAATTATTTTTGATCCAATATATGCCAATATATATAATTAATCCAATATATAATTAAATATATATTAATGAATTGCTCTATTTTCAAAACAAATACATATATATCCCACATATTCGTTTTAAAAATACCTTAATCATCTTCAAGATGGCGTCGGTAAATAAAGTCGTCTGCAATCGCTAATCTCAACATCACACACAGTGTTGCTCGCTCGTATTTTAAATTAAAAGCCGGGGGAGATTGTAATAAATAAATGGGATAAAAGTGGTGACTTTGTGAGACCGCGATTTATGGGGCAGACGGTAGTCTAAAAAAAACAAAAAAAAACAGGGTTGCTGGGTAATTCCTTCTATTTCCCTCATAATTTATGGATCAATTCGACTACCCGGTGTCGTGGAGAGTAACTTCCGGTGTCGTCTGCACGATAACGCGTTTAATCGCGGGGAAAGATGGGAAGATTTCTACGTTTGGCGTCTCCGACTGTTTGAAGATGTTCCAAAACATTCTGAGGAATTATTTCCTATTTCGATTTTTGCCTGTTTATTACATACATATTTAAAGATCACAGGCAAATTCAAATGTACAAAATTATAAATATCTGTGTTTCTCTTTTAATATCATTTAGGTTATTTAAAATACATTATGGATATCGTGCGCTGAGGATATTTCAAACATCGAAAATCTCCTTTACCATATAGTGCAAGCAGAAAGGTTTGTTAACTCTGAGATGCAAAATTTGAACGGCTTTTCTTTTATATTCGTCATATATTTGCTATATAACCATTTCCAAACCTTCGAAGCACTACGAGCCTTGTATTTTCTTAGAGCTTGTATATACATATGGGTTTACTATAGCATTTCGTGACAGTTGCAACTGTCTTTCTAATACATTTCACATTCGGCTGAAATACTAAGTTTGAACTACTTGAAAGTACGTATATATCTAAAATCTAGCATAAGATCATAATGAAATTGACAATAAACAACCTTGGTTGAGATGGTTAGTGTTGCAATTAGCTATTTTTATATTTCAAAAACCGAGAGCAGAAGAATTTCTCTTCTAGTTTGATATTCCTGAATCACTTGTTGATTTCTTGCATAAGAGAGAGAGAGAGGGCTTCAAAGACAAATCAGTTCCTGATATTAAGGCCCAAATCCTTCTGGAGGATTGAATTCCAGTAAATTTTCAGAATGCCTTTATGTAAATGGAACGTTGAAATTCGTATTGTCGTATATTCGTATATTCCTCGTATATCGTATATTCCTATTGTACCCACATTTTGGGCTATTGACTCTTGATTTGCTTCACCAGACAACACTTGGTTTCATGTCGAAGGCGAGGTTATTTTTGCCACCCTACCATTTCAATCTGAGGTATCTACAGATTTATATAAATGTATATATCATGTTTCACTATTTAACCACACATTCGTAAAATAAATGCTGAAATTGAAAATGCTGATAGAGTAGATGTGTGGGCAATCAAAATGGTACCTCTATATTGGTATATTCCTCGTCTCTTCCAAGCCTTCTTGACCCTCTTTTAGATTTCAGATGATCCCGGCGGCATCAGTAAACCAATAAATAACAATTAGACAACACAATACACCCCTTCCCGAAAAAGAAACAAAAGTTTAGGTAGTGAAAGATGGCTTAAACAGATGAAATGAAAGAAAAGGTATGCATAGATGAAGACGTCTTTAGTAATATTTATTATTATTTTTTATTTATATAGATAGATATAGAATTTGACCGTGATCTAGTTTACGTTGAATGTTATTAATAAAAGTTAAGAAAAAAGGGTTTTTAAGAATTTTATTATTGGGGATGGGAAGATTTTAAGAAATATTTTAAAAATTTAGGGAAAAGAGAAGAGAGGTGGTCAACTGATTCTCTTTGTAACTATCTTCCAAATTATATATATATACCACTTCCAAGCTTATTTTGTTCAATATTGGTTTTGTGGTATTGGTTGGAAGCTGTCATCTTGGATTGAATGTAGTTTATAATTGCAATGGAATTGAACAGAAACTGAAGGAATCCTACCAACTAACTACCAACTACCAGCGGGAGATCTTGAGACTGTCATGTCATGGTAGATGGACCCCCGCGGCTGCGATTCCTTCGTCTTTCGCCACCCGGACTCGAGGATGCCATCCTGTCCTATCAATACAAAACCATTCAAACACGTATATAATGCCGATTTATAAATCTATAAGAATATTTCTAAGCATGGAAGTGCTATTAAAGACAAATTTATTCATCAGTTATTGAATTGTATGTTAGAGGGATGATTGATTGGATCTCTATTGGAGAATTGATCGTTTCCCCGACTGATCGTTGCTCTTGCAGCCCTTGGATCTGGAGAAAAAAAAGATCATCTTCTTTGATTGAAGACGAACTTTTGAAGGCTTTTTGAAAGATGGATATCATAGAAAGACCATTTTCCTAATTTCTTTCTTGTGTCTTCGTGTGATTTTGGTAAAGAACGGTACAAGGAATTGTAATAAATATGCTCTAAGACAGTACCCATAGTTCCGACCGTTATGGTAGGCCGACCTTTGGTACTGTAATTTTCCCACTCATGCCTGAACACGTAGGAATCAGTTGACCATGTAGCAATGTACGAGCACCTGTCTTTCGTTACTTGGACTTTCTAGTGGATTGGGCCTGAACAAGAATCGAGCAAGTCATTAAAAAAGTTGCTTTTATTCAGGTTTGAAACAGAATCCTGGTTATCCTAGGCGACTATTAAACCAACACACCATGTACACCGAGGTGTGAACTGTAAATAATTCAAATAAAAGCATGGTTATACAAGAAATCATAATGGAAAACAGGTATAAAACGACTGTGTAAAGAGGTTATAATAACAGAAAATCTCTTAATAAATTTACATATCACGGTGGTATAACACGTATAGCTCCAACCCAGGAAGATGATCTACCTCCAGCAGAATATCGGTACAAAATCAATTCCTGGACTTCCGAAAGGAAATTAAAGCAACAAATCTGTAGTAAGGTGTTAGAAGAGAGAGTCTAGGAGAGTTGGGAATCCAATACAAAGGCTGTATGTGCAACAAGGTGATTTGTCACCATGGGCTGTCGTACTGATACAAAATCTAGTATTAGACTCACCAAGGGATATAAAGGTAACAAAAGTGTGGTACTGTACTAGTAGAGACAGGAAGGCCTAGGAAAATCTGTGAATCCATTACGAGGACTGTAGGTGTGCAGGAAAGTGATTTGTCATCACGTGACGGCGTACGGGTACAAAATCAATAATTGGTCTGACTAAAGGATGGGAAAGTAACAGAACTCTTGGTACGTGTTAGAACCTATGTAGAAGTCTTCACCGGTTAGGAGTCCAACATACGGACTGGACTGACTGTAGGTGGGTTGTCCTGCTCCACGGACAAGAGTACGGGTACAAAATCAATAATTGGTCTGACTAAAGGATGAGAAAGTAACAGAACTCTTGGTACGTGTTAGAACATATGTGGAAGTCTTCAGAGGTTAGGAGTCCAACATACGGACTGGACTGACTGTAGGTGGGTTGTCCTGCTCCACGGACAAGAGTACGGGTACAAAATCAATAATTGGTCTGACTAAAGGATGGGAAAGTAACAGAACTCTTGGTACGTGTTAGAACCTATGTAGAAGTCTTCACCGGTTAGGAGTCCAACATACGGACTGGACTGACTGTAGGTGGGTTGTCCTGCTCCACGGACAAGAGTACGGGTACAAAATCAATAATTGGTCTGACTAAAGGATGAGAAAGTAACAGAACTCTTGGTACGTGTTAGAACATATGTGGAAGTCTTCAGAGGTTAGGAGTCCAACATACGGACTGGACTGACTGTAGGTGGGTTGTCCTGCTCCACGGACAAGAGTACGGGTACAAAATCAATAATTGGTCTGACTAAAGGATGGGAAAGTAACAGAACTCTTGGTACGTGTTAGAACCTATGTAGAAGTCTTCACCGGTTAGGAGTCCAACATACGGACTGGACTGACTGTAGGTGGGTTGTCCTGCTCCACGGACAAGAGTACGGGTACAAAATCAATAATTGGTCTGACTAAAGGATGGGAAAGTAACAGAACTCTTGGTACGTGTTAGAACATATTTGGAAGTCTTCAGAGGTTAGGAGTCCAACATACGGACTGGACTGACTGTAGGTAGGTTTTCCAACTACACGGACAAGAGTACGGGTACAAAATCAATTATCAGACTGATGAAAAGATAGGACGGGACAACTGTGTTAGAAGAGTTGGGGAGATCTAGAAAAAGAAGCCGGTCCAATCCAGGGGCTGTAGGGGTGTAGGAAGGTGATCTGTCGCCACGGTCCAGGGTACGGGTACAAAATCAATGAGATGCTGACGTCATAGAGGCTTCTTACTGCGTCTTGCCAGTTGAGGACGGTCTTACGCAAGTATCCGGAGCCTCTTTGTTTTACGACGGCTTCCGCGTCTTGGCACATCCGGGCAGTGCGTGAGTAGGCTCGCTTGCTTCCCTAGCATAATATAATAGAGCCGCTTGCGGCCGTTTGGCTGGCTGTAGCTCTAAATATGTCTTCTACGCACTTAGCATCTGTCCGCTCTAGCATTCCTATTTCGCAGGAAAAACTCTTGGAATCCTTTTGTAAATACTTAAACACCTTTCTGGTGAACTTTAGCTTTGAGATTATTATCGAACTAGTAACTTTATAATAGAGCTGCAACTATACCATCGATACAGTAGAACCTCTAAATGAGCGACCTAATCTTACAAGTGACTATCTTTTTTTATAATCAAAACGATTCAATGAACCTCCAATGAACGTCCACCTCTAGGAGAGACTGGAGGTATCCATTCTCTCTTTTTGCGCGGTATCTTTAGAG
>CP092875.1:59232643-59245082 GCA_030710605.1 Cordylochernes scorpioides
GTTAGGATTATCGCCAAACAGAATTCAATTCGTTCGAGTAATGGGAAACGCGATAGATTGCCACTAGCAGCCAATACAGAATTTAAATATTTTGTAACTACACATCCGCTACGACTACAGCTTGAGTCACATAATGTTTACGCAACCATTATTGGGACACGTGATAAAAAAAATCTCGAAAAACAAGACGACTCCTCCCATAGCGTTGGATGCTTCTTCTCTGCTCTGTGATGTTCATATTTTACAGAGAGAATTACTGAAGTGTTCTATAGGTTGGGGGGATTATTCTGAGAATAATACATATTTCAATTTACACCAAGAATATAATCATTTTTTAACTTTAAAATAATAATACATGTGTAAATTTTGCACATTCTTTGGCACTTAAGTATCTTAATCCAATTTGGCGAAACCGCTGTGAGGGTTCACCACTGATGAGTCATTCACCACGCCCTATCATCTCAGTAAGAAAGGTCTGCAGAGGTTATTCATGATAATGAGAAACACGTATGGATCATAATGTGTAGATTTTATTAAATAGATGACTCACTAATATATGTAACAATGTATTTATCATGATAATAACTACCATGTTTTTACACCAAGACTCACATAACAAATTTTACAATTCTGAAGCAGCAATGAAGGCTATCAGTAATGAAAAAGATCTACAGTTTTCATTATATTTGAGCGAATATCTTTCATTATTGTAAATATGGTGACCGAGTTGTCCTTTTAGAGCGCGGTACCCAGTAAAGTTATTCTGAACTTTAACTGGTTAGTCAAATACGAGTAATTGCCTTCCTTTTTACCATTAATCAAATTACAAGACAGTTAATTATCCATTACACCATACATGTCTATATCAAATTCGTATAAGGTTGTCCCAAAAGTTCGTGTTTTTCTTAAAACGTTTTAATATTACTTGGTGAATAATATTATTACGGCGAATACATAATAATACAAAAAACTAAACAAAACTAAACAAAGTAGGCATATCCTGAGCAGGAGCACATGTGCTTTTTAGAAGGCAGAGCGCCATCTGGTGAAACAGAAATCAACTAAACATTGATTTAGCCTGTTCCCTGATATTTGGCCAACCCAATTTCTTGATAAATCAAGAAAAGCCATCCACGAACGCGTTTCGCGCTGTTGGCGCTTGTCAGCGTGGTGTAAGCTGTACCACTGCGACCAAAAATATTTTTGGTCTTAGTGGCTTCTTGAGAAACCAAGAAATGGTATAATAATACATAATACAATTACTTTATACATAATACAAAGACATTATACATAACGGAAAATAATATTGGTATTTAAATTTTTTTGCAAGTGTTTACAAACTTTTGGGACAACCTTGTAAATGCTACCTAAAGGCAATAGTCTCGGGTTATGATTTGTATCGAGCCATAGAATCTTTTATTTCACTCTGTTTGTAGGAGTTTCATGGATTCAATCGGTTTCTCTAAAGACCTATTTGTCTGAAGCGAGATTGCAGAATCAATCTTTGGGAACATGTTACTTGTAGGAAAGAAGCTACATAGAGGAGATATCCAACAAGCCAGATTACATGTTGTTTATTCATTGAATTCAAACTGTCATTGTGATTCTACCAGTCAGCATACTCTTTCTGTGAAAACTGAAAGAAAAAAAGACAATACTTTCTATCTCCTGTTTAGAAATTTCAAATACATTCCTCCGTAATTAAATTGATTTGTTTTGGAATTCGCATCACTGAAAAGAACCGTCTTTTATTTTAAAATCTTTATTTAGGATTTTTTATTTTTACCTTTTTAATTCTCATTGTTTTTTTTTTTTTTGTGTGTTGTTATTTGAGGCTGGTAGAGTTCGCATAGAGAGAGAATGGTGAACGTAGGGAATAAAATTATTAGTTTATTTTTTTATTTGGTTCTTTAAATTATATCTGGTTCTTTTTGTTTAAAGAGAGATTTTATTGTAAGTAGTTTTGTTATTGAGTTTTTCGTTGTGGATAGCTTTGTTATAGAGTTTTCATTGTAAGTAATTTTGTTATTGAGTTTTTCGTTGTGGATAGCTTTGTTATAGAGTTTTCATTGTAAGTAGTTTTGTTATTGAGTTTTTCGTTGTGGATAGCTTTGTTATAGAGTTTTCATTGTAAGTAGTTTTGTTATTGAGTTTTTCGTTGTAGATAGCTTTGTTATAGAGTTTTCATTGTAAGTAGTTTGTTATTGAGTTTTTCGTTGTGGATAGCTTTGTTATTGAGTTTTCATTGTAAGTAGTTTTGTCATTGAGTCTTTCGTTGTGGATAGCTTTGTTATTGAGTTTTCATTGTAAGTAGTTTTGTTATTGAGTTTTTCGTTGTGGATAGCTTTGTTATAGAGTTTTCATTGTAAGTAGTTTTGTTATTGAGTTTTTCGTTGTGGATAGCTTTGTTATAGAGTTTTCATTGTAAGTAGTTTTGTTATTGAGTTTTTCGTTGTGGATAGCTTTGTTATAGAGTTTCCATTGTAAGTAGTTTTGTTATTGAGTTTTTCGTTGTGGATAGCTTTGTTATAGAGTTTCCATTGTAAGTAGTTTTGTTATTGAGTTTTTCGTTGTGGATAGCTTTGTTATAGAGTTTCCATTGTAAGTAGTTTTGTTATTGAGTTTTTCGTTGTGGATAGCTTTGTTATAGAGTTTCCATTGTAAGTAGTTTTGTTATTGAGTTTTTCGTTGTGGATAGCTTTGATATAGAATTTCCATTGTATGTAGTTTTGTTATTGAGTTTTTCGTTGTGGATAGCTTTGATATAGAGTTTCCATTGTAAGTAGTTTTGTTATTGAGTTTTTCGTTGTAGATAGCTTTGTTATAGAGTTTCCATTGTAAGTAGTTTTGTTATTGAGTTTTTCGTTGTGGATAGCTTTGTTATAGAGTTTCCATTGTAAGTAGTTTTGTTATTGAGTTTTTCGTTGTGGATAGCTTTGTTATAGAGTTTCCATTGTAAGTAGTTTTGTTATTGAGTTTTTCGTTGTGGATAGCTTTGTTATAGAGTTTCCATTGTAAGTAGTTTTGTTATTGAGTTTTTCGTTGTGGATAGCTTTGTTATAGAGTTTTCATTGTAAGTAGTTTTGTTATTGAGTTTTTCGTTGTGGATAGCTTTGTTATAGAGTTTTCATTGTAATTAGTTCTGTTATTGAGTTTTGTTGTGGATAGCTTTGTTATAGAGTTTTCATTGTAAGTAGTTTTGTTATTGAGTTTTGTTGTGGATAGCTTTGTTATAGAGTTTTCATTGTAATTAGTTCTGTTATTGAGTTTTTCGTTGTGGATAGCTTTGTTATAGAGTTTTCATTGTAAGTAGTTTTGTTATTGAGTTTTGTTGTGGATAGCTTTGTTATAGAGTTTTCATTGTAAGTAGTTTTGTTATTGAGTTTTGTTGTGGATAGCTTTGTTATAGAGTTTTCATTGTAAGTAGTTTTGGTATTGAGTTTTGTTGTGGATAGCTTTGTTATAGAGTTTTCATTGTAAGTAGTTTTGGTATTCTTCGTAAATAGTTTTGTTATTGAGAGTTTTTAGTTGTGGATAACTCTTTCAAGTTTTTGTAGTGAATAATTTTATTTAGAGACTTTTTGTTATAAAAGTTTTTGTATAGAGAGTTTTTTGTTGTAAATATAGTTTTATAGAGTTTTTATTGTGAATAATTTTCTTATAGAGCGTTTCTCGTTGTGGATAGCTTTGTTATAGAGTTTTCGTAGTAGGTGTTTTGTTTAGAGAGTTTTTCGCTGTGAATAGTTTTGTTGTAGAGTTTTTCGTGGTAAATAGTTTTGTTATAGAGTGTTTATTGAGAGAGAGAATGGTAGGTAACCAGTCCTTAGATCAGCTAGCAATGAGGCCGTTGTTGTTCCCTCGTAAATAACGGAGAATACAAAGTTCAGGATGCCATCTATGCTATCGGTAGAATTTCTCCCAAACGTCCTGTGCCTCTAATACAGATGCGACTTGGAGTAGCAGAACAGGGAAGTGAGATAACACAAATAGTGTTGTAATAGCATGGTGTGTGTACGTGTGGTACTGTAAGGCCGGTGGATGGTACGACGCGTAACCTTGGAGCGTGACGTCAACCGCCGCCAGAGGGCGCTGTTTGGTCGTCGCAGTAATGGACACCATTCATTATTTAAATGTAGTTTTGATACGGCCGCCGGCTCTTTGGCGACTTTTTATGTTCCTTAGCTGGAAGTGTCACCTTTTTTTTGGGTGGCTTGAAATTGGTCTCCTACTTTCTCTCCGTAAAGTCAACATGTTTGTTGATCTTACCCTCTCATAGCGTAATTAGAGCAGGTCTAGGTTCTTCCACGAAACTGATACAGATCATCCATTATTCACAACTCCTTTTATAGCGTCCAATTACAAAACAAAGTTGATCTGCAGCCGTTTTTCTTAAACGGCTTTTCTTAAAGTGTCAACATGTTTTGTCCTGAAAGCTCACATCCCCCAATCCAACATATCTCACCACGGTAACCTATCCACATTTATAATCCTAGCTTTCATCATTATTATTTTTACATTTTTAATTAATATTATTTCCATATTCTTGTTTTCGCATCGAAGTACGAATCACGAAATCATGAAAAGTACGAAATCATTGTTTCAGCGATGCACGAATATGCTCATTGAACTATCTTAAGCCATCTTTCACTCCCTACATCTACTGAATGGTCAGCCCAGTTTTATATATTGGTCTACAATTGCTGCAACTAACACGGATTGTCTAAATTGTAATAGATGATGGCCTATAGTTGTAAGAAGACCATACTGATGTAGATATAAATACAACCTCAGAACAATTTGTAACGCCTTGCCAAATGCTTTATTTTATTTACTTCTCCTGACGAAGACAAAAGATTTTTGTTGAAACGTTGAGAAAAATAAAAAAAAAAACTCTAACTGGCCGAAGTGTCTATTTTTCATAGAAAAATGATGTAGATAGAGTTCATAAAAACATACAGTACACAATATTAAATTACAATACTAAATGGCGCTCTGTTATCTAAAATGCTCAAGCTCATTGATTTCTCAGGATGCCTCTTTGACCAAATTTTGGTCGTTGAGGTACAGCCTTCACTAGCTGACAAGGGACCAACAGCCCGAAACGCCTTCTTGGTTGGCTTCTCTTGTGATTTATCAAGAAAATGGGTTAGCTAAATATCACGGAACAAGTTAAATCAACGTTTAGTTGATTTTTGTTCCACTAGATGGCACTTTGATATCAAAAATGCTCATGTTAACGGTCAGGGGATATGCCTTTTTTGTTGTTGTTTTTACAATATTAAATGTTAACTACCTACCTGAAAGTAAATGTTAGCGACATTTTGTTCTTTCACTTTTCTAGATAAAAAATACACGTGTATCTACTTTAAATGTTAAACATAATCAAAGGTGATCTTCATATTTCCATTGTGAAGAGGTAGGTGCCCTATCTAAGTTGACAACCTCAGCACGTTTAAAGTGGTCATCTCACCAACTTGGAAATTGCTTTATTCATTGTTCTCTGCGAAACTTTGCCTATTGGTATATACGCGTGTATATGTCTTTCTTTAAGAAAAAGGCATCTCCTTATCGTGCAACTGAAAGTTGCTGATGGCTGGCGCCATCTATCGGAGTAAATATCAACTATTTCATATCGCCAGCCATCAGCAACTTACAGTTGCACGATAAGGAGATTCCTTTTTCCTTAATTTATTCACCTTATCCCAGTACAATTTCACATTTGGTACTATTTTTTCACAAGTCTTTCTATGTTTTAGAGTTTTAGAAAATAAGTTGTGAAAATACGTTTAAAAATTGCACTGAAAAAACACAGCGTATAACTCTTCCAAACCAACACTGTGGTCATGCTATATCACATTAGGTATAAAACATCCGTTTTTATTCATAATTTTTCAATGATCCATTTGGTTGATTCATGTAGAAATTTGAAAAAGGACGAAGTATTGAAAGCTTTTTTTTTATTTGGATAAAATAGTGATTGTCAATCCCAAATTTCTCCTTTTGGAGTTAGCAATTTCTCATATTGAAATGTGCTTCATTACCTGAGGCTATAGTTAAACAAAAACATTGCTGATATTTCGACTTGTTCAACTGTAAGTAATTTCCTTTATATACCAGGTCTATTAGTAAGAAACGCGAAATTTTCCAGTGAATTCAAAAGTTCACCAATTCCACACAACAAAAGATTTTTTATTCAAAGTAATTGCCCTGATTAGCTATACACTCGGACCACCTTTCAGGCGATTTTCGAATTCCTTGTCTGAAAATTTCTATTCCTTTTGAGTCGAACCAGTCAACAAGTCATTTTCGGAGTATGTCTGAGTTCGAAAATTCCTGGTTTTTTAGGGCGTGTCTTAAAGATGTGAAAAGGTGGTAGTCCGACGGCGCTAAGTCTGGTGAGTACGGCGGGTGGGGTAAGAGTTCCCAGCCCAAGTCTTTTATGGTGTTTTTGACCACCGTAGCGTTGTGGGCTGGAGCGTTGTCATGCTGCAGTATCAGGTTGTTGTGCTTTTCACGCCATTCCGGTCTTTTTTCATTCAACGCCTCTCTCAAACTGTGCATTTGTTGTTCGTAGCGACTAGTATTGACCATTTTGCCAGGTTTCAGGAGCTCGAAATATACTACGCCGGTCTGGTCCCACCATATGCAAAGCATTGCCTTTTTTCGAAGCGATTGGGCCTAGGCGTCTGTTTTGGAAATTGGCCGGGCAGGCCCCACGACTTGCCTGGCGAGCAGCCCTTCGTAGGTTACCAGACGCCGTTATTGCTGCCTTTCGCTCAACTCGTGGGGGACCCATCTGGAAAGCTTTTGGCGAGGCTGTTTAAACGTAGAGAAACAGCACCTTGAGACACCTGGAGCAGTTTTGCGAGTTTCTCCTGCATTTGGGTACTGTCCTCATCCAACAAAGCTTGCAGTTCAGCGTCCTCGAACTTTTGGGGCGGTTTTGCATGTGGTTCATTATCAAGTTCAAAATCGCCACTTTGGAATTTTTTAAACCACCTGTAACACTGCGATTTGCTCAGAGCGTGGTCGCTGTAAACTTCCTCGAGCATTCGGTGGGCTTCAGTGGCACTTTTCTTCCAGTTGAAGGCGAACAACAAAACTTCCCGCAAATGGGCACTTTTTGGCTCGGAAATCGCCATTTTCCACAGGCTCCAGAATTTTTTCACGATTTGAATTTTTCTAAAACTGCACGCATGCTGATGCCACGTGAGTCAAAGAACAAAACGCCTACAACAGCGCCACCGTCGGCTCAAATAAAGTTGCACAGCGACCTCTGGCGCCCATTTTCGCGTTTCATACTAATAGACCTGGTATATTAGAAGTATAAATAAGTTCGTGTGGTTCTTCTTTTGAAAATTGAAGCTTTATTGTGAAATATTGATTAGACATTCAATGTTCAAAGTATTGTCCATCGCTAGCCACTACTTTTTCTCATCTTTCTGGCAATTGACGGATCCCAAAGCGGAAAAAGGCCGGTTCTTTGGCCGCTATCCATTCATCGATCCATTTTTTGACTTCATCGTGATATATAACTCGGCATTCTTCGAATGTTTTGCCCAAGAATATGAGTGTCTTTATACAATATAGAACTTGGTTATAACGTTATTCTATGATATCTTGGGTTAAAAGCGCAATTAATCTATTTAGCGTTATAAGCGGGAAAATTCAAACAAGATTTTACCGTTCGCTTCAACTGGCTTTATAATTGCTATGCCTGGAAATTATTTGAAAAAGGAAAATAAAAATCAGGTAAAAAGTTTCTTTTAATTTGAATTTGTAAGCTTTCGAGCAAATATACTGTTCTTCAACGGGCTGATATTCTATGTACAATCTCTAAATAATATTTATACAAAATAATTGAAAAACTTTTGTTATTGGCATGTGTTCTCGCGGGCAAAAACTTGCAAATATAAATTAAAAGAAACTTTTTACCTGATTTTTATTTCCCTTTTCAAATTTCTATGCCTGTTGACAAACCCACTATTTCCACATACCAAATACAATTTCAGCCATTTGTTCTCGAAATCAAGAATTCTACCCCCGCAAGTCTCCAACTGGCGGCGGCATCGTGTTTCAGATCAACAGGATTTCTTTAATTAGAATTCCTTGAATTTAGTCGATTGAATAGAATTCCTCTTTTATTGGTTTACCTTTAAATTCGCCTATTCTGAACGAAATCGCTTTTATTCTCTCTCTATTTTCTGTTTCCAGCAGAATCTTATCATCTTTCTGTTCTGTGATAACCTTTAAGACATTCATCACATCGTTCTGACCTACGATAAGGAGGAGCCTTGTATACCACATGTCTCTTTCAACCTTTTATTTCCTGATAAACTACAAATAAGTTAGGATCCAGAATAGTTTACCAAGAATAATACTCTCGTCAAGATAGAGGCTGCCTGGCCGGAATTTATAGTTATTCAAATTAAAGATACTTCGGCTAGTAAATCTTTTTTATTGTCTAATAAAATAAAAAAGATTTACTGGCCGAAGTATCTTCCATTTGAATAACTAAGAATAATACTTTTTTTTATAAATTCCTATTCATTTGTAGAAATTCAAGTGAGTTCTATCTTAGAATTAATGATGGCTTGAGTGTCTTTAATTATACATCTTGAGTTAGTCGAGCTCTAGCCAAATACTTTTCTTGCGTTTTACAAAGCTAGACCTTGTTTTGAATTGAAACCGAAGGTTAGCAAGAAATTATTTTCTAGTTTGCTTTAAAGCAAAATTGGAAATTTCTCTCATCTCTCTTTATAAAGATGTTTATGTAAATAAAGAATATTGTCATCTTTCTGAATGTTCAAAAATACTATTCAAATATATGCAACATCTTTTTAGATATTTATTTTGTTTATAATATTACTGTGTGTGGTATGTGTATCTATCCGTAGCGTTACAAATTGGAGAGTACCTGAATATTCTTAGATGGAAGTAGACACATTTTGCCTTTAAATAGTTATTTTCATCTATTAGGGGATATTACGTGTTCTTCCTCCAAAGATAAGCTATAAAAAAAACTCATTATATATAATTCGAAGAAGATTTTCATAAGAATTAAATCAAAATAAAAGAGAAGCGCCTATTATTTATCTTCTTAAGACGTATATACCTATCATTTTAGAATCCAGTGAAAATATCTTGTAGTTATGCTCTTGAGGCGATTAACGATAAACACGTATATCAAATTGGTGTAAGTTGAAGAGAAAGTTTGTATTGTATCTAAGGGTTTAGTGAACGTAAAACAAAACTTCGAAGACTCAATAAACTATTACGCATTAAGGAGTTTCTCTTTAGCAGAAGCTTACAATACAAACTATCGAATCCTATTTCTTGAACCTTAGTCGAGATATCTTTGGATGATTCTTTAATCAGGAAAACACTCTTTTTACAAAGCAATAACGCGTCATCTATATACAAAAAATAAAAACATTAAGACGCGAATATTTATTTCACAAAAAAAAAAAATCAAATCACGAAACAATCTTATATTTACTGGTTGAGAAATTTCCTGTATACCAGGGTATATTGCCACATCAGCCAATTTCAACGTTTTTATTGTTGACTGCCGTTTTGGCGAACTCACTGCAGCCTTTATCCCTTGATAAACGTGAGGTCGGCATTAATTGAGTTGGAATTGATTGATGTGGTGATGTATTCTTTTTACAAGAAGTAATCTGTTCATTTATTCCAACTTGCTGGTGACTTCAACCCGGGACCCAGACTTCATTCTATCTGAAATTTACTTTCCAGTCAGTTTAGAAGCCATTCTATGAATTTTGTAATGCCTAATTTCTACAACAATGATTCTCTCGAGTTTAACGCTTGAATGTTACACTGTATATCTGAAAGAGAAGAAACAAATCTTAACTCTCCTTGATCATACAATGCCAATCATACATGTGCAACTCACGTGAAACACATCAAATACCTCTAACAGCAAGAAAACTATTGAGAGAGAGAGATTGAGATTGAAACTGATTTATTACAATGTTCATATAAGATTATATATGGTTAATTACAAAATTGAATAAATACGAATAAATAAGATTATATAATGATAAATATAGATATAAATAGATAAAGATATAATTGATAAATATACATATATATATAAATATATACGGCGAACTAAATAACTTAGTCCCTATTTCTGCTCCGCGCTTATGGAATTGAAGACTTGAGGCGATGGCGTCGACCTTTCATATTAAATCTTACTTTTCCTTATTACTAATAATTGTATATAGTTGCGGAACTACTGGTTTCCTGTGCTGCTCTTTTCCTGTTATTGCACCTTGTACGGAGAATCTGTATAAGACTAACGTCTTAATAAAGGCTTTGTGTGTGTATATAAATATATACAAGGTCTTCATTGGTGGCGCCCACCGCGGGCGAGAGAGAGAGAGAAAAGATAAAGATGAAAATCATTGCAAAAGGAATCGTAGGGTATAAAATAACGATTTAATATTTTATGAAATATTTCTGTTTATATAGATATCTACATGGGTGTATATCATATCTTCTCTAGGTTTCTTGTATTTGTTTTACAGACTGTTGAAGGACTTCATAGTCCGAAAACTAGCAGATTTTTCAAATAAAGAAACACTTTACCTTTGGTCTCTTCTAATGGCACAAGAACTTATAAAGCATGCAACAACTGTCCTGGTGTGGAACTAACACCTACTCACATATTCTCATGCCCAGCAATGGCCGCAGCCTTGCAGAAAATTGACTTAGACCCAGAGCAGCAGCTTTACACACCCAAGATAGTGGATATTGCTGCTGCTGTGATGGAGATGCATGGAGACATCTGAGACTCTTCTTTGGACACGACAGCAACAACAACAACTGAAAATCAACTGACTCTCAATTCTGAGAGAATGTATATCGATAAATTACTCTTTTTTTGCAAACGCGCTTGTAGAATTCAATCTCTTTTTAGGATTTCTCTCTAAAATATCTTCATACAATGTTTCCACATCAGAACAATGTTTATTAATTTTCTGGAACGGCTGATTCAAAACTTACTATATTAATTAATTAAAGGATGTTTCAATTCATTATAACTCTCTACCCAATCAACAATGTATATTCCTGGAAATTGATACAAATTAATTAAACTATTTACTTAGTTATATAATTAAATATATTGAGACATTTAATAATTAATTATTAGATTGTTATTAATAATGTTTACATTTCATTTCGTTACTATTTGTTTCTATCGACTTTCTGATATTTGGCTGTCAATGTCTGTGGAAAATATTTGCTCAATGTTCCATGACCATGTTCTTTCTTGAAGTCGTCGTAGATGTCTTCTGAATAGATCTGTCGTTAATTGGATTTTGTGTTGTGTGAGATCTCTTCAATTACCATTTACAACTGAATCTTTAATTAGATTCTTAACTAAATATTTCTACTACTACTCATGTTCTAGTACGGGTTTCATTGTGTGTTTAGACATTTTCCATATATTATTAACTTTTAAGAAGTTTCCGGTTCTGCCCTCCCAAGAGAACAACAGTCTTTGACTCAAGTCTGGTCATCTACGGACAATGACTTTCCAGAATGGTTGCAAGGTTTTTTCACTATGTACTAAGTGCAATTCTCAATCTGCAACCCCAAAACACATTATTGACTGTATTGATTCATTCATTAATAAGCTCAACTCATCCCCAGCAGACACCATCAAAAGTCTCAAGCTTTACAAGCTTAATATCCTAATATGATTGAGTGGAGATAAGAAAGAAGAATAAGTTTCCGGTTAAGCGCTCGCATTCAATTTCGAAATTCTATCTTAATATATGTATGTATTTTTAAAATCTTGATTGTATATGTGCTAGTTGTTTTATTTAATAAATTAGAATAAATATATAAATTATATAAATATTTTGGTAATTTCTTTTTTACAATATCAACATTTTTTCAATTCTCAAATTTTCTTATTTATAATGAACGAAATTAGTGGAATTTTGCAGACACCTTTATCGAATTTTCTAGAAAGATTCTTCAACCAGATTATGAAAACCTTTTCTAATTTCGATAAATAAAGAGAAAAGCTACATAACATAAAAGAGATAACAGAATACAAAAAGTAAATAATTTAAAAATATTCTATTGTAATATACGTAAAAGGATAAGAGTAAAATCCAACATCATGGTTGAAATTTGAAGAAGAGGTTAAATGTTGATCCATTGAGTTATAAACCTTCCTTTCAAGCAGCAGCAACTCTATTTGCCATCAAAGATTAACGCCAACGCTGCAATTAAATTTAAGAATACCGCTATCCATCTTGTCAGTTAAAAAGATGCATCAGTAAAGAAATGTAGCCAAACGAGAGAATTCCGTGCTTACCTACCTAATACCTCATTGATTCTGGCAGCGCTATCCAATTAGAAAACCACCAGCATATCAAACTTTGCTGCTGCCTCTTCT
>CP092875.1:59254843-59299283 GCA_030710605.1 Cordylochernes scorpioides
GAGCTAGCTTATATCCTTTTTTTGAAATATTAATAAAACTAACAACGTAAAAGTAAGGCATTCAAATTCTTAGAGCCTAAGAAAGACGAGTTATTTGAAACAATTATACAATCTAATGGCGAAATAATTCTATAACAAAATAACATTACTCCATTAAAAAGCTGAAGAGATAACAAAAATCTCGTTTTTTAATGAATATTTCAGAGAGTAATTCCCCCAATCACATGCCCAAAGAAGAATGAATATAAAATGACTGCTAACAACATCTTCATTAATGTTAAAGAATGAAAACGTCTTAATAAAAAAGTTGACGTGAAATTACATCAAAAGGCATTCGTGGAGTAACAGATAGAGACAATGGACACCCCCGCAGTTGCACGTTTCTAACCAGAAGACAAGTGGGCTGCCCTCACGAACAGAATGGTGTCAGAGCCAGCAATTTTCTATGGCATTGTTCTGTGATGATCAACAGAGATCTTTACTTCCCCAGATTTCAGCTCGAACTCCTGATCGTCAGGCATAAATGCAAAAAAAAATCACTTTCGAAGAATGCAAAAACACGTTTGTTATGTATCTTCTATAAATTATTAGTTATTTAGCGCTTGTTTCCATATTATCATTAATTTTCAAATCCTTTATTTGCATTTAGACTTATTAAAAAGACGTATGAATCTAGTCTTGTCTTGAAGAGATTGGGAGAGAGAAACGAGACCTATTGAAGAAGTCATCAGAAAAATACAGAAGAAATAGATTAAACATATGCTAGAAGGAAATACATTAGTGAATACAGTTCTAAGAGGTAAATGAACTGGAAAATAACGGAAGGAAGATTTTTTAAAAATGGACTGAATAGGAAGCTAAGAAAAATGATATGAACTTAAGATAGAGAAATCTGACGCCACTGAAGAACTTCCCAAATGCAGAGAAATTGAAGAAGTGCTGAAATGTCAAACTTTATTAATAACTGGAAGATTTCCTAGCTATACCTTTCTGGCGATAAGTTACATCACAAAACTTTTCTTTTAGTACTTTGTTTCTTCCCTGTGTGCTTCCCTAACTTATCTTGATCTGTGTGGATGGATACTGGTACTTGGCATAGGATTAGTATTTGAATAGTTCGATCATGGCTGATAGTCGTGGTCACTGATGATGAGGAATGCTTGGTGGAGATTAGTGATGGTCTGCTTACCTAGACGACTGATGGTCAATCTGTTGGAACAATAATGGTGTCGGTCTTATTCTACTAGCCTGACATTGTATTTAGAGCAATTTTAGAGTTTACAAAGGCAGAGACTAAAAAAATTCTTGAATTCCTGTTCCAAAAATAACTTTATTAGTTACAGCTCAAAAAGAGCAACCTATCATGTTATTTACGATGAAAAATATAGATAGGTTCTTCACAAAAAAGGTGTACAATGCGGGATTCTATCTCGGTTCATGGCTGTCGGCCACCGAACTTTTAAAATTCTTGAATAGCATATCGTGCAATTGTACCAAATTGATAAAACTTAAAAACATATACAGTGGTACCTCGACATACGAGTTTAATTCGTTCCGCAACCTTGCTCGTATCTTGAATTACTCGTATCTCGAAGCAAATTTCCCCATACAAAACAATTGAACTACCATTAATCCGTTCCAACCTCCAAAATGTCACCCCAGTTATTTTTGTTACGTGGTTTTAAATAATAAAAACGTATTTATAAATATCAAATATTTATTGTACAAAAACAAAAAAGAGAATGTAAAGAAATAAATTAGATATCCTCACTGGTCTTTGCCTTTTTCGCTACATTTTTCTCGCTTTCACCTGTAGGCCGTTTAGAAAAAAACATGTCCAAGGAGGTTTGTTTCTTCCTCCCTCTCAGAATGTTCCGAAAATGAGTTAGGCAAGTGTCATTAAAAAGGTCAGATGCACGACCTGTTGCAACTTTTTCTGGGTGTTTTTTTTCCACGAACTGTGAAACTCTCTCCCACATTCCTAAGATCTCCTTTATCTCACTTGTAGAAATAACCTCCTCCTCTGACTCCACAAAACCAATTACTTGCATAACCTCAGTATGCTGCTGTGACTGTAACTCTTGTATCTCCTCAGTCGTCAGTTCCTGGGTGTGCGCGTGATGGCGTGACTGCGTGTTACTACCGAACCGAACTCGTATCTCGAATTTCGCTCGTAACTAAAAGCAAAAAATCACTTGCTCGTCGGCTCGTATCTCGAAAAACTCGTATGTTGGGGCGCTCGTATGTCGAGGTACCACTGTATACATATATCGCGTGAGAACGCACTTTCAACCTCAGAACAATTTTTAACGCTGAATGCTTTATTTTTTATTTATTTCTCCTGACGAAGATAAAATATTTTTGTTGAAATGTTGAGAAAATAAAACTCTAACTGGCCGAAGTGTTATTTTTTACAGAAATATGAATGCCGGCCAGGCAACCTCTGTCTTCAAGATATATACGCAAAGGTATAAAATTCAATTTAATTAGAGAACAGTGTCCGGTAATTACATCAAGAATTCCCTCAGGAGACTTACACTATATCAAATATTTCACCACTCTGCAACAAAGTTTCATCATTAGAATGTATATATTAGTTTGTTCAAATCTAAAAGCTTGAGGGATGAGTTTCTTTTGCAAATAAATTTATTTCGAGCTTTCGGGCAACGCCCTTCTACAGGAAAATTAAAATAAAGTAAATTAAATTATATTACACTGAGATTGTATATGCAAATTATATTTGCAAAAGAAACTCATCCCTCAAGCTTTTAGATTTGAACATTCTATTAAGGGATTAGCCTATTAATTATATATTAGTTTCTCGAACCTCATAAGTTTTCTACCTTGTGACTTATATGATCTAATAGAGAAGCTTTATCGCAATATGGTGAAATATTTCATTTAGAATGTCTGCAATTTACCGAATACGTTTTATAACTAATGGTTATATTAGTGAGGAGACTTCCTCCCTTACTAATATAGTTGTTTCCTGGCTCTGCTTCAAGACCTTATTCATTTAATGCATATTTAAATGCTTCAATTCATGCAATAGGTCTTTTTATCGTACAATTTAAATGCAAAAGCCAACTTTAAAGCGCTTGAGCTCTTCTAAAAGATCGTGAATCTTATAGGATACCTAAAGTTCTCTTGAAAGATGGCCAATATTTCTCAATAAAGAAACGAAATGTATGTACGTGGATTTGAATTTTACATATTTATAAAATTCTAATATAAAATACATCTATATAATAGAGCCACAATTGCTAAATCAATAGAGTTTACTTTGGGGGTTTTAGATTAAGGTCATGGTTTTCGAAAGCTTACCAGTATTATCAATAAAAAAAAGTTGTTGCACCATCCTTCTCAAATGTAGGTTCATTTTTCTGTCCAGTTTTATAACATGGGGATATACATGCTGCCCTATCTGTGGAATAAAAACCTGATCTTTCCTAATCACAAGTTGAAAACACGGTTGAAAGATGAATTGATAGCACAAGGAAAAACTAAGAAGAAAGATGTCTCCATTAGAAGCTGTGAAAAGCCTTCCTTGAGTGTCATGGCCTTCTTTTAAAAAAGAAAGGAATCAAAGTAAGACGAGCAGGTTATTTCTGTGATGTAGGGCAGAAAGTCCTGGACCAACCATCTAAAATGGCTGACATTTGTTAAAACTTGACATGTTAGAAAATAGAAGCATCATCTCCTATACAGAGGTCAGCCTTCAGAGAACGTCATTTCATCCTGTTCTTCACAATTCTCTTCATCTCTTCCAGACCATTATTCTATTTAGATTATTAAACCAATCCTTCCTTGGTCAGTCACTATCTCCATTCTTCAAGGTGTTTTCCTTCCAGCCTAATCAATAGACAATGAAGAGAGAGGCAATTGAAAATTTAAATAATATTATTGACAACTTGTCGATACATGCAAAAGTGCACAATCTGCACTATTTTAAAAAGATAATTATATATATCTTATATAAAGAAAAGAGATTTTCTGCTTGTATTTAATTATCTTGAGGATTATACTATGTTAATGCAGTCGTGGTTAAAATCTTGAAAGAATAATAATAAGAATGGTTTTGATCAGAGGTTACTTTAATTGAGCTAAGGAATATATAAAATACATAATTTGGTAAATGTACTGCCTGGCTTAAGGCGTAAGAATAAAAAAAAATGAAAAGCTTATTTACATAATGTACAAAAGTTTTGAGCCGGCCATCGGGGAAGAACAACAACGAGTTTTTATAGGGGAAGCATGACTTCTGGCGGTCGATTTAACAGAGTATTTGGATCTATGAAATTATAATTTAAAATAAAATAATATTTTTATATAACATATATGTATGCATGATACTAAGTACAATGAATATGGCGCCTCTGCCACCGCTGCAGAGTTTGGCTACTTGAAATTTCTTGATCACCTTAACAAACCTCTTCAATAGACAATGATCCTCGCAGTACAGGAATAGAAGGAGCCAAACTACCATGGTATGTTTACCCTTTATGAATCGCTATTTTCGTGAGAACATCTTCACAAGGAAGCAACAAAAACAATCTACATTACATAACGAAAGTTGTAAAATTAATATTTGCATAGTTACACAATAGCATATGTTCCTTTTCTGCTGGCTCTTTACAAACACATGACTCTTCCTGTTCATGAAATTCCGAATTTTTATAGATTAGAAAATGTTCACACTTTATATACCTATATTAATTTGCATATATGTGAAATATTATTCATAATAATATATTTAATAGCAGAAGATTTATGCGATAAAAGGGGACTAGATTACGATTTGAACATGTGAACATGATTATTGAACATGTGATACAATAAAACATCACATCTGTGGAAAAAAAATACTTTAACCCCTTCTAAACTTTAATTGAACTAATACAACCTCTAATAAGAGACTACCTCCAAGAGAAACCAGGAGTAGCCATGTTTTAAGCTTTGGTCTCTTATGAGAGGTTCGAGTGTATTGGAAGCTACCTCTAGATATAGGCTGCCTATAGTATTCGATAGTTGCAAATATCAATTAGCTTTATAGAGAAAATATACAAGAACGAAGGAAATGGGAATGTTGTTGAAAGAAAGAGGTGTATTATACATAAAATATTATAAAATAATGAGGAAAACACTTGTGTTGATACAAATATTACTGAGATTGTAGCCTTCGGTATTCATTTTTTATTTATCAGCTCTTTCTATTGCTACGGGATATCCCTCGAGGAACGAACAAAAAGTACGCTAAGCAAAAACTTCTTATTATATCATTATATATATTTACAAATATATATAAATATTATGGTGTAGAGTGTTATAATATATGGTCATATTTATCTAACAGTATATGATTATTTGTAACAAATAAATTTACTGGCAATGTGTTTATTTTCAATAATATCATCAAATATTATCTCTACAGACCTTACTGCATTATTTGATGAAATTGTAGCGAAGTATTTTATTATTGTAATAACAGATTATCAATTTCGATATTTACTTTGTAAACTTCCCTCATTCCTTATCTTTTGTTTATCATTTATAGTTTGTTCTTGCCTGAAATAAATTGCTCTGTCATCCTGAAAGTTTGTCGTTCCTAATTTTTCACGTGGTAATATTATTGTAAAGAAACACATTGCCAGTAAATTTATTTGTTACACATTTTATCGATAGATGCCAATTGAATTTATAAATTTAGTTTATGATTATGTATAGATATATTAGTGTTATAATATAAGAAAGAAAATTGGTATAAGAGAAGGAATAAAGAAAGTTAAAATGAAAGTAGATAAATGTTATATTGTATGTACCAAAAGGTTTTGTATTTTTTGTAACAAATTAGGGTTATAACAAGTTCACGCTGTAGATTCGGCAGTTACGCGTCATATGAGCGGAACATAGAAGAAAAAAAGAAGAATTGAAGATATTAAGATAAGAAAAAGAGAAAAGACAGAACTATGTTAACCTTCTATCAAACTTTTAAAATTAAAAATAAAGAAAATATATAATGTTTTAACGTATTTTTTTAAAACTATGCATTTTTTGTTGTTAATATAACTTTTGTTAAAATTGCTAGTGCGAATTGAAGTCAATTTGTTTATGTTTTATGTTAATGGAAACCATAATGGTTCAATCGAGATATATCTATATAATATATATGTGAAAAAATAATAAAATAATAAAAAAGGTCAGGTGTTAGTATTAAAATAAAAAAAGGCATATCCTGACCATGCTCACATGAGCTTTTTAGATGACTTTTCTTGATTTGTCAAGAAAATGGGTTGGACAAATATCAGGGGACAGGCTAAATCAATGTTTAGTTGATTTCTGTTCCATTAGATAGCGCTTTGCCATTTAAAAAAGCTCATGTGAGCGTGGTCAGGATGTGCCTTTTTTGATTTTAATACCCACACCTGACAATTTTTATTATTATTTTTTCCCACATATATATATATATATTTTTTTTCCTCACCTATATATATTTTTTTTATAGATCTGAAAAAAATATATATTCACACACACAAAAGAGACATAAAGGTTCATCTTGCATTGAATATATTTTTATCCAATATTTCGTGTGGCTAAACGCCAAAGTCTTCCTCAGGAAATAAAATTATTCAATTTTTTAGCAGTTATACATGGAGTAACAAAAGATTTCCAAATGGCCTTCTCACGTCAACTTCTGCCACACGAAATATTGGTTTTATAAAATAAATTGATCTAAGAAAAACCTGTTTTAAATAAATGAGGCATGGTTTTCACCAGTCTTCAAATATACACTTATAGATATTGAGATACTTTGGACAATCTATAATTTGTTCTTAAAATTAAAGATATTTCGGCCTGTGAATCTTTTTTTTTTTTTTTTAACCTCGATGTTTCGACAAAAATCCTTTGTACTCGTCAGGAGCAAAAAAAAAAAAAATTAAACATTATCTTTACGATAATCTATAATTTGAACTTATATAAAAATAAGACGTGAGCCTGAAGAAGCCTAAGGAAGCCTGGGAGGTTTGAGGAAGCCTGAGGAAGCCTGGAAGGCCTTAGGAAGCCTAAGGAAGTCTTAAGAAACCTGGGAGGCCTTTGGAAGCCTGAAGAAGCCTTAGAAGGCCTTAGGAATCCTGAAGAAATCTTAGGAAACCTGGAAGGCCTTTGGAAGCCTGAGGAAGCCTGGGAGGCCTTTGGAAGCTTGAGGAAGCCTAAAGAAGCCCGGGAGGCCTTTGGAACCCTGAGGAAGCCTGGAAGGCCTTAGGAAGCCTGAAGAAGTCTTAGGAAACCTGGGAGGCCTTTGGAAGCCTGAGGAAGCCTGGGAGGCCTTTGGAAGCTTGAGGAAGCCTGGAAGGCCTTAGGAAGCCTGGGAGGCCTGAAGAAGAATTGAGCTCTCGATAATTTATAATAAATAGGTAGCACACAGCTATTCGTCTTTTTATTTTACTTGTTCTACGTATTTTGCAAGTATCTTTAGATTGAGGATATTCCTGCTTTATCTCACACATAGTGATGTCGTTTGATATATATAAAAGTGGTCGTTCACGGGAGGTCTCGAATTGTCTCGTTTTCTCGAATTATTTACCTGAAAATAGTGTTGATGGAAATAATCTATTCTATAATGTTAATAAGCCAGTTTTCATATATAAAGTGTTGGCAAATTTACCAGTGTAAATTTTGCAAGCCCATTATAAGAAGGAATTTGTGGTATAGAGAAACTATTATAACATTCGAATATAAAATGCAATTATACCTCTCTTGGTTAAAGGTGAAAATATGATAATCAAATGGCATATTTTAGCTGAAAAAGGATAGTTCCATATCTTACATAGGATACTTGAACTATAAAGCAAACATATTTTTAAAACATTTCACTGGAGCTAATTTGAGCTTGGAACAAAAGTTCTACATGCAGACTATTGACCCCTTTAAACGAACCAGTATGGCAAAGTGATCAACGAACGACCTTCAGGTAATGACGGCCGATATTCCTTGCTGATGCTGGAGAGCATTGTCCAGACAGCTCATCCATCATGGCACGATAGGATGATTGGAAAGTTCCTTCTTTGGCAACAATTTTTCCAGTTACAAGGTCCATACATACATATGCCGTCTTGAGAAACTCTTCACAATATAGCTAGATACTTCAAGGATGAAGATTTAGCATTAATCTTTTAAAGCCACGATGTCTTAAATTCAACGATATTCGATGATAAATTCAAATAATTTTATTAATTATTATTTTTTCAATCAATCTGAAGTTGTATCTTACCAAGAACTGTGCAATGAAGATGATTTATCTTGGTTTACTAAAATATCGAAATATAGATTTTAAAATCAGTAACAATTTATAGAAAGCAGTTATAATTCCAAAAAATATATTATTATACAAATTTTATCCAGAGAATAATACGGTATGCTATTCAAGAAATATCGTAATTCGTCAACATTAATATCTAGGAGAAAAGGTCTTAGAGCTCGTAAATCTTTGTTTTTCTTCAAATAAATAAATAAATTCAAACACATTGCACCACTAACCTCCTCTTTTTAAAGCATTTTCTTCAATTATCTTCAGTTCTAGAAGACATATAAGTTCTATTCAACTACCCAGAATTGTAAATATTGTATCGAAGCATTTACTATTTTATTAAAAGAGTATCTTTTTTATGTTTATATATTTTTTTACTCTGTAAACTTCCCTGATTGCTTATCTTTTGTTTATCCTTCATAGTTTGTTTTTGCCTTAAATAAATTGCTGTCTCATCCTGAAGTTTGTCTTCCCTAATTTTCCACGTGACAAAATAAAAGAAAATACTGTACAGGCAGGTTTTCGCCAAGCTACCTGTTTTGTTGAATCAAGCAAAACGGAAATATTCCTATTGTTTCATTGATGTCCATTACGACATTGCGTGATGTTACTTCATCAAGACACGGATATTGGATGAGAAAGCTTTTACTTTTTTTTTTGTCTGCCTTCAACTTGTTATTCTATAAAAACTTGTTTTAAAGATGGCGCATTGCCTTTAGGAGCACAATCCAAAATTAATTTACTTGTCTGATGTTTCATATATAGATTAACCCAGACAATGGTGTTCATAAATCTCAATTCTCCAAGCTCTGTTCGATGGGCGTCGAATCATCAGCAGAATGGTGAGATTCAGTTCGGAGTGAAGAAAAGATCTTGATTCTTGTGAAGTCAACGCCGGCATAAACTAAGTAAAGAAAGTGGTGGAAATGCAGTAAAAATGTGGCTTAATCTAAACCAGAGGTCGGAAAACTGCGGCTCTTTGGATGTGAAGATACTGCTCTTTATATAGTTCCATACGTAAATATTATTTATGCAAGTACTATTTATTGTTGGCAAAAAAAATGTGGCTCTTTAAAATCTTTGAAAATTTGTAAAATGTAATTTTTGACTATTCCGACTCAAAAGTTTGCCGACCCTTGGTCTAAACCATTGAAGATGGAAGCTACCAGACCGACGTTTATACCCGGTAGAGGGATACCATTCAAGGTTCATTGCAATATCAGCCACGTTCCAGTCTCAGAGCAGTCAAAATTTGAAACCAATTAAGTAGATACTATAGGTCTGGTCTAATTATAGGGGTGTGAGTATAAATCCTATCTGGGGGTGGACAATAAGTTGTGATATCAGTGATGGTCAAGTGTGATGGTACATTGTAAGATCAGTCCATTATACTATCGATGAAAAAGTCCAGTGAGTCTTCAATAAAGGTACGGGATGATATCAGATGAGATCCAGTGAAGTAGATGCACTTTTCAGTCTGTGGTCAGTCAAGCTTCAGTTTAAAATCAGCAAAGAACATAAGAAGTCCAGGCTAATTCTGAAGCTCTAGTTACCAAGAGTTCAGAATGCGATCAGTTAAGGTCCAGTGTGAGATTATTCAAGGAGAGATAAGACCCAATGTAAGCTCAGTGAAGTAAAGACAAGAAGTACAGTGTAAATCTCTAGATAAGAGGAGTCCAGTGTGAAATCAACCATAGTCCATGGAGATAAAATATCCAATGTAAACTCAGTGAAGTAAACACAAGAAGTCCAGTGTAATTCTATAGCTAAGAGAAGTCCAGTGTGAGATCATGGAGAGATAAGATCCAATGTAAGCTCAGTGAAGTAAACACAGGAAGTCCAGTGTAATTCTCTAGATAAGAGGAGTCCAGTGTGAGATCATGGAGAGATAAGATCCAATGTAAACTCAGTGAAGTAAACACAAGAAGTCCAGTGTAATTCTATAGCTAAGAGAAGTCCAGTGTGAGATCATGGAGAGATAAGATCCAATGTAAGCTCAGTGAAGTAAACACAGGAAGTCCAGTGTAATTCTCTAGATAAGAGGAGTCCAATGTGAGATCATGGAGAGATAAGATCCAATGTAAGCTCAGTGAAGTAAACACAGGAAGTCCAGTGTAATTCTCTAGATAAGAGGAGTCCAGTATGAGATCATGGAGAGATAAGATCCAATGTAAACTCAGTGAAGTAAACACAGGAAGTCCAGTGTAATTCTCTAGATAAGAGGAGTCCAATGTGAGATCATGGAGAGATAAGATCCAATGTAAGCTCAGTGAAGTAAACACAGGAAGTCCAGTGTAATTCTCTAGATAAGAGGAGTCCAGTATGAGATCATGGAGAGATAAGATCCAATGTAAGCTCAGTGAAGTAAACACAGGAAGCCCAGTGTAATTCTCTAGATAAGAGGAGTCCAATGTGAGATCATGGAGAGATAAGATCCAATGTAAGCTCAGTGAAGTAAACACAAGAAGTCCAGTGTAATTCTCTAGATAAGAGGAGTCCAGTATGAGATCATGGAGAGATAAGATCCAATGTAAACTCAGTGAAGTAAACACAGGAAGTCCAGTGTAATTCTCTAGATAAGAGGAGTCCAGTATGAGATCATGGAGAGATAAGATCCAATGTAAACTCAGTGAAGTAAACACAGGAAGTCCAGTGTAATTCTCTAGATAAGAGAAGTCCAGTATGAGATCATGGAGAGATAAGATCCAATGTAAGCTCAGTGAAGTAAACACAGGAAGTCCAGTGTAATTCTCTAGATAAGAGGAGTCCAATGTGAGATCATGGAGAGATAAGATCCAATGTAAGCTCAGTGAAGTAAACACAGGAAGTCCAGTGTAATTCTCTAGATAAGAGGAGTCCAGTATGAGATCATGGAGAGATAAGATCCAATGTAAGCTCAGTGAAGTAAACACAAGAAGTCCAGTGTAATTCTCTAGATAAGAGGAGTCCAGTATGAGATCATGGAGAGATAAGATCCAATGTAAGCTCAGTGAAGTAAACACAGGAAGTCCAGTGTAATTCTCTAGATAAGAGGAGTCCAATGTGAGATCATGGAGAGATAAGATCCAATGTAAGCTCAGTGAAGTAAACACAGGAAGTCCAGTGTAATTCTATAGCTAAGAGAAGTCCAGTGTGAGATCATGGAGAGATAAGATCCAATGTAAGCTCAGTGAAGTAAACACAGGAAGTCCAGTGTAATTCTCTAGATAAGAGGAGTCCAGTATGAGATCATGGAGAGATAAGATCCAATGTAAACTCAGTGAAGTAAACACAGGAAGTCCAGTGTAATTCTCTAGATAAGAGGAGTCCAGTATGAGATCATGGAGAGATAAGATCCAATGTAAACTCAGTGAAGTAAACACAAGAAGTCCAGTGTAATTCTATAGCTAAGAGAAGTCCAGTGTGAGATCATGGAGAGATAAGATCCAATGTAAGCTCAGTGAAGTAAACACAGGAAGTCCAGTGTAATTCTCTAGATAAGAGGAGTCCAATGTGAGATCATGGAGAGATAAGATCCAATGTAAGCTCAGTGAAGTAAACACAGGAAGTCCAGTGTAATTCTCTAGATAAGAGGAGTCCAGTATGAGATCATGGAGAGATAAGATCCAATGTAAACTCAGTGAAGTAAACACAAGAAGTCCAAGTGTAATTCTATAGCTAAGAGGAGTCCAGTGTGAGATCATGGAGAGATAAGATCCAATGTAAGCTCAGTGAAGTAAACACAGGAAGTCCAGTGTAATTCTCTAGATAAGAGGAGTCCAATGTGAGATCATGGAGAGATAAGATCCAATGTAAGCTCAGTGAAGTAAACACAGGAAGTCCAGTGTAATTCTCTAGATAAGAGGAGTCCAGTATGAGATCATGGAGAGATAAGATCCAATGTAAGCTCAGTGAAGTAAACACAAGAAGTCCAGTGTAATTCTCTAGATAAGAGGAGTCCAATGTGAGATCATGAAGAGATAAGATCCAATGTAAGCTCAGTGAAGTAAACACAGGAAGTCCAGTGTAATTCTATAGCTAAGAGGAGTCCAATGTGAGATCATGGAGAGATAAGATCCAATGTAAACTCAGTGAAGTAAATACCAGAGTGATTCTCTAGCTAAGAGGCGTCAGTCCAGTCCAGAAGAGCGACGTACCGTTAGTCCCACTGAGGGTGATGGAGGCCTGCAGGAACCTGCTGTGGTGGAAGGTAGCCGCCGGGCCCAGGTCGGCGCTCCCCGCTCCCCGCAGCACCCGCTCCAGGGACAGCTCGTCCATCTAGCCCGGTTTGTCGGCCATGGCGCCGGCTGCCCACACACAACTCGCTCCAGAATACAGAATGCGAAAGATCTTATTTATAAAGCAACTTACATTTGTAACACATAGTCACCGCATGTCACATAATATCACAAATTACTCAATAATTTACCACATTTGTCGCGAATTTCCTGCTTCGGAAATCTGAGGAAACAATGCATCGAGCGAATGGCAACAGTTTGATCTCAATCTCAAGTCGAAACTGCGCCATCCATCAATTGTGTGCGTGGATGTCAGTTTTGGCACAGAACTATCCGATATACACATAAGTTTTTTTCAATATTAAAGAACGAAATTTGTAAACAATATTAAATTTTATTATTCAAAGATTTTAAATATAAAATACAGATTAGAAATTTGTTCAGAATAGCATGCTAATTCTGCATTAAAAAAATACAATTAAGATCATTTCAAGATATAGGTTTTATAGGTATACCAAAGTGTGTTAAAAATAAAGGTTTGTTTTTTACTTTTTTCAAATATATAATTAGATAAATTAAAAGTATAGTACGAGAAAAAAATCCCGTGGAGCTTCGGCAGTTACGCGTCATATGCCGAGTAAAAAAAAAAAAAAAAAAGGCAAAAGCGAAAATTCTATAGAAAAGAACAAAGACAGAACCATTATTTGACAATAATAAAATAAAATATAAAGTGAAAAAAAAAACTTCTTTTCTATTATCGCTCTTGAAGGGAGATGATACATTTTTATTTGATTTTTTTAGATTTGTGGTTTAAGGCTTATACTAATGATAACCAAGAGGAAAAATGGAGGAGAATACAAAATATATAATTATAATAATAGTAACCTAAAATATATCCTATTTTAGACATCCAATCAAATAAAATTATCAGCGAGTGTATCGTAAGCAATATATGTATATGTTTGCTATATTATACATATACCTCATTATAAATAAAGAAGGCATTTCCTGACCACGAGCACATGTGCTTTTTAGATGGCATAGCGCCATCTAGTGGAGCAAAAATAAACTAAACGTTTACTTAACTTGCTCCGTGATATTTGGCCAACCCAATTTCTTGATAAATCAAGAAAAGCCATCCACTAAAAAGCACATGTGCTCGTGGTCAGGATATGCCTTCTTTATTTTTAATATCAACACCTGACCCATTTATGTTTTTTTTTTCTATTGTTTTTTCATACCTTATTATATTAACTAACTGGAGTGATAATGATATCTTATGGAAAATAATTGACAAAAAAAAGTTGGGATAATAATATATTATTTGTGTCACACCAGCCAATAATATCAAAGTGATAATAAAAGTACCAAATTACACTGGTCAACAAGATTTTTGCACAAGAGAACCTGATTATGTTTCTAGTGTAACTTTTCATGCTGAACTCAAAAATCTAATCAGAAATTTCCCATCACCTATGGTTTTTGCGTGACGGTCTTTTTTTGTATTGGGATAAATACAGTAAAAAATGCAAACAATGTTACGTAAGCAGTTTTGCATAACCCTTATTACATTACACTGGTTTATCAAAAAATATTTTTTTTTGTCCACAAAGAAATAGCATCTTATCTACATGTCCTGAATCCAAATATACCATTAGTTTTTTTCTATTACGCAATATTTCTGAGATGCACCTACTTGAAATTTGGAAATATTGTTAATATATAGGCATATATGAACGAAACATATTTATTTATTGAAAAGCAGTGACAGTGGATTTTCTTCTATAATTTGCTTGTGGTAGATCCCTCTTGAGTGTCCAGCAGTAGTCGGCAAGCATAGCGGGACTCCATTTACCTTGGTACCGCTTCTCCATGCTTGATATATCTTGATGAAACCTCTCACCATGCTCATCGCTAACTGCGCCAAGATTATCTGGAAAGAAATCTAGATGTGAATGCAGGAAATGAATCTTGAGGGACATGTTACATCCCAGTGCCTTGTAGGAAAGCAACAGATCATTAACTATGTCTCGGTAATTTTCAACCTTGACACTTCCTAAGAAGTTTTTGCAAACGTTTCTAAAGGAATTCCATGCTGCTGCTTCAACTTCATTCAAACTATTTTGAAAATTTCCATCCTGCTGCAATTCTCGAATCTGAGGTCCAACGAAAATGCCTTCTTTAATCTTCGCTTCACTTATACTAGAAAATTTTTGTTTTAGGTAGGCAAATCCACTGGCATTTCGATCCATTGCCTTGACAAAGTTCTTCATTAATCCCAGTTTAATATGTAATGGTGGTAAATAAATATTTTCTGAATCGATCAGGGGTAGATTTGCAATATTTTTATATCCTGGAGTAAAGATTTTACGGTTTGGCCAGATTTTTTTAATGTAATGCCTTTCCCCATCCCTGCTATCCCACTCACACAGAAAACAACAAAATTTTGTATATCCAAGCTGTAATCCACGCAAGAGAGCAACGACTTTCAAATCGCTGCATATTTTCCAACCGTATCTTTCATATTCTATCTTTTTCAAAAGCAGTTTCATGTTTTCGTAAGTCTCTTTCATGTTGGATGCATGTGCTATTGGCACTGATGGGAACTTATTTCCATTGTGAAGGAGAACAGCTTTCATACTAATTTTTGAAGAATCAATGAATAAACGCCACTCTTCTGTATCATGGTCATGACCAAGCGCTTCCATTAGACTAACAACATCATTGCAATATACTAAATCATTCTCTTGTGAATAGAAGTCTTGAAATTCATCTTGACGCTTGCGAAAAAAGCATACTTTTGTGCCTTTATGCAGCAGATTCCAGCCTTTTAACCTAGAGCCTAAAAGTTCACTCTGTTTTTTGGATAAATCTAAATCACGTACGAGGTCGTTCAAATCTCCTTGGGTTAATAAATGAGGTTCAGATAAAGCACCTTCTTCAAAATTTGTGTCATCCCACTGTTGCTCTCGTCTATCTGAATCATCGTCACTAAATATTACATTTTCAGGAGGCTGTGGAACAGGTAAAATATCACTATGAGGAACCGGTCTCATAGCAGAAGGCAAATCTGGATATTCAACTGTATGTCTTGATTTGGATGTAATACCTGTAGTCTTTGTCAAACAAAAATAACAGTCTGAAGAATGGTCTTTAGGTTCCCTCCATATCATTGGAACCGCAAAAGGCATATGACGTTCACCTTTAATCCACCCTGTAAGATGTCGAACACAAATTACACAACAATGGTGAGGAGCCCAAGTCTTATCTTGGTCACCGACTTTAACGCCAAAATAAAGTTCATAGCACTTTTTGATGAGCGGTGTAAAGTTTCGCCTTTGAACTTTGAAAGTTTATTCCCCACAAATATAACAGAAAATATCAGGAATATTAATGCAACGCCTCGGCATATTGACACAGTCTAGTGTAGACGATTTATAAAAGCAAATCGATAGAGAAGAATAAACTAATCACTTCAAATTTACCTGTCACTTCTGCTGCAAATCTATTAAACAAATCGTTAGGTTCAATTTAAATATATATATTAAAAGTGTTAATGAGCAAATAGCATTACAGAGCTTGTCGTTATTTTTGAGTTGAAAGCAAAACAGATTATAATATTATATAATAATAAATTATATATATTCAATTAAAATTTCAATAATTTGTTATTTAAATTAATATTTATGATTCTTAAAGAGTAACATTTAATTAATAACAAATAAAATAAAGCTTTTGGCTCCACATACTAACTCTTCTTGTCAAAAATAAAGCGCTAGTTTAGTTAATGATGTAACTTAAAAAATGCTTACGTAACATTAGTTGCATTTATTACTGTATTTATCCCAATACTAAAAAATGACCATCAGGCAAAAACCATGGGTGATGGGAAATTTCTGATTAGATTTTTGAGTTCAGCATGAAAAGTTACACTAGAAACACCATCAGGTTCTCTTGTGCAAAAAAAAAAGTTTTTTTTGTAGACCTGTGTTACCTACGATATGTCGGCAATAAACTAAACACATAAAAGCTGTTAACGCAGTCCCGTCTACGAATATACTCATTTTGTAATAATACTATACACACATTTTATTAAATTAATAATAAAATTAACTTTAAGCAAAATTATAGAGAAAATACACAACGACACAAATAAATATATATAATAAAAGTAATAAAAATTGTGCAAAGAGTCTTCAATGATCAAATATAGAACACTTATTGTTATATACGAGGTGTGTTCAAAAAGTATCGCGACTTTTGAATTTTCGCGGGTTACGTATATTCGAATTTCGATCTTTTTGTGGCTTTATGTTGGTACTCATGTCTCTCACTTATGCCGACAAGCTCGGCCATTTTGAATGTTCACTTAATTGTTGAAAGCTGCTTTGCTTGCAGGTGTTTTGGATCGTCTTCGATTTTTACCTATTAAAAAAAATGAATCAAAGAACCTGTATCAAATTTTGTGTGAAAAACGAAATTAAGTGCGCGGATGCATTCCGAATGTTGACTGTGGCATACGGAGAAGCTACCTTGAACCGAAGCAACGTTTATCGGTGGTATAAAATGTTCTCAGAAGGCCGAGAAGATGTGAACGACGAAGAGCGTGCCGGACGCCCGAGCACTTCAACAACAGACGAAAAAATTAATGAAGTGGAGAAAATGATATTGGCCAATTTTCGAATCACCGTTAGAGAAGTTGCTGAGGACCTAAACATATCGATTGGCTCGTGCCATTCGATTTTTATCAATGATTTGGGCATGAGACGGGTCGCCGCGAGATTCGTACCAAAATTGCTCAATTGCGACCAAAAACAGCATCGCATGAACATTGCTAATGAGATGTTGGACTCTGTCCGCGACGACCCAAATTTGCTCCAGAGGGTCATAACTGGTGACGAAGCGTGGGTTTATGGTTATGACGTGGAAACCAAAGCTCAATCATCTCAATGGAAGCTGCCGCACGAACCAAGACCGAAAAAAGCGCGCCAAGTTCGGTCGAATGTGAAAGTTTTGCTGACAGTTTTCTTCGATTGCAGGGGCGTGGTGCATCATGAGTTCTTGCCACAGGGTAGAACGGTCAATAAGGAATATTACCTGCAAGTTATGCGCAATTTGCGCGAAGCAATCCGCCAGAAACGCCCGGATTTGTGGAAGAACAAAAATTGGCTTTTGCACCACGATAACGCCCTGCTCACGCATCGTTGCTTGTGCGCGACTTTTTGGCCAAAAACAACACACTAATGAAGCCGCAGCCACCGTATTCCCCAGATCTGGCCCCCTGTGACTTTTTCTTGTTCCCTAAACTGAAGAGGCCCATGAAAGGACGACGTTACGCTACGCTTGACGAGATAAAGACGGCATCGAAGGAGGAGCTGAAAAAGATTTTCTTTTAAATGATTTTTTGAAGTGCTTCGAAGATTGGAAAAACCGTTGGCACAAGTGTATAATATCTCTTGGGGATTACTTTGAAGGGGCCAAAATAGGTATTCATGAATAAATAAATAATATTTGGAAAAACACAAAAGTCGCGATACCTTTTGAACACACCTCGTATATCAAAAACCCTACTCTCCATCTATCATTATTAAATTTTCCTGTGCCAATGTTTAATATTATTATAACAACTAAAAGGAGAGGAATTATAATGCCATAAAGGTTAAACCAATTGAAAAGAAGTTGGTTCTCAGGTGGTCCTCTTCAGAAGAAGACCTGGGCGGTGGTTTCGGCCACTTACACTCTCTTCTTTATCGCCATGCCAAATTTCTTCAGAAAGTTCGTCTGAAGAAATTGTTCCTACATGACTTTACATGAACAAATTGTTTATTTATACGTAAAGTGGCTGGAAAGATCGGAGAGATCTACACGGAAAGAACTATATCAGAGAAGCCTGCAAAGAAAGCATTGTATCGTGGAAGCTTCCAAAGAAAGCGTTGTATAGAAGAAGCTTCCAAAGAAAGCGTTGTATCGAGGAAGCTTCCAAAGAAAGCGTTGTATCGAGGAAGCTTCCAAAGAAAGCGTTGTATCGAAGAAGCTTCCAAAGAAAGCGTTGCATCGAGGAAGCTTCCAAAGAAAGCGTTGTATCGAGGAAGCCTCCAGAGAAAGCGCTGTATCGAGGAAGCTTCCAAAGAAAGCGCTGTATCGAGGAAGCTTCCAAAGAAAGCGTTGTATCGAGGAAGCTTCCAAAGAAAGCGTTGTATCGAAGAAACTTCCAAAGAAAGAACTCTACCAGCATCAGAGCCGAGTTAGGAAGTTGTTGAAGACGGAGGACGGCCCCAGTACTAGAGAGAAAGAATAAATCTATACTTAGCCCCCCATCAATCTTCCCCCCCTCTCGTCCAAACCAGGAGCCTCCTCGTAAACCCAACCAAAGAAACAATTAACGAGGCTCACAGACTTTAAAAAGACAGAATCTTATCATCTCATCTAAATGTCGCCATTGAAAGCTGCATGCAAAACATTCGCACGCACGCGTTCCGCACGCATTCCCTTAGGCATTCCAAACACATTTCTTTCGAAATATTTGCTTTAGAACCTCGGTATGCAGGGATGGAATTTAGCCCTAGCTTCGTCAAGTTAGATGAATTGCGGTCCAAAATTACCTAAAGCTTAACTACTTTAACAATCAAACGAGCAAATCTATTTTAAGAGGAATAGCATTTCTATTATTAGCTGAGGCCACAAGACATTATGGTTCTTAAGATAATTTGTCATTCGGCTAAAGCATCGTGAGACATTGTTTTTTATTAGCTTAATAATAAATTCTTACAGTGACTAATAATTAGGAAAATTTATTCCATTCGCATAAACTTGAAGATAAATTAAAATTTCTCTCTCCCATTAAATATTTGTTTAAATATTGATAGAATATTCAATTATTTATCCGAAAACAAACCTTTAAGAATTCTTATGAGTAAAACATGGGCTAATATATTATTAAGATAAATCGATACCGTAAATATTCGATTATCGATTGCGATAACTAAGGAGAATATCAAATAGTTGGCTGAGTTTAGCGGGGTTTCTCCAATATATATGTCTTCTTCTTCTTTCTTATCTCCATTCAATCATATTAGGATATCAAGCTTGTAAAGCTTGAGACTTTTGATGGTGTATGCCGGGGATGAGTAGAGCCCATCAATGGATGACTCAATACAGCCAATAATGTGTTTTCGGGTAGCAGGATGAGAATTTCACTTAGTACATAGTGGGAAAACTTTGCAACCATTCTGGAAAGTCACCAATATATATGTGATTATTAATAATAAAAGAGCGTATTTTGGGTGTAGAAATGTGAATATAAAATGTGTAAATCAATTATAAATAGGAAAAATCATTACTATAAGATAAGGATATATAAAATAAAGATAAAACAACATAAAAAAACTTTCTACAGCTTTGTTTATCGACCCTTCGGCGATCAAATGTCGGGAACCATTTTCAAGAAAAAAAAATATTCAACGCAAAATTAAGTTGTTGTCGAATTCATAGAGTGGACAACATGTCGATTCTAACTACAAACTCGAAACAAAGGTAAAACTAATAAATGACGTCGAATCTATATATAGTTGTTATCTATCTTTTTACCTATCTTTTCCTGGATTTAAAGGTTATTTTCTTTATTAAATATTAATACCTTTATCGCTGATTTTTCTTTATATATCTCATCCCTATAGAAAATTCAGCGGTATATTTCTCTATTGTATATTTAATTTTTCTCAATTAAAAGAGAAACAAAGATTACATATGCAATATGTAACTAAGTTCAATTATATTTACATATATGTTATGTAAAGTGAGAGGAGGCCGAGCGAGCGAGATATCAGCAAATCTCCTGGCAGCAACTATCAGGAAAGCCATTATGAGATTGGATGGCGCTCCGGTGACATCTGCCAAAAGAATTGCCGCCCAAGAACCAGACGACGACTATAACAGGATTATATCTCAACTCACCAGAGCCATAATTAAACCAGAGGAACATTGTTTAATAAATCAGATTTTACTTGAGATAGATATCTGGAACGATTGATGCTTTTTTCTTATCAATATATTTTACTCTAATAAAGTGTTGATCTATTTGATCAATGCCTTTTATATTTTGATCTCCTAGTTTAACATAGATGCTGAATAAAACTGTTGGGGCAAATAGAGAGCTCATATAAAGTATAAACTATAGAGCATTGAAAAACACTATTCTTTTTAGTAGCTATTAAAAACAGCTCAAATCTTAAAGTAAAAAGTGAACCAAAAGATTACGACAAACGCGATGGTGTTTCTTTATTGCGTCACATTGCTTCTGAAGTCTGCCTAATCTTTTGGTTTGCATTTATACTATTCCAAATATCTATGTTTCAAAATGCAGCGTTCTTATTCCACCCCCCCCCCCCCCTGTCTAATCAAATTATTCTACGTTTATTTATCAAAGAACCAGAATAATTTCCATTTAGCAAAACTACATTTTCTATATCTAGGGTGCAATAGAATTTCCATTTACGCAATACGCATTTGGAAAAATAAAATCTAAAGCCTAAGGCTTCTACAATGTTTGTGGGAAACTATAAAATTCTACAGCCTAAGGCTACAATGCTACAAGCCTACAATGCTTGTAGGAAAGAATTAAAATATACAGACTAAGGCCTCTACAATGTTTATGGGAAACTATAAAAATCTACAGGCTAAGGCTTCTAAAACGTTTGTAGGAAACTATAAAAATCTACAGACTAAGGCTTCTACAATGTTTTTGAGAAACTATAAAAATCTACAGGCTAACGCTTCTACAACGTTTGTGGGAAACTATAAAAATCTACAGACTAAGGCTTCTACAACGTTAGTGAGAAACTATAAAAATCTACAGGCTAACGCTTCTACAAAGTTTGTGGAAAACAATAAAAATCTACAGGCTAAGGCTTCTACAAAGTTTGTGGGAAACTATAAAAATCTACAGGCTAAGGCTTCTACAAAGTTTGTGGGAAACTATAAAAATCTACAGACTAAGGCTTCTACAACGTTTGTGGGAAACTATAAAAATCTACAGGCTAAAAGGCTTCTATAAAGTTTGTGGGAAACTATAAAAATCTACAGACTATGGCTTCTACAATGTTTATTAGAAATAATTAAAATCTACAGACTAAGGCTTCTACAATGTTTGAGGAAAAGAATGAAAACCTACAGACTGAGGCTTCTACAATGTTTGTGGGAAACTATAAAAATCTACAGTCTAAGGCTTCTACATTGTTTGTGAGAAACTATAAAAATCTAAAGACTAAGGCTTCTACAATGTTTGAGGAAAAGAATTAAAATCTACAGACTAAGGTTTCGATAATGTTTGAGGAACAGAATTAAAATCTACAGACTAAGGCTTCTACAATGTTTGATGCAGCCACGCTTCATAGTAGTCAGATTCTCTACATAGATATTACAAATTCGAAGGACCACACGAACTAAAGTTTGATAAAATGTCAACTTTTTCGACATTCTGCTTAAGCCAATTCGAAAGATTTTCTATCGGTTTTATTATTAATGTCTAAGAATGATTTTTGTTCGGTTTAGTATAAAAACAGACACAACAAATCCTACAATATTACCACATCTTATATTTGTAAATAAGCACTTTTTCCTCAAAAAAGGATCAAGTTTCCCCTAAGTATTTTTGCGTTGTCTGATATAGGATTTCCTTAATATCAAACTAAATCTTGAGGAATACTAAGTATTAAACATGATAACGCCATTTATTGATGTTTCGATCCATATTTCGTTGGTCGTTATGGTACAATCATGTATTCACCAAAACACCTCAAGAATCCATTCGATGAAGAGTCGATCAAACTTTTAAAGGTCAAGGTTGATAACTTGAAGTATTCTAAGCAAAAACCAAAATGGGGGATTGATATTTTGAGCAGTGGTGGCGACCAATGGGATAAGTTTTGCCAGTGACGCCCCTCCTACCCCCGCACGGGGGCAATCAATGTGTGGGGGCGGGCGGGCAGACCATATCGAACGAGCGGTAGATTCCGTAGTGGAGTCCACAGATTCCCAGCACTACGTCGAGTGAAGAGGATCACATGAATCCAGTGAAGACACAACTAGACTAAATTGGGAAGTCAAACATCGCCTCACTAATGGTATTCGCTTCATTTGTATCAATCCATTCATAATGCTAATTATACAATTTGCACTATTTTTCCAAACAGAATTCCTACACAGTTCCATCCAAATTTTATAGTCACTCAATTTGTTACATTACACAGAAAATTCCAGAAATACTTACATAAAAGAGGTATATCAGAAACACAAAATTGTTCCTGCAGAGAAACTGAACAAACTGCTCTTCACCTTATCTACGACTGTCCGAACTTTATAGAAGTGAGACATCGATTGTTCCCTGATCTAAATCACTTAACTCTCTTACATCAGCCACTTTGTCTATATAAATTCTATGACCTCTGTCGAATAATACTCGTAAATTTGTAAATATTTAATTATAAGTTCTAATTTGTTTATTGTTTTGTTTCCTCTTTAATAGGCGCAAATATTTCAATATCACGCCTGGTTGAATAATAAAATGTTTTAAAAATGTTTTAAAAAAATGGTATTCGTTTGAAGAACTGGCGAATTAATAGAAATTTATTTCACAAGTCAAGACTGTTTGTGGTCAGACTTTGTTCAGGGCGTTGTTGAAAGATTGAATTCGTAGATGAAAAAAAATAATATTTACGCTATATGTGAGAATACATCGGTGACTTTGTCGAATATTTGTGCTTGACTTGACAATAGAAAAGATCTTAATATAATGACCCGGGCAAAAATAATTTCTAAATAAAAACCAACTACACAAGAAATTATCCAAAATCAACGTATAGGTGGAAAATATTTAGTGCAAATAGTTGTTATGTGCAAGTAAACATCTCTTAATTTTCACTGCATCGAGAAATGTTGAACCAATACGTTATCCACAAAGCTATAGTAACTGAATTGGATGCACTAAGCTTCTGTTTAAGTTGAGTGCAGGTAGGTTGATTTGCATATGGAGAGATTGTAAGCATTTCTACCTTTCTATCCTACAAAATACGCTAATTATATCCTTCACTTACTTCAAAGAGAAATATACAAAATAGGCTAAGTTACTAAGACACGGCAAGATGGGGAAGTGAACTAAAGTATATTGATAGCCATTGTAGACATTTTACCATCAATTTACACAAATCAGAGAGGCGTTCTCCATCATAAGGCGGCCGCTGGAATCACTCTCCTGGACCTTGATGACCACGCCATCATCACCACTTCTTTGGCCAAGTATTGGATATAGGTCTACTTTGTCGGAAGAGAAACAATGAAGACTCGCCTCTCAGCTTTCAGCGAACTATGCAACGGTGGCGGAGTCTCAAAATTTACATGATAAATTTATATGTTTTCTTTCACTTTATACAAATCAATATCCAATTGAAAATGTCATGTTGCAAACGACAAAAACCACAAGCATCACAGCAGGAGGCAATGTCATACTGTATTATTGCCAGAAACTGGAAGAAAATCCCTTGGAACGACAATTCAGACACCGAGGGGCAGAATCCCGTTGAACGACAGGTCGGACATTGAAGGAGAGAATCCCGTTGAACGACAGGTCGGACACCGAGGGACAGAATCCCGTGGAACGACAATTCAGACACCGAGGGGCAGAATCCCGTTGAACGACAGGTCGGTCATTGAAGGAGAGAATCCCGTTGAACGACAGGTCGGACACCGAGGGACAGAATCCCGTTGAACGACAGGTCGGGCATTGAAGGAGAGAATCCCGTTGAACAACAGGTCGGACACCGAAGGAGAGAATCCCGTTGAACGATAGGTCGGACACCGAAGGAGAGAATCCCGTTGAACGATAGGTCGGACACCGAAGGAGAGAATCCCGTTGAACGATAGGTCGGACACCGAAGGAGAGAATCCCGTTGAACGACAGGTCGGACACCGAAGGAGAGAATCCCGTTGAACGACAGGTCGGACACCGAAGGAGAGAATCCCGTTGAACGACAGGTCGGACACCGAAGGAGAGAATCCCGTTGAACGACAGGTCGGACACCGAAGGAGAGAATCCCGTGAAACGACAGGTATGCCACCAGGAGACAGAATCCCGTTGAACGACAAATCGAAGCCAACAAGCCAAGAAGGACCGAAGTAACGGGGCAGGTGTCGGTAGCCATGCGTGGAGGGCCCCACTGACACGATATGCTCACGGTTTCCTGCCCCATTGTCCGTGGACACGCCTGAACGGCAAATGAATCGCCATTTAGGATGGCCATGAATATGAATTGACCCATCCCACGTTAGTCGTACACGTCCAAGGAATCTTCCATGGATGGCCTTGGAGATCCATAACAAATCTCTTCTTCATCTACAAACTTCAACTTTTGCATGCACACAAACACCCTAACACTATCCGTGACTCTTCTAATCAATGGGGCAAGACATTCACACGAAAACCAATATATATATATTTGTTATATAAAAATATTATTTTATTTTAAATTATAATTTCATCGATTCAAATACTCTTGTTAAATCGACCGCCAGAGGTCACGCTTCCCCTATAAATACTCGTTGTTGTTCTTCCCCGATGGCCGGCTCAAAACTTTTGTACATTATGTAAATAATCTTTTGTTTTCCTTGTTATACTCGCCTTAAGCCAGGCAGCACTTTTATCAAACTATGCTTTTTATATATTCCTTTAACTCAATTAAATTACTGATCAAAATTATTATCATACTTTCAAGATTAAATCACGACTGCATCACCAGAGCATAATCATCAAGATGATCCAAAATTCAAGCAGGAAATCTCTACTATTTTTTTATATAACATATATACGCATGAATATATATAACATGAATTTGCGAGAGGATATTATTCATGTACCAAAAGAGGCACCTCTCCTTTTAATTATGCATCGAAATAATGCACTTGTTCATCATTCTACTAAAAAAACTTTAATAGTGATGATAAAGAATGAGTCACAATACCAGTTTTGGAAAATTCAGACAAAAAGCCAATCTGTATATATATAATTTTTTCCACCAAAATCAACGGCTTTGTTTTAGACTTTGATCAATACTAATAAAAAAAAATATTTATATGAGATATAGCAGCGTTAAGCAATAATCAGAAATTAATTCGAAATGCCTTTGTTAAGATATACTATCTCTAAAATCATTGAAAACGCATATGTTACACCTAAACTGACCCTAGGTATGTGCTAAATGCCTCAATAATGGAGAATCTAAGAAACTCAAAGAAAACGTCCCGGATGGCTTGTTTACCTAGTGAAGATATAAAATTGACATCGTCACAGAGATATTACTGAGATAATGTGGGGGCCTCAAAATATGCTATAACAAAATAATTCCTCTGTTACAAAAACAATGTTTATTACACACTTTTTCCCTTTATTAAGGTCACAACCTCTCCAATCAAACCTTTTATATCGTTGAAAGGGGTTTCTTTATTGAGAAGGTTGTCTTCTTGAAACTGTAGTTAAAAAGACCTTCATAGAAAGTGGTTTTTTAAATTACAAATATCCTTTGCTTCACCTCAATTTAAAAAGGAAAAACACTGACAAGAAAAAAGTCTCTTCAATTTAGCTACTTATTTATCAGACGAGCCATCTTACAAGAAATTTGTATCAATACAACACAATCATGCAAATATATATATATAAGCATATGGCGCCTCTCTCGTCAAAGTTAGACACCATCTATTGACCGTTACCGCAAACTAGCGGCCTCGAGTCGGTGACAAAGCCACAACACCAGCTTTGGCAAACTGAGAAGCGTCTACCTAGGGATCATAATTTCGGGCCTGGGAGGGGGGGGGGACTTTATTCCATGAGATCCACACGGGAGATGGCGTCTAGTTTTGACGTTTATTTTGACGGGAAAGGCGACCTTTGCTTTTTTAGATCAATTTCCTTCCAGCAAAAATTCCAAATATATATGTATATATGAAATATATATAGCCTTCAGCAAGCTTCTAAACACTCTAATTAAAATGTCAAACGGGAGCTTTCAACAGCGGCTATGATCCAAGTTATAGAGGAAGTTTGCTCAGCAGACGAGCTATAGCATGGACACAGTGAGAGATTATTGAAAGAACGGAAGGAACTCAAATGGTATCAGTTGGTGGAAAGGTCAAAGAGTTTGTGCAGAGTCTGCAGTCTGCTGGCGGGAATGGCTTCCGGAATGATGGGATGTGGCACAAGGGCAAATTCTTGTCTGACCTTCGGCGTTATCGATACTGACTTGGTAACTTGGCGTACAGTCTAGGCAGCCCACTATCCGAGTGTACCCCCTTTACTATAGACAGCTCATTATCTGAATGTGCAAATTCTAGTCTAGGAAGTCTACTATATCTAATTGTGAAGATTTTAGTCTAGACAGCCCACTATCCGAGCCTGCAGACTTTACTATAGACAGCCCACTATCCGAGTGTGCATACTTTATATAGTCTAGACAGCCCACTATCTAATTATGAAGACTTTAGTCTAGGCTGCCCACTATTTAATTGGAAAAATTTAGTCTAGACAGCCCACTATTTAATTGTGAAGAATTTAGTCTAGACAGCCCACTATCCGAGTATGCAGACTCTAGTCTAGGCAGCCCCCACTATCTAATTATGAAAAATTTAGTCTAGGCGGCCCACTATTTAATTATGAAGAATTTAGTCTAGACAGCCCACTATCCGAGTATGCAGACTCTAGTCTAGGCAGCCCCCACTATCTAATTATGAAAAATTTAGTCTAGGCGGCCCACTATTTAATTATGAAGAATTTAGTCTAGACAGCCCACTATCCGAGTATGCAGACTCTAGTCTAGGCAGCCCCCACTATCTAATTATGAAAAATTTAGTCTAGGCGGCCCACTATTTAATTATGAAGAATTTAGTCTAGACAGCCCACTATCCGAGTATGCAGACTCTGGTCTAGGCAGCCCCCACTATCTAATTATGAAAAATTTAGTCTAGGCGGCCCACTATTTAATTATGAAGAATTTAGTCTAGATAGCCCACTATCCGAGTATGCAGACTCTAGTCTAGGCAGCCCCCACTATCTAATTATGAAGAATTTAGTCTAGGCGGCCCACTAATTAATTGTTAAGAATTTAGTCTAGACAACCCACTATCCGAGTGTGCAGACTTTATTCAAGGCAGGCTCCCCTATCTAAGTGTGAAGACTCCAGTCTAGGAAGTCTACTATCTCAAAATGATTATTATTGACCTCAAGGGCGTGCAGACAGCCCACTATCATAGAGTACTGACGGAAGTTGTACGAACATTAAGCAGACAACAATCCAAGTGTTAACTTTAAGTTACTCACTACTATATTTCTACACCTATATCTCTCTTTCTATTTTTTGAATATTAGAGGAACAATTTTGAGATGTCTTTTAACGTCGAAATACAAGGTATGTCCCATAAGTTCCCGGACTGGGTCCATAAAAAAATAAATAAATGAAAAATGTAAATGAATTTGACTGTTTATTATAGAAAAAATATCTGGCTACACGGTGGTACCAATATCGAGGCGGTACTTGCGCGCGCGCCAAGGTTATTCTAATTTATTTAAAGGTCACACCTAGCGCTGCGGCGATTTTACGATGGAACAAAAATTGAAGCAGAGGATTTGCATAGAATTTTGTGTGAAACTTCAAATATCAGCAACCGAAACTTTTGAAATGCTTAATAAAGCATTCCCCAATGACGCCCCAAAGAGAACAACTGTTTTTGAATGGCATTCTAGATTTAAAGCGGGCAGAATTTCCATTGAAGATGATCCTCGTCAAGGACGCCCAAAATTTTAATGGACTGATGAAAATGTGCAAAAAATCACCGATTTGATAAAAGAAAATCCTCGAACCACTTTGCTGGAGCTAGAGCAAGACACAGGCATCTCTAAAACAACGATTGGAAGGATCGTAACCGAAGATTTGAAGCTCAAAAAGACTCCTGCAAAATTCATCCCAAGATTCCTCACCAATGAGCAAAAACTGTGTCGGGTTGCAACCTGTGAGGACATGATGGAAATGACAAGAATGGATCCAGAATGGAAAGACAAGATAATCACAGGCGACGAGACATGGGTCTATGGCTATGACCCTGAAACCAAACCTCAATCTGCCGAATGGAGAGGTTAGGGTGAGCCTAGACCCAAAAAATCCAGAAACAAGGTGTTGCTGGTCGCTTTTTCGGATAACAAGGGCATTGTTCATCACGAGTATCTTCCTGCAGGCCAAACAGTTATTAAGGAAATGTATTTGGGCATTCTTCGCCGTCTAAGGGAAGCGATTCGAAAAAAAAGGCCAGAAAAATGGACTAATGGTGGCTGGATCCTACACCATGACAATGCTCGCCCTCACACAGCGCACTTGATGACTAGCTTTTTGACGAAAAACGGGACACAAATCCTACTTCAACCACCCTATTTCCCAGACATCGCACCAAATGACTTTTTCCTGTTCCCCAAACTTAAAGCAGTTCTAAAAGGAAGACATTTTGACATCAGGGATGACATAATAGAAAAATCGCCGTTAGCATTGAAGAGCATTCCAAAAGAGGCTTATAAAAACTGTTTCGACAATTGGGAGAAACGATGGCGCTGGTGCGTTGAAGCAAGGGGGGATTACTTTGAAAAGTTTTAATAAAAATTTTTAAAAAAAATCTTACCTTTTTTTTTTTATGGACCCAGTCCGGGAACTTATGGGACATACCTTGTATACACCACAGCGCGTTGACACAATATAACACGTGTCAATGTATTCAGCGAAAACTTAGAACAAAAAAGACACATGTTAAATACTAGTTCTTTTATTGTTGTCTAAATGCGTTTTATAAAAATGGAAAAGTAATAATAAATTCAATTATGATATTAAAGTAGAAACAAAACCCTTCATAGAAAAAAATATTTACATGTTAAATTCAACATATTTTAAAAATAAAACCATACATAATACAAAATAACATTATATACTATTTGTTTAATCTTTTTAAAGATACACATCTATTTTTTAAATTCAAAATACAAATATTCAAGAATAATTTTTAATGGAAAAAACAAGTTCGTTTATGTTTGTGTGTTTGAGAGGAATATTTCTAGATAATAAGCGAATTTCTAATTTAAATGTTCATTTTAATTTTGAGCGCCCAAAATTAAATACAGACGATTTTCTGATATAATACGTTAGTCCTATTTAAAATTTATATAAAATTAAAAAGATTATATAGCAGTTTTTTTATTTAAAAATTAAAGAGAGAATAATGAACTGATCTAATTCGTGTTTTCACAATAAATTCTAAGTGCCATTTTTATGGCTTTTGGTTTTCACCGTAGCATTTGGTCAAATTTCTTTTTTTTTTCACAGATGTAAAACATTTTGCATAATCAAATGAATTAAATAGGTTGCCATATGTGAGCAGCAGACAAAACCTGGAAACTAGGGATAACTTATCTAGAAATGATAAAAATGATTATTTAAAAAAAAGTTTTTATCTATTAAATATCAGTTTTTTTAAACATTTTTTTTTCAAACGATACGGTCTTGCAACACACATTGCTATTTTAGTATTCTATCTTAAAGTTTGTCTTTTTGCTCAAATTCTTGAATGATTTAAATGAATCTCTCAGTTGTAATATATAAAGTAATTTACATAAAATCTCAATGACTTTTTGAAATTCGTTTATTTTTAGGTTATTTTGTATGGATTTTAAACAAATGAAGATTAGAAACTATCTTAATCGCATTCTAATAATTTACATAGAAGCCAGCATTTATGAAGAGCTAAAATATCAAGTATTAAATACAACATGCACTTATATTTATATTAATGTAAGGTGTGTGTTAACTATATATATATATTCTTGTTGCGGAAAATAGTTCAATGCATAGGTTGAATATGAGGACCAATAAAGACGAACTTTGCATTTGACTTACAAAGTGTTTTAAGTAAAAAATGGAATTTCATATCAATTCATTTAAATTTCTTGGTTATAAATTAAATAATAAAACAAGTTTCTGGAGATGTGTTTATTTTCATTTTATTAATGCAATCTCAAGCTTTCAGACATCTCTGCCTCTCTACAGGACTACATAAAATTGAAAATAATAAACGCCGTTTGTTATTGCATTAATAAAATGAAAAGAAACACATCTATATAAACCTTTCTCTTGTGTTGTGTGTGTGTTGTATTATTTAATTTAAATAATAAATAAATTGTAATATTTCGAGAGGCGAACGTCTCTCTTTTCAAGCGATTATTTTTAGTATTAAAATAAAAATAAAGATCATCAGGGACTACATACAATTGATGGGATCTTACCCCAGAAAAACTAATCAACGGTGCACTTTGGCAATAATACAGAGATACAGTTAAAATCTTGAATAATTGTATCGATGGTCAGAGCCTGTACTTAACAAGGCTGACAGAGAATCACCTATATGTTGAATGTTTTAACACAAGTAGAGTCAAATGTTGGTTAGTTTAGTCCTCTTTCATTACAAGACCTTCTCAACGATCGAGGATTATCTAGGTTAGAGTACTGAAGAATTTCTAACGGTATGACAAAGAGACGATATGGTGGTTCAATGTTTCTCGAAATATTGAGTATGTATTTCTCTGAATAATTGTTTTCAATCAAATATGAAGAGTTGGTGGATGAGTAGGTAACATCCTCGATTCCCGACAGCCATGAACTGGGATCGAATCCAGTCTTAACATTTTGTTTAATATGTGAATAACCTTCACATATTATTCATTGTTGAAAATATCATAAACTAGTTCTTCAATTTAATGTTCTTCAAAGTAGTCCTTCAAATTAAAGATACTTCGGCTAGTAAATATTTTTTATTACCTCGACGTTTCGACAAAAAAATCCTTTGTCCTCGTCAGGAGCGTAAAAAATCAAAACATTTTGCAAAGCGTTAAAAATTATCAGGAGCGAACAAAAATCAAAACATTTGGCAAAGCGTTAAAAATTATATATATAGAATAATTTTTAACGCTTTGCCAAATGTTTTGATTTTTGTTCGCTACTGACGACGACAAAGGATTTTTGCGAAACGTCGAGTTAATAAAAAAGATTTACAGACCGAAGTATCTTTAATTTGAAGATCTATGAATTCCGGCCAGCAGCCTCTATTTTTACGATCATAAACTAGGTTGCTCTTTTTGAGTGGTACCTAATAAAATGATTTTTGGAACAAGCAAGCAATCAAATATAAAACAACATCTTATTAGTTTTAGTGAGCATATATATTTTCATATTGAGAGAAGAGTGCACATTCTGTAATTTAGAATTCTAACGATCCAAGAAACTGTGAGGTATAAATATTTAAATAAAAAAGGTCGAGTAGCAAGCAGGTTGTCTGGATCTCTACTTCTGAGAATCAACGACTGAAATGGAAAGATTCTATTTGAAGTTCCTTGTCCGGGAGAATGTTGACCCCCCCTCCTCATCTGAGATGCTTGGCTAGATGCCATGGGAGGTGACAGCCCGTCTTCCCTGCTTCACCTCGACACTCTGTTTAATGTACAAGCTACATCTGGCAGGCTGAGAAGAGTTAAATACCTTTAAACCATCACATCGTCTCTTTGTCATACCGTTAGAAATTCTCCAGTACTCTAACATAGAAAATAATCGATTGTTAAGAACGTCTTGTAATGAAAGAATCCTAAATTTACCAATATTTACTCTTCTAACAAATAATCCCTTGCATCAATATTGAGTAAAATCAATCATTCCTCCAATGAAAAGTGTCTTTTCATAAACATTTTTATTGCTCTCTAGCTTTCGGGTACGGACGCCCTTCTACAGGACGCCCTTCATAATAATGTTTATGAAAAGACACTTTTCCTTGAAGGAATGATCAATATTACCTAACATTTACTCTATTTATTAAAAAATTCCACATTTAAGTGATTCTCTGTCAGCCTTATTAAGTACAGGCTCTGACCATCGGTACAACCTTTGACAATAATGACACATAGCGACCTAAAATTTGAGAGTTTCGGATAAAAAAAAAGGTTTTATTTATTTCAATTTAAAGCGCTATCTTCTCTTAGAGACACTTGTGCAGTCATACATGTATTCCTCTACATTTGTCTATGTATACTTACAATAATTTTAGACCGTAAAGAATAGTCATATGATATTAACATGGAGATTAACAAGCGGTTGATATAGAATTCTTTAACTACCTAGAGAATTAAGAGTGTAAAAAGTACAATACTACCTCAATTATCCGAATTTCTAGGACTATAAAATACACCTATCCCCCGATTTACACGGTAGATACGTTCCTGAGAAAAACGTGTAAATCGGGGGATAGGTGTACACAGAAATAAAAATAAAATGCATTGACAGGTTAAAATATGTAGTCAGCACATAAGCTCGGGATTCCTCGTGAGATGTTTACACAGCGCATGTGTTCAATCACAGTAGCATTTAGTATAGTGCGATAAAAACAAAAAAAAACTTATTTGGAAAACAGTGTAAAAGCGAAAACGTGTTAAACAAGTACCATTTGTCTCACTGCTTTGTTCTTATGCATACTTCTGGTGAATCCTGTATAGGGTCAGTGACCCTAAATAAAGGCTTTTTGTTGTTGTTGTTGTTGTAAAACAAGTACCGTGTAAATCGGGGGGTAGGTGTATTGAATGACAAGAAAATCCATACTAAACTAAACTCTTCGAATAAAAATAGCAAAATATAACGATGATTGAAGTGTCTTATAAGAACTTTATTCTCTGCGAATAAAATTCGTATAAGACACTCCACTTCAATCGTCATTATATTTTGCCAAGAAAAATCATAGTTCAATGAAATAATCCCTTAAGTATAAAACATCAGGCTTCCAAGATATAAGTTTATTTTATAAAAGAAACATTCCCCGGAAAGTCTGATATTTTCAACTTGATGATGAAGAAAAATATTATTATTTCTTGTTGTGTAATTAGAGTATAAAAGTCCATGTATATATGGAGATTGTATCTAATCAATCCATTATATGGACACAATATCTATATAAATAATAGGTAGGTTTTGTATTATATTAATTGTGGATATATATCATATATCTTATAATATTCATATATTCATTAATTATATAGTTTGAAAAAGTAAAAATAAAAATCAGGTGAAAAGTTTCTTTTAATTATGAATTTGCAAGTTTTCGAGTAAATATACTGTTCTTCAACGGGCTATACTCTATGTAGAATCTCTAAATAATATTTATACAAAATAATTGAAAACGTTTGTTATTGGCATGTGCTCTCGCGAACGTGCAATCAGATTGTTTCCAGCTAATGCCAATAACAAAAGTTTTCAATTATTTTGTATATATATTATTTAGAGATTGTACATAGAGTATTAGCCCGTTGAAGAGCAGTATATTTGCTCGAAAGATTGCAAATTTAAAATTGAAAGAAACTTTTTACCTGATATTTATTTTTACTTTTTCACAAGTAATTGTTGGGTAATTATTGCTCACATAATTAAATAGTTGATTAATTCACAGTTTAATGATTTATTCTTGGAATAGTTAATATATATAAGTCATATCATTCTGTACTTAACTTTCTTAGCTTAATATATTTTTGTTGTAAACAGAAGGCTCCAGAATAAATTGAATTCATAGTCAAGATATTGTGCAGGTTTAAGTATTTGTTTCGAATTACCTTTTGACGTTGTTATGACAACTAGAGAAGTCAACTTTATGTAAATATATTTGTAACTTAAAAACTAAGAGAAAAAGAGTATGTAAATTTCTTTAATGTATAAATTGAGCGTGTTTTTCAATAAAAATAAAAAAGAGTTCTGGATAAGTTTTTGGACGTTTGGTAGTCGTCCTTAGAGCCTCTTCCTTTAGAGTTACCGAGTTGGTCAAGTAGCTGGACACTAGGTTGTCTCTCAAGGTAAAGAGAGACAGCAATCTATATTGAGAAGAAGACCCTCAATAGACGTGTTGAAACTTAATATTGGAAGAGGGGAGTGTGGCTATTATAGTTTCCATCACGCAATATGATGATTATCATGGGATATTGTAACAAAGTATTTATTATTTTATTAACAGAATATCATTTTTATGTTAATATTTTTCTACTTTGTAAACTTCCCTCATTGCTTTTGTTTTATCATTCATAGTTTGTTCTTGCCTTGAATAAATTGCTGTGTCATACTGAAGTTTGTCTTTTCTAATTTTCCAGGTGGTAATATAATGAATTCTCACTACTATTAAACCTGACTCACATTAAAATAATACTATTTCCCTCTAATAGTAATAATAATTAGCATTTATTAAACCAATATATAAGTTGGCCATAAACATTTACTCGAGCAGAACACTTGGAAAAAGCAAAGCAATTATCGTTAGGTAATTAACAAGAATTATTTGCCACAACAGACCAGTTATTTTAAAACACATTTTTAAGATGACCGAAAAGAATCTATTCACAACTAAAAACCTATAATGAGCCCACTCTTACCTTTATATAAAGGAATATTCTAACAATCGAAATTTTGGGCATTTAGAGTTTTGATATGTATCAAAGAGAGAGAGAGAGATATCATCAAAAATTATAACATCATTTATGATTGAAGATAATTGGGAGCAATAATGGATTACATATGATGAACATCAAATAGCTCCAGCCATACCGCTAGCATTTCAACGACAATCAAAAAGGCAAAGTTATCCATTTGATAAAGGCTACAACTTGATAGCATTCATTTGATTATCAAATCATTGATTATCACATTAATGGATTAGAGTACCGTTCAGTTGTAGAGAAATTTCTGCTATTTTGTCTTAGGGAAGTTGAGGACCTATGGAGAAACACCACAATCCCAGAAGGCTATAGTAGTCCATAGATATTTTTATAATATAGAATTATATTATAATAGAAGAGAGGAATCGCCAGACATCATTTCGAAGAAAGAATCAAGTTAGCTTTGATTCCTTTTTCGGGATAGAATTATATCAAACGCAACATATAGCAATATAGAATATTGCTGCCTCAAGAATATTCGTAGTAAAAGGATATATGCAATAAATTATACATAATAAACAATATTTGTAGTTTATTTTGATTATTTAAAAGACAAGCTGAAAAACACGGTCGAGCTTTATCAGGCCAATGGATCTGCAAATGAGTAAGCTATATATATTGCAAGACTTTGCGGCTCCCATTGTCTGATGAAGCGTGTCCACGTGAAAGATTACCATTTAAATAATTAAAAGAAACTCTTTGCAAAAATAGTTCCTTTAGAAGAATAAACATAAGTCGGATAGATAAGCTTCCTTATACACCGATACCTCGCTTTACATCGGGGTTACGTTGCAAAAAAACACGACGCAAATTGAAACGACGCAAAGTGAAAATATGTGAAGGCGCAATCAAAAACAAAGGTGTTGCCATATTTTAAGGAAAAAAAAATTAAAGACTCGAATCCAAAACAACGCAACTTCGAAAATCTAACGACACACGGTGAAAATCAGTAAAAATTAAGCAGCGACGCAACTTCGAAAAAAAAAACGCAAAACGAAACGACGCAAAGCGAGGTATTGGTATATTCGAAATTCTATTATACAAGTTTTGGGGGAAGACGTCCTTCTACGAGAACAGAATGACACCATTGCCACTCGTGTCATTCTGTATTCGTAGAATGACACCATTAATGCTGGCTATATATGAGTAGAGGATAGTATTTAAAATCACAAAATATTTTCTCACAATGAGTTTATTTTTATTAAAAAAACGCTAGCTTTCAAGCGATAATCGCTCTTCAACGGGCTTAATAAAATATCGACTTTATCCCACCAGAAATATTTACAAAAACAAAAGCGCGCGGCGTGGATATTTTTTATAAATGAAATTTTAAAATTGGCCTGTAATTTAACAATTTTATGGAATATGTATATTTACATATTTTTTCACAATTTTGTCATGAATAGAGGAGAGTATACAAGGACTAAATCAGTCTGGTAAATTACATTGATGAAACCGCTCGAGGCATTTGCCATAATGAGCTGAACCTCTCCATTATCTTTCACCGAACAAATAATCCGGCTTCTAGATGTCAAAGTGGATCAACCATGATACTCTTTTTCAAGTTTATTAATATATTTGTAGTAATAGTAGTCAGATATAAGAAAATTGTGATAAACTTTTATAAAAATATCAATTGCCCAGCATTTCAAGATTATAAAATGAAGAATGAACTAGTTGTTTGTGAACTTAACGATTTGATTTCCGATAAAAAATCATATTTAAAGTTAAATTCATTTTGTAAATACATTCTAAACTTTCTACAAAATCTGGATCTCTAATGTTTTCATGCGTTGAATAATGTAAATAACTTATGTAAATAAACTTTTCTCCTTATTTGGCGCAAGTATCCCTTGCGGGATATAGCGCTTTGGAAATAAAAATATCAAAAAACCATACGCAGTAAGTTTCTTTAATTAAAGACAACTTTCTTGAAAATAAAGATACTTCGGCCAGTAAATTATTACCTCGACGTTTCGACAAAAAATCTTTTGTTCTCGTCAGGAGCAAACAAAAATTAAAACATTTGGCAAGGCGTTAAACATTATTCTTATTAATATTTTAAAATAATTTTTAAAGCCTTGCCAAATGTTTTAATTTTTATTTACTCCTAATGAGGACAAAAATTTTTTATCGAAACGTCGAGGCAATAAAAAATATTCACTGGCCGAAGTGTTTTTAATTTGAATAACTATGAATGCCAGCCAGGCAGCCTCATCTTCATGATAAAGAAAACTTATTGCGTATGTTTTTTATTTTATCAAAGTAATAGTAGTGGGAGGTTGTAATAGAGAGAGAGAGTAGTGAAATCATGGATGCCCAATACTACAGTAGAATCTCCTTGTAAAGGACACCTAATTGCAGAGCCATAGTATCCTTTAGGGAGAGGTGTCCTCTTACCGGAGAGTTGCTAAATTGTAAAAATGATAATTTTGCAAATGAAAACTGTCCTTTGTAGAGAGGTGTCTGCAAGCGGGGTGTCCGCTAAAGGGAGGTTCTACTGTATATCATTTTTTATAATTGTTTCCTACCCTAAAATATGCAAATAACCTGAAATAAGGATAATTGGTATATTATAGGATTTAAAAGTTATGACTAACCTTTTCCAGACGTACTCTATGATATGACGCAAATTCCTGAATGGTCAATAAGGTGCTAATTCATTACATATAACACGTTTACTGAATATGAAAACTAAATAGGTGAATTTCTATCTCGACAAAAGAATCGATATTTTATAGAAAATCAATATTATCGATATGTTTCACCCGATAATATTTGTGTCCTTTATACATATATACAATTATTATATATGTATATGTGCTTAAAGATTTTAAACGATCCCTAGATCGCATTCATAATGTTGTTAGAAGATTCCTGATACATAGAGAGGCTATGTTAGAATTTGTTAGAATGGTCTTCTCGACGAAGTCGTGCAGAAGAAATGGAACCTTTTAAAAAGACAGCCATTTATAACACACACACACACACACACACAAAGCTTTATTAAGACCAGCGGTCTTATACAGATTCACCATAGGAAGAAATAATAGATAGAGCTCCTATACTCCAGGCAGCACAGCATTCAACAGATAGCCATTTATAAGCTCTAAGCAATAAACATTTGACTTCATTCGTATTCCGAAAAAAGTGAACTGAAAATATTCAAAAGATAATATATTATTTTCATTTACTGCACATACAAATTATATTTTAAAATAAATTTTAAAATGTCTAAAACTAAACGCGTTTAAGATAATGCACGCATGTTGGCCTCAATTTCTAAAACTGAGAAAGATTTTAAAAACTGTATAATTTCTTCCTTGAAAAAGACATCAGTGGGTTGCCAAAACGTCATAAATAACATACAAAATTTGATGTAAAAATATTTCTTTCCAAATTATATGAATTCAAACATTGTATAAGTTATTTTCCTATAAAATAATTTACAGTTAAATAAAAAGTCCCGTGAAAGATCGTCCAAACGATATCAATTCTCTAGGCTTCTTTTGGAGATTTTCGATATTGGTTTGAGGATCTTATGGATTATGTTATCCTCGTCGCCAGAGTTGTTTTATCCTAGAAGGTTGGGAGGTAACCAAGAATGAGGTGTCGCTTCACTGAGGCAAACGGACACCAGTAATCTCGTTTATTAACATAAATTGACTGACCGCTGGTAGCTAAAAACTGTCACTATTTATATACAAAATTCTATGAAAACCATTATGCAAAACAGGATATTTGCATATCCATAATTCAATATGCAAACACACTACACTTTTAGATCATTTTACAAAAAAAAAGAGGCCATCCAAAGAGATGATGGCATTAAAATGGTAAATATTTGATAGTTCAACTGTATTCTTTCTAAAGCTTGATGTAAAATGATTAAAACTATTAAATACGGATTTTATTTAAATAAACAAACCACCTACTATTCTTACTGCAATGTAAACATATAAAGGGGGCCTAACTCATCAGTTGCGAACCCTCCCAGCGGTTTCGTTTATTTAATTTCTCAAATACCGCTTCTTAAAGCTCTACTGATTGTTTACAATTTGTATTTAAATATAGATGAAGAATTCTTCCTGATTTGAAATTAAACGAAAAAACATGGTGAAGGAAGACGAGTTTCTTTTATTGATGCATAGGTGCAAGCTTTCGGGTAAAAACCCTTCAACAGGCGAAAAATGAAGCGCGACTTATAAGGACTATGGTACAAATGGTAGGAAAGAATAAATATATATAAAAAAGAAAGTTTTTAAACTATTTATATATGTTAATATTAATAGAAGACCGATTTTTGAGAAAAGTAAATATTAAATCTGCAGTCTGCAGTCTGAAACCACGAGACGGCGCATGATTAGGGCTATTAAAATAAACATGTTGGAGGTTTAAATAAAGGACAAGAGAGGATGATAAGCTTCTGGAAGATCTATTGTAGATTAGAAACACAAGGTAATAAGAAAGCAATACTTATTTGGATTTGGTATCATTAACTTGTGTTTCTAAAGCTTTCCTATTGATTTGGACGACTCTGCTTTTATATCCGACACTGTATAGGTGTAAAAATTGGCTATTGTATTTAAACTAATAATGAGGATAAGCTTTTTAATATTTTATTTTATTTCAATTTAAAGCGCTATGCCTCCCTAGGGACACTTGCACTGTCATACATGTATGTATTTATATTTGTCTATATATATATATGTCATAATTTGTATATAATTAAATGCAACCCCGACCCACTATGTATGTACCATGTATGATTTTCAAAGATTTAATAAAAGAATAAGGTAACTGGAGGAAAGAAAGTAACAAAAGACATAGGAAGTAAATCTAGAGGAGAACATATTTATTAATAACGTCGCAGTTAACCTTCTGACCCCGGGTCCCTGCGAGCTAAGTTTAAACCAACACTTCCTGGAAAAACAGGACGTATCTAGTATCCGCAGAAGTTATATTAGTATAGAGACACCCCATACTTCCGACCCAAGACCGGACGTATTTTGATAACGCGGAAGTAAATAAAGTGGAAATATCACTCGACACTTCCTGTCAGGCAGGCCATATCTTTCATCAAGGAGAGCCGCGGGCCAATCAGAAGACAGCACCTTAAGTAGGTCAACCAATAGGAAAAGATCATGTGACATCTCTCGACCAATCAGAAGACAGCACCTTAAGTAGGTCAACCAATAGGAAAAGATCATGTGACATCTCTCGACCAATCAGAGAGAAACTGAGTCTTGGTGTTAAATCGAAAAGCAAGAATGGTCAGTTACGTTTTCGCTCTCATAGGAACAATACCTACAGTTGTTCAGTGGCTCTCGCCGAGTTCGGACAGTTGCTCCTTCGCTTCCAACAAGGTAACATCTACTCTAGAGATCTCTCTCTCTCCGCTCATTTCATCTAAATCCCATCATCGCCATGTGATCAACTAATTAATAAGTCAAATCGCTCAACTCTTCTCAAGCTTTCTTCCCTCCAACCCAGTTGCCTTTTATTTTCAAACCCAATCACGTGTCCTGATTATTCCTAACTGTGTGCTTCACTTACCACTCAACGACTGCGCTTCAACCAAATCTCACCATTCGCATCCAACAACAAGAAACCCCGCAACGATATTGCCACATATATATATAATACTTTTAGGCCGTGAATAGAATAGTCAGATGATGTTAACAATGAGAAAGAGAGAAAAAAAAACAAGACAAAAAACTGTGTACAAAAGAAAGAAGTGTCTGGCAATATGTAAAATCAGCATAATATAAATTATCAGTTTCTTAAAAGATATTTGTTGCTAAAATATATCTACAAAGGTATTGAATTTAATATACATTTATTTACTGGAAATAAAAATACTTGGATCTGTTACTTTTAAATTATTTTCGATTCTGTAGACTTAAAAAACAGGACAATCTAGTAAAAGATGCATTGAGGTTTTTGCTTTGGGATAAGCTTTGAAGACAGTAGAATCACATATAAATATTTGCATCAATCAATGCTCTTTCGCAATTATTTTTGGTCCCAGTAAGGACAATCCAATAAAATAATTCCTTGTATCAATATTGAGTGAAAATGTCAGGCCTCCAGGGAAAAGTGTCTTTTCAAAAAACCTTTTTAATCTCTAGCTTTCGGGTACGAACGTTCTTCTACAGGAGAAAACATGGTAATACCATTTTCCCTGGAGGCCTGGTATCTTTACTCAAGTAAGGACAGTTTTAATATGAAAAGAAATTTCGTGCGTAATTGTTCCATTTCGTATATATAAATAGCATGTTATTTCTATGTTGAATTTTTTTTTTTTGCTTATCCCTAGTACACGTGGTACAGGCCATGATAATCATGGTGGGTAGAAGTAGGCTACTGCTTTTACTGTAAGTACACCTCATGTCTACACGTGTGAAAAGCAGTTCGACTTTGCACTTACAAATGTGCCAGAGCGCCGTTTGGTTACTTGCACTGGCTGGTGGGGTTGGACTTTTGAAAGAATCGGGGGCCATTGGAGCATTTTATAATTAGAAAAAGTGCCCAATGCGGGAATCGAACCCGGATCGTAGCGGTCGAAAACCAACGGTTTAGACTATCCTTCCACCGACCCCCCTATGTTGAAATGAATTAAGTCATTTAAAGTCTTTATAAAGATACGCAGGAGAATGGGTGTTGGATACTTTAGCCTCAAAAATAAATTTGTCCTTAAGCAAAGCAATAAGTTAGCGTAGATACTGTACGTCGAGCGCCCAACTGCAGCCAGTCTCGTCAATCAATCGCTTGAGCTATTTTGGAATAGCCAAGGCATCAAGGTTAAAGAAAAACTTTGCCAGTTTTTGTTTTGCTTCGCTCTTCGCCTTTCAAAACTTTGTCAGTCAATGTATGCTTCGATTGGTTAGGTGTGAGTGTTATTGGCCAGGCTTCAAACGAAAGACACGTTCAGAATGCTGTTGTAATTATCTATAATTGGCTCTATTTTTAACATTGGTTATTATATCTATGTTAGTTATTCTATTATTTAATAGTCAAGGTTATTGGAATTGGAAAATTGCCATTCTTTGTGTGAATATCTTTTATCCAGGAAATTTTGGGTATTGATATGTCATTTAATGTTTTTTCTGTGTTAAGGTTTTGTCTAATTTATGGTTAAACAAATGAGACAATGGTGTGGTTTTATTGTGGGAAAATTTTGAAAACTTGGCAGTACAAGATTGTTTACTTTTATTTTTATTTCAATTTAAAGCGCTATTTTCCCATAGGGACACTTGCGCTGTCATACATGTATGCCTTTACATTCGTCTATACATATATATACAATAATTTTAGGCCGTGAATAGAATAGTCATGTTATATTAATAATGAGAAAGAGAAAATAAAACGAGAAAATAGAACTGTGTACAAAAGAAAGAAGTGTCTGGCAATATGTACAATCAGCATAATATAAATTATCAGTTTCTTAAAAGATATATATATATAATATATCCGAGTTGTTTACTAATTTTTATTGTATTTATTTCATGATAATAGTTAATTCTCAATATAGAGATGAGTCTTTTTTGGTAACGCTCACGTTTGGCGAAGCAAGATATCTAGATGAATTCAATAACATGATAATACAAAGTTAATTGATTGGCGGGGCTATCAAAACTCGTTAGGCTGAAATCGTGCAAGTCCTAATACCCCTTTATATAGCTTTTAACACGGTTTAGGAAAACCAAACAATCTGAATAATCAGTTTGGATCGTGGAATTGTAATCGTGCACGTCAAGCTCATACGTCTAACGCATGGCAAGAAAACACCAATTTGTGTAGATCGTGGAATTGTAATCGAGCCGAGTTCATGCGTCTAACACAAGGCAAGAACACAATGAAGATAAAAGGAACAACGAAAGAAAGATCTGTATTACTAACTTTCATATAATTGAGTACAGAATGGTTTACGCGACGTGGTTCAGAAACTATATAACTGATCAAAACTTTCGTTGAACGTATGATCATCTATGTGGAAGTTTCAAGAAACGTTCCAATGCATACCGAATCAATAGAAATATACGTACGATAAAATTCAAGAAGGGATTCCAGTACTTATAGAAATATACGTATAAATACATAGTAAATCAATAGAAATATAGAAGCTAAATAGCAAATCAAGATGAATATAGAAACTACACAACAAAACAAGATAAATAATAAATCTACATAGCAAAACAAGAGAAATATAGAAGCTACATATCAAATCAATATAATTATAGAAACTACATAGCCAATCAAGAGCCCCATAAGTTTAAATTGGTGTAAGCTGGGATGGTATTGTATACCAGATCAGTCTAGTTTATTCGACAACTGAAAAATAAAACAATATTTCAACAAATTAATCCCCTGTAATCGCCCCTGTTGGCGATTTGTTTTATTTAATTGGAAGTATAAAATGTATCCAGTTTCCCTGTAGAAGGACTTTCAAGCCCGGAAAATCTATAGAGATAGAAATATAAATTTAAACAATCTTAAAAAGAAACTCAGTTTAAAGAAGTTATTTATTGATTCAAATCAATTCCACATTTAATAAAAAGTGAAAACTCTACAAAATTATATTTTAAAAAGTCCCGCATTTACAGAGTCCTTATCCGAGAATACTGATAGAATATATAGAGAAGGCAAAGACAGTATTAGCTTAAGAGATGTTTCTTTTTGGTGAATGTTATCTTCGTGGATGTATATAATGGTGACATAAGCGTTGGAATACATGACATATAGTAGGAATTTAGAAATATATTTAATTAAATGCTTCATCATATTTTTCTCCTTTCTAAGTAATCTTTGAGAATACGAAACTATTATAGACGCGTATGATTCTTTAAAAAATTAAACAATTTTCTCTACTGCCCTTACTGTAATGGAAAATTAATGGGAGAGCCTGGCTTATTAGTGGTGAACCCTCCCAGCGGTTTTGCGAGTATTTTTCCATTGCAGTAAGGACAGTAGAAAATTGTTTAGTTTTAAAAGAATCATACGCGTCTATAATAGTTTCGAATGCTCATTACAGATGGCGCGCTAATGTAACATAAGAAATCTACCTAGATTTTTGTTTTTAAATTAGACAAAAACATCTAACATTCAGCTATTCAAAATTAGAACTCTTTTTGATCTACAATCTAAAATTGAATTTTATAAGAAGAAACTAATTTGGGAATACAATTATGGCACCAATTTTCTGAAGTATTTCTATTATAGGTATGTATAGGATAGACTATAGTTCTGCTCGTTTACAGAACATCGCATAGAATATGGAATATGTGGATACAAAACTTTGGCATGTGTAATTATCGGAAAAAATATTAAATTATT
>CP092875.1:59299383-59411922 GCA_030710605.1 Cordylochernes scorpioides
GATCAATAATTTAATATTTTTTCCGATAATTACACATGCCAAAGTTTTGTATCCACATATTCCAAATTCGATTCGATGTTCTGTAAACGAGCAGAACTATAGTCTATCCTATACACACCTATTGTATAATAGAAATACTTCAGAAAATTGGTGCCATAATTGTATTCCAAAATTATTTTCTTCTTATGAAATTCTATTTTAAGATGTAAATCAAAAAGAGTTCTAATTTTGAATAGCTGAATGTTAGATGTTTTTGTCTAACTTAAAAACAAAAATCTAGGTAGATTTCTTATGTTACATTAGCGCGCCATCTGTTATGAGATAGACGTGTATGATTCTTTTGTACTCGTAAACTAATCAATTTTCTACTGCCCTTACTGCAATGAAAAATACTCGCAAAACCGCTGGAAGGGTTCACCACTAATAAGCCAGGCTCTCCCATTAATTTTTAATTGCAGTAAGGGCAGTAGAGAAAATTGTTTAATTTTTAAAAGAATCATACGCGTATATAATAGTTTCGTATTCTCAAAGATTTCTTAGAAAGGAGAAAAATAAGATGAAGCATTTAATTAAATATATTTATATATTCCTACTGTCATGTATTTCAACGCTTATGTCACCATTATATACATCCACGAAGATAACATTCACCAAAAAGAAACATCTCTTAAGCTAATACTCTCTTTGCCTTCTCTATATATTCTATCAGTATTTCCGGATAAGGACTCTGTAAATGCGGGACTTTTTAAAATATAATTTTGTAGAGTTTTCACTTTTTATTGAATGTGGAATTGATTTGAATCAATAAATAACTTCTTTAAACTGAGTTTCTTTTTAAGATTGTTTAAATTTATATTTCTATCTCTATAGATTTCCGGGCTTGAAAGTCCTTCTACAGGAAAACTGGATATATTTTTTACTTCCAATTAAATAAAACAAATCGCCAACAGGGGCGATTACAGGGGATTAATTTGTTGAAATATTGTTTTATTTTTCAGTTGTCGAATAAACTAGACTGATCCGGTATACAATACCACATCCCAGCTTACACCAATTTAAACTTATGGGGCTCTTGATTTGCTATGTAGTTTCTATAATTATATTGATTTGATATGTAGTTTCTATATTTCTCTTGTTTTGCTATGTAGATTTAATATTTATCTTGTTTTGTTGTGTAGTTTCTATATTTATCTTGATTTGCTATTTAGCTTCTATATTTCTATTGATTTGCTATGTATTTATACGTATATTTCTATAAGTACTGGAATCCCTTCTTGAATTTTATCGTACGTATATTTCTATTGATTCGGTATGCATTGGAACGTTTCTTGAAACTTCCACATAGATGATCATACGTTCAACGAAAGTTTTGATCAGTTATATAGTTTCTGAACCACGTCGCGTAAACCATTCTGTACTCAATTATATGAAAGTTAGTAATACAGATCTTTCTTTCGTGTCTCCAGTTTATCTTCATTGTGTTCTTTCCATGTGTTAGACGTATGAACTCGGCTCGATTACAATTCCACGATCTACACAGATAGGTGTTTTCTTGCCATGCGTTAGACGTATGAGCTTGACGTGCACGATTACAATTCCACGATCCAAACTGATTATTCAGATTGTTTGGTGTTTTCTAAACCGTGTTAAAAGCTATATAAAGGGGTATTAGGACTTGCACGATTTCAGCCTAACGAGTTTTGATAGCTCCGCCAATCAATTAACTTTGTATTATCATGTTATTGGATTCATCTAGATCTCTTGCTTCGCCAAACGTGAGCGTTACCAAAAGGACTCATCTCTATATTAAGAATTAACTCTTATCATGAAATAAATGCAATAAAAATTAGTAAACAACTCTGATGTATTATATATATCTTTTAAGAAACTGATAATTTATATTATGCTGATTGTACATATTGCCAGACACTTCTTTCTTTTGTACACAGTTCTTTTTTTCTCGTTTTTTTCTCTTTCTCATTGTTAATATAACATGAATATTCAATTCACGGCCTAAAATTATTGGATATATATGTATAGACAAATATAAAGGCATACATGTATGACAGCGCAAGTGTTCCTAGGGGGACATAGCGCTTTAAATTGAAATAAAAGTAAACAATCTTGTACTGCCAAGTTTTCAAAATTTTCCCACAATAAAACCACACCATTGTCTCATTTGTTTTACCATAAATTAGACAAAACCTTAACACAGAAAAACATTAAATGACATATTAATACCCAAAATTTCCTGGATAAAAGATATTCACACAAAGAATGGCAATTTTCCAATTCCAATAACCTTGACTATTAAATAATAGAATAACTAACATAGATATAATAACCAATGTTAAAAATAGAGCCAATTATAGATAATTACAACAGCATTCTGAACGTGTCTTTCGTTTGATGCCTGGCCAATAACACTCACACCTAACCAATCGAAGCATACATTGACTGACAAAGTTTTGAAAGGCGAAGAGCGAAGCAAAACAAAAACTGGCAAAGTTTTTCTTTAACCTTGATGCCTTGGCTATTCCAAAATAGCTCAAGCGATTGATTGACGAGACTGGCTGCAGTTGGGCGCTCGACGTACAGTATCTACGCTAACTTATTGCTTTGCTTAAGGACAAATTTATTTTTGAGGCTAAAGTATCCAACACCCATTCTCCTGCGTATCTTTATAAAGACTTTAAATGACTTAATTCATTTCAACATAGGGGGGTCGGTGGAAGGATGGTCTAAACCGTTGGTTTTCGACCGCTACGACCCGGGTTCGATTCCCGCATTGGGCACTTTTTCTAATTATAAAATGCTCCAATGGCCTCCGATTCTTTCAAAAGTCCAACCCCACCTGCCAGTGCAAGTAACCAAACGGGACTCTGGCACATTTGTAAGTGCAAAGTCGAACTGATTTTCACACGTGTAGACATGAGGTACACTTACAGTAAAAGCAGTCGCTAACTACCCACCATGATTATCATGGGCCTGTACCACGTGCACTAGGGATAAGCAAAAAAAAAAAAAATTCAACATAACAATAACACGCCATTTATATATACGAAATAGAACAAATACGCACGAAATTTTATTTCATATTAAAACTGTCCTTACTTGAGTAAAAATATCAGGCCTCCAGGTAAAATGGTGTTACCATGTTTTCTCTTGTAGAAGGGCGTTTGTGCCCGAAAGCTAGAGATTAAAAAAGGTTTTTGAAAAGATACTTTTACTTGGAGATATTTTACTCAATATTGATACAAGATATTATTTTATTGAATTGTCCTTACTGGGACCAAAAATAATTGCGAAAGAGCATTGAACAATGCAAATATTTATATGTACACCAATACCTCGCTTTGCGTCGTTTCGTTTTGCGTTTTTTTTCGAAGTTGCGTCGCTGCTTAATTTTTACTGATTTTTCACTGTGCGTTGTTAGATTTTCCAAGTTGCGTTGTTTTGGATTCGAGTCTTTAATTTTTTCTTTTTTGAATTTTTTTCCTAAAATATGGCCACACCTTTGTTTTTGATTGCGCCATGCCATCTCTCTCTCTCTCAAAATTTTATTTTCACTTTGCGTCCCTTCAATTTGCGTCGTGTTTTTTTTTTGAACGTAACCCCGACGCAAAGCGAGGTATGGGTGTAATTCTACTGTCTTCAAAGCTTATCCCAAAGCATTTTTTTGCATTATTCAAAGCAAAAAACCTCAATACATATTTTACTAGATTGTCCAACTTTTCAAGTCTACAGAATCGAAAATAATTTAATAGTAACAGATCCAAGTATTTTTATTTCCAGTAAAGAAATGTATATTAAATTCAATACCTTTTGACGATATATTTTAAATTATATAACAATAAATATCTTTTAAGAAACTGATAATTTATATTATGCTTATTGTACATATTGCCAGACACTTCTTTCTTTTGTACACAGTTCTTTTTTCTCGTTTTTTTCTCATTGTTAATATCATATGACTATCCTATTCACGGCCTAAAATTATTGTATATATATATATTATATTAATTAAAAAAAAAAAAGATTTTTGAGTTTCTGCTTGATATTTGATTCATGTTGAGGATTATTGTAATGGTGGTGCAGTCGTGGCTATAATATTGAAAGAATAATGGTTTTGATCAGATATTGCTTTATTGAGCTGAGAAATGATTCATATTAAAAACATAATTTTGTACAAGTACTGCCTGGCTTAAGGCGCAAGAATAAATAAAACAAAAATTATTTACATAATTACAAAGTTTTGGGTCGGCCTACGGGGAACAACAACAATGAGTTTTTATACGGGAAGAGTGACCTCTGGCGGTCGATTTTAGAAGAGTATTTTATCTATGAAATATTATTTTAAAATAAAATAATACTTTAATATAACATAATTTTAAATGAAATATTTTAATATAACATATATGTATAGACAAATGTAAAGGCAGACATGTATGACATCGTAAGTGTCCCTAGGGGGGACATAGCGCTTTAAATTGAAATAAAATAAAATTTAAAAAAAGCTTATCCCCATTATTAGTTTAAATACAATAGCCAAATGTTCACAGTGTCGGATATAAAAGCAGAATTGTCCAAATCAATAGGAAAGCTTTAGAAACAGAAGGTAATGATACCAAATCCAAATAAGTATTGCTTTCTTATTACCTTGTGTTTCTAATCTACAATAGATCTTCCAGAAGCTTATCATCCTCTCTTGTCCTTTATTTAAACCTCCAACACGTTTATTTCAATAGCCCTAATCATGCGCCGTCTCGTGGTTTCAGACTGCATACTGCAGATTTAATATTTACTTTTCTCAAAAATAGGTCTTCTATTAATATTAACATATATAAATAGTTTAAAAACTTTCTTTTTTATATATATTTATTCCTTCCTACCATTTATACCATAGTCCTTATAAGTCGCGCTTCATTTTTCGCCTGTTGAAGGGTTTTTACACGAAAGCTTGCACCTATGCATCAATAAAAGAAACTCGTCTTCCTTCACCATGTTTTTTCGTTTAATTTCAAATCAGGAAGAATTCTTCATCTATATTTAAATACAAATTGTAAACAATCAGTAGAGCTTTAAGAAGCGGTATTTGAGAAATGAAACAAACAAAACCGCTGGGAGGGCTCGCAACTGATGAGTTAGGCCCTCTTAATATGTTTACATTGCAGTAAGGATAGTAGAACGTTTGTTTATTTGAAAAAGAAAAATCCGTAATTAATAGTTTGAATCATTTTACATCAAGCTTTAGAAAGAATACAGTTGAACTATCAAATATTTACCATTTTATATGTCATCATCTCTTTGGATGGCCTCTTTTTTTGTAAAATGATCTAAAAGTGTAGTGTGTTTGCATATTGAATTATGGATATGCAAATATCCTGTTTTGCATAATGGTTTTCATAGAATTTTGTATATAAATAGCGACAGTCTTTAGCTACCAGCGGTCAGTCAATTTATGTTAATAAACGAGATTACTAGAGTCCGTGTGCCTCAGTGAAGCGACACCTCATTCTTGGTTACCTCCCAACCTTCTAGGATAAAACAACTCTGGCGACGAGGATAACATAATCCATAAGATCCTCAAACCAACATCGAAAATCTCCAAAAGAAGCCTAGATAATTGATATCGGTTAGAGGTCTTTCACGGGACTTTTTATACAAATGTAAATTATTATAGGAAAATAACTTATACAATGTTTAAATTCATATAAATTGGAAAGAAATATTATACATCAAATTTTGTATGTTACTTCTGACGTTTTGACAACCCACTGATGTCTTTTTCAAGGAAGAAATTCTACAGTTTTAAAAATCTTTCTCAGTTTTAGAAATTGAGGCCAACATGCGTGCATTATCTTAAACGCGTTTAGTTTTAGACATTTTAAAATTTATTAAAAATATTAATTTGTATGTGCAGAAAATGGATATATATATATATTATCTTTAGAATATTTTCAGTCCACTTTTTTCGAAATACGAATGAAGTCAAATGTTTATTGCTTAGAGCTTATAAATGGCTATCTGTTGAATGCTGCGCTGCCTGGAGTATAGGAGCTCCATCTATTATTTCTTCCTATGTTGAATCTGTATAAGACCGCTGGTCTTAATAAAGCTTTGTGTGTGTGTGTGCTATAAATGGCTGTCTCTTTAAAAGGTTCTATTTTCTGCACGACTTCGTCGAGAAGACCATTCTAACAAATTCTAACATAGCCTTTATGTATTGGGAATCTTCTAACAACATTCTGAATGCGATCTAGAAATCGTTTAAAATATTTAAGCACACTTACATATATAATAATTGTATATATGTAAAAAGGACACAAATATTATCGGGTGAAACATATCGATTAAATGGATTTTCTATAAAATATCGATTCTTTTGTCAAGATAGAAATTCACCTATTTATTTTTTCCTATTCAGTAAACGTGTTATATGTGATGTATTAGCACCTTATTGACCATTCAGGAATTTGCGTCATATCATAGAGTACGTCTGGAAAAGGTTAGTCATCGTTTTTAAATCCTAGAATATGCAAATTATCCCTATTTCATGTTATTTGCATATTCTAGGATAGGAAACAATTATAAAAAATGATATACAGTAGAACCTCCCTTTAGCGGACACCCCGCTTGCAGATACCTTTCTATAAAGGACAGTTTTCATTTGCAAAATTATCATTTTTACAATTTAGCAACTCTCCGGTAAGAGGACACCTCTCCCTAAAGGAAACTTTGGCTCTGTAATTAGGTGTCCTTTACAGGGAGTTTGTTCTACTGTAGTATTATGCATCCATGATTTCACTATTCTCTCTCTCTATTACAATCTCCCACTACTATTAATTTGATAAAAATAAAAACATACGCAATAAGTTTTCTTTATCATGAAGATGCGCCTGCCTGACTGGCATTCATAGTTATTCAAATTAAAGACACTTCGGCCAGTGAATATTTTTTATTATCTCGACGTTTCGATAAAATTATTTTTGTCCTCATTAGGAGTAAACAAAATCAAAACATTTGGCAAGGCTTTAAAAATTATTTTAAAATATTAATAAGAATAATGTTTAACGCCTTGCCAAATGTTTTAATTTTTGTTTGCTCCTGACGAGGACAAAAGATTTTTTTATCGAAACGTCGAAGTAATAAAAAAGATTTACTGGCCGAAGTATCTTTATTTTCAAGAAAGTTTTCTTTAATTAAAGAAACTTGCTGCGTATGGTTTTTTGATATTTTTATAAAATTTTATCACAATTTTCTTATATTTGACTACTATTACTACAAATATATTAATAAACTTGAAAAAGAGTATCATGGTTAATCCACTTTGACATCTAGAAGCCGGTGAAAGATAATGGAGAGGTTCAGCTCATTATGGCAAATGCCTCGAGCGGTTTCATCAATGTAATTTACCAGACTGATTTAGTCCTTATATACTATCCTCTATTCATGATAAAATTGTGAAAAAATATGTAAATAGACATATTCCATAAAATTGTTAAATTACAAACCGATTTTAAAATTTCAGTTATAAATATCCACGCCGCGCGCGTTTGTTTTTGTAAATATTTCTGGTAGGTTAAAGTCGATATTTTATTAAGCCCGTTGAAGAGCGATTATCTCTTGAAAGCTAGCGTTTTTTTAATAAAAAGAAACTCATTGTGAGAAAATATTTTGTGATTTTAAATACTATCCTCTACTCATATATAGCCTGCATTAATGATGTCTAGTACAGATACATAGTTTACCATTTCAGTAATTTTGCGTCTTTATTAGCTTCTAGAATACATCTCTTCATATCTCAAAGGGCAATATGAGGAAATCCTTAATAAACAAAATAAACAAAGGAGAGATTTACGACAACAATAAATCGAATTCAGAATGTTGTTAGAAGATTCCCAATACATAAAGTCTATACTAGAAATGGCTAAAATGGTCTTCTTAACGTAGTCGTGCAGAAAATAGAACCTTTTAGAGAGACATCATTTCTAAGCTCTAAAACATTTGACTCCATTTATATTCAAAATAAAGTGAATTGAAAATATTCTCGAGAGAATAATATATATTTTTATTTACTGCATGCAATAATTGATCTTTTTAAATAAATAAAAAATATCAAAAAATCTAAATGTGTTTAATGTAATGTGCGCGTGTTTCGTGAGAAAGAGAAAGCCTTTAGAAACTATGTGGAATTTCTTTCTTGAAAAAAAAAAGACATCAGTGAGTTGCCAAAATGTCAGAAGGAACATACAAAATTTGATGTAAAAAGGAACACAGGCCGGGGAGAAGAGTTCCTTTATATAATAAAATGATCGTTTAAAATTTCGGGCAAGATTTCCTTCTACGAATACAGAATAACACGAGTGGCAATGGTGTCATTCTACGAATACAGAATAACACGAGTGGCAATGGTGTCATTCTACGAATACAGAATAACACGAGTGGCAATGGTGTCATTCTACGAATACAGAATAACACGAGTGGCAATGGTATCATTCTACGAATACAGAATAACACGAGTGGCAATGGTGTCATTCTACGAATACAGAATAACACGAGTGGCAATGGTGTCATTCTATACCCGTAGAAGGACGTCTTGCCCCGAAATCTTGTACGACCGTTTTCTTATATAAAAAAGCTCTTCTTTTAATTGAGTGGAGATAAGAAAGAAGAAGAAGAAGATTATGGTTGTCAAACTCATCCATTGATGAGCTCTACTCTTCCCCAGCAGACACCATCAAAATTCTCAAGCTTTACAAGCTTGATACCTTAATATGATTGAGTGGAGATAAGAAAAAAGAAGAAGAAGCTCTTCTCCTTGACCTATGTTTCATTTTCTAAACTAAATATTTTGCAAAGAGTTTCTTTTAATTATTTAAATGGCAATCTTTCACGCGGGCACGCTTCATCAGACAATGGGAGCTGCAAAGTCTTGCAATATATATAGCTTACTCATTTGCAGATCAATTTGCCTGATAAAGCCCGACCGTATTTTTTCAGCTTGTCTTTTAAATAACCAAAAGAAACTACAAATATTGTTTATTATGTATAATTTATTGCATATATCCTTTTACTACGAATATTCTTGAGGCAGCAATATTCTATATTGCTATATGTTGCGTTTGATATAATTCTATTCCGAAAAAGGAATCAAAGCAAACTTGGTTCCTTCTTCGAAATGATGTCTGGCGATTCCTTCACTTGTAATATAATTCTATATTATAACAATATCTATGGACTACTATAGCCACCTGGGATTGTGGTGTTTCTCCATAGGTCCTCAACTTCCCTAAGACAAAATAGCAGAAATTTCTCTACAACTGAACGGTACTCTAATCCATTAATGTGATAATCAATGATTTGATAATCAAATGAATGCTATCAAATTGTAGCCTTTATCAAATGGATAACTTTTACCTTTTTTGATTGCTGTTGAAATGCTAGCGGTATAGCTGGAGCCATTTCTTTGTACCATGTATGCCTATACTCTATATTCCTTTATGGTTCTCGATTCAATCAGAAATAATGGGAAGATTTTTGTAATTTTTTTTTTATATATATCAAAACTCTAAATGTCGAAAATTTCGATTGTTAGAATAGTCCTTTATATAAAGGTAAGAGTGGGCTCGTTATAGGTTTTTAGTTGCGAATTGATTCTTTTCGATTTTGGTCATCTTAAAAATGTGTTTTAAAATAACTGGTTGGTTGTGGCAAATAATTCTTGTTAATTACCTAACGATAATTGCTTTGCTTTTTCCAAGTGTTCTGCTCGAGTAAATGTTTATGGCCAACTTATATATTGGTTTAATAAATGCTAATTATTATTACTATTAGAGGGAAATAGTATTATTTTAATGTGAGTCAGGTTTAATAGTAGTGAGAATTCATTATATTACCACCTGGAAAATTAGAAAAGACAAACTTCAGTATGACACAGCAATTTATTCAAGGCAAGAACAAACTATGAATGATAAAACAAAAGCAATGAGGGAAGTTTACAAAGTAGCAAAATATTAACATAAAAATGATATTCTGTTAATAAAATAATAAATACTTTGTTACAATATCCCATGATAATCATCATATTGCGTGATGGAAACTATAATAGCCACACTCCCCTCTTCCAATATTAAGTTTCAACACGTCTATTGAGGGTCTTCTTCTCAATATAGATTGCTGTCTCTCTTTACCTTGAGAGACAACCTAGTGTCCAGCTACTTGACCAACTCGGTAACTCTAAAGGAAGAGGCTCTAAGGACGACTACCAAACGTCCAAAAACTTATCCAGAACTCTTTTTTATTTTTATTGAAAAACACGCTCAATTTATACATTAAAGAAATTTACATACTCTTTTTCTCTTAGTTTTTAAGTTACAAATATATTTACATAAAGTTGACTTCTCTAGTTGTCATAACAACGTCAAAAGGTAATTCGAAACAAATACTTAAACCTGCACAATATCTTGACTATGAATTCAATTTATTCTGGAGCCTTCTGTTTACAACAAAAATATATTAAGCTAAGAAAGTTAAGTACAGAATGATATGACTTATATATATTAACTATTCCAAGAATAAATCATTAAACTGTGAATTAATCAACTATTTAATTATGTGAGCAATAATTACCCAACAATTACTTGTGAAAAAGTAAAAATAAATATCAGGTAAAAAGTTTCTTTCAATTTTAAATTTGCAATCTTTCGAGCAAATATACTGCTCTTCAACGGGCTAATACTCTATGTACAATCTCTAAATAATATATATACAAAATAATTGAAAACTTTTGTTATTGGCATTAGCTGGAAACAATCTGATTGCACGTTCGCGAGAGCACATGCCAATAACAAACGTTTTCAATTATTTTGTATAAATATTATTTAGAGATTGTACATAGAGTATAGCCCGTTGAAGAACAGTATATTTACTCGAAAACTTGCAAATTCATAATTAAAAGAAACTTTTCACCTGAGTTTTATTTTTACTTTTTCAAACTATATAATTAATGAATATATGAATATTATAAGATATATGATATATATCCACAATTAATATAATACAAAACCTACCTATTATTTATATAGATATTGTGTCCATATAATGGATTGATTAGATACAATCTCCATATATACATGGACTTTTATACTCTAATTACACAACAAGAAATAATAATATTTTTCTTCATCATCAAGTTGAAAATATCAGACTTTCCGGGGGAATGTTTCTTTTATAAAATAAACTTATATCTTGGAAGCCTGATGTTTTATACTTAAGGGATTATTTCATTGAACTATGATTTTTCTTGGCAAAATATAATGACGATTGAAGTGGAGTGTCTTATACGAATTTTATTCGCAGAGAATAAAGTTCTTATAAGACACTTCAATCATCGTTATATTTTGCTATTTTTATTCGAAGAGTTTAATTTAGTATGGATTTTCTTGTCATTCAATACACCTACCCCCCGATTTACACGGTACTTGTTTTACAACAACAACAACAACAAAAAGCCTTTATTTAGGGTCACTGACCCTATACAGGATTCACCAGAAGTATGCATAAGAACAAAGCAGTGAGACAAATGGTACTTGTTTAACACGTTTTCGCTTTTACACTGTTTTCCAAATAAGTTTTTTTTTTGTTTTTATCGCACTATACTAAATGCTACTGTGATTGAACACATGCGCTGTGTAAACATCTCACGAGGAATCCCGAGCTTATGTGCTGACTACATATTTTAACCTGTCAATGCATTTTATTTTTATTTCTGTGTACACCTATCCCCCGATTTACACGTTTCTCTCAGGAACGTATCTACCGTGTAAATCGGGGGATAGGTGTATTTTATAGTCCTAGAGATTCGGATAATTGAGGTAGTATTGTACTTTTTACACTCTCAATTTTCTAGGTATTGAAAAAATTCTATATATCAACAGCTTGTTATACTCCATGTTAATATCATATGACTATTCTTTACGGCCTTAAATTATTGTAAGTATACATAGACAAATGTAAAGACATACATGTATGACAGCACAAGTGTCTCTAAAAGAAGATAGCGCTTTAAATTGAAATAAATAAAACGCTTCTTTTATCCGAAACTCTCAAATTTTAGGTCACGATGTGTCATCATTGTCAAAGGTTGCACCGTTGGTCAGAGCCTGTACTTAATAAGGCTGACAGAGAATCACTTATATGTGGAATTTTTAAATAAAAGTAGCAAATGTTGGTAAATTTAGGATTCTTTCATTACAATACCTTCTTAACAATCGTTGATTTTCTATGTTAGAGTACTGGAGAATTTCTAAAAGTATGACAAAGAGACGATGTGATGGTTTAAAGGTATTTAACTCTTCTCAGCCTGCCAGATGTAGCTTGTACATTAAACAGAGTGTCGAGGTGAAGCAGGGAAGACGGGCTGTCACCTCCCATGGCATCTAGCCAAGCATCTCAGATGAGGAGGGGGGGTCAACATTCTCCCGGACAAGGAACTTCAAATAGAATCTTTCCATTTCAGTCGTTGATTCTCAGAAGTAGAGATCCAGACAACCTGCTTGCTACTCGACCTTTTTTAGTTAAATATTTATACCTCACAGTTTCTTGGATCGTTAGAATTCTAAATTACGGAATGTGCAGTCTTCTCTCAATATGAAAATATATATGCTCACTAAAACTAATAAGATGTTGTTTTATATTTGATTGCTTGCTTGTTCCAAAAATCATTTTATTAGGTACCACTCAAAAAGAGACCTAGTTTATGATCGTAAAGATAGAGGCTGCTGGCCGGAATTCATAGTTCTTCAAATTAAAGATACTTCGGTTTGTAAATCCTTTTTATTAACTCGACGTTTCGACAAAAATCCTTTGTCGTCGTTAGGAGCGAACAAAAATCAAAATATTTGGCAAAGCGTTAAAAATTATTCTATATATATAATTTTTAACTTCTACAGGTAAACTCCGTACAATTGGTATAAGTGTAAAACGAATCAAAAGTTTTTACGAAGGAGTATCTTTTATTATATTTGTGCAAGCTTTCGAACTTTGCAGTTCTTCCACAGGCAAGGATAGCACAGAAATACTACCCTTAGTGCTATCCTTGCCTGTGGAAGAACTGCAAAGTTCGAAAGCTTGCACAAATATAATAAAAGATACTCCTTCGTAAAAACTTTTGATTCGTTATACACTTATAATTTTTAACGCTTTGCCAAATGTTTTGATTTTTTTTTCGCTCCTGACGAGGACAAAGGATTTTTTGTCGAAACGTCGAGGTAATAAAAAATATTTACTGGCCGAAGTATCTTTAATTTGAAGGACTACTTTGAAGAACATTAAATTGAAGAACTAGTTTATGATATTTTCAACAATGAATAATATATGTGAAGGTTATTCACATATTAAACAAAATGTTAAGACTGGATTCGATCCCAGTTCATGGCTGTCAGGAATCAAGGATGTTACCTACTAGTCCATCGACTCTTCATATTTGATTGGAAACAATTATTTAGAGAAATACATACTCAATATTTCGAGAAACATTAAACAACCATATCGTCTCTTTGTCATACCGTTAGAAATTCTTCAGTACTCTAACCTAGAAAATCCTCGATCGTTGAGAAGGTCTTGTAATGAAAGAGTACTAAATTAACCAACATTTGACTCTACTTGTGTTAAAACATTCAACATATAGGTGATTTTCTGTCAGCCTTGTTAAGTACAGGCTCTGACCATCGGTACAATTATTCAAGATTTTAACTGTATCTCTGTATTACTGCCAAAGTCACCGTTGATTAGTTTTTCTGGGGTAAGATCCCAAGGTCTTGTAATGAAAGAGTACTAAACTAACCAACATTTGACTCTACTTGTGTTAAAACATTCAACATATAGGTGATTTTCTGTCAGCCTTGTTAAGTACAGGCTCTGACCATCGGTACAATTATTCAAGATTTTAACTGTATCTCTGTATTACTGCCAAAGTGCACCGTTGATTAGTTTTTCTGGGGTAAGATCCCAAGGTCTTGTAATGAAAGAGTACTAAATTAACCAACATTTGACTCTACTTGTGTTAAAACATCCAACATATAGGTGATTCTCTGTCAGCCTTGTTAAGTACAGGCTCTGACCATCGGTACAATTATTCATGAGTTTAACTGTATCTCTGTATTACTGCCGAAGTGCACCGTTGGTAAATTTTTCTGGGGTAAGATCCCATCAATTGTATGTAGTCCCTAAGGATCTTTATTTTTATTTTAATACCATAAATAATCGCTTGAAAAGAGAGACGTTCACCTCTCGAAATATTACAATTTAATTATTATTTAAATTAAATAATACAACACACACACAACACAAGAGAAAGGTTTATTTAGATGTGTTTCTTTTCATTTTATTAATGCAATAACAAACGGCGTTTATTATTTTCAATTTTATGTAGTCCTGTAGAGAGGCAGAGATGTCTGAAAGCTTGAGATTGCATTAATAAAATGAAAATAAACGCATCTCCAGAAACTTGTTTTATTATTTAATTTATAACCAAGAAATTTAAATGAATTGATGTGAAATTCCATTTTTTACTTAAAACACTTTGTAAGTCAAATGCAAAGTTCGTCTTTATTGGTCCTCATATTCAACCTATGCATTGAACTATTTTCCGCAACAAGATTATATATATAGTTAACACACACCTTACATTAATATAAATATAAGTGCATGTTGTATTTAATACTTGATATTTTAGCTCTTCATAAATGCTGGCTTCTATGTAAATTATTAGAATGCGATTAAGATAGTTTCTAATGTTCATTTGTTTTAAAATCTATACAAAATAACTTATTCTTCTTTCTTATCTCCACGCAATCATATTAAGATATAAAGCTTGTAAAGCTTGAGACTTTTGATGGTGTCTGATGGGGAAAAGTAGAGCTCATCAATGGATGATCATGATTGGGTAAAGTAAAATGCGTCTGCCTTTGTCATTAAGACTGGAAGCACTACTCAGTGGCAAGCCGACTTAGCTCCAAAAGAAATGGCCGCCTCTGACATGAGGAACAGACGCCATGTGCAGCCGCTCCTAACATGGAGTACAAACGCTGCTCATCCTGTATCCCTGGATCAGGAGCCCTTACAGGGTACTATCAGCCGGGACAGCTGAGCCCAGGTTTTTTAGTGAGCTTGTTACTGCTCCCCCTCCTCCTTTTTCATCCGGGCTTGGGACCGGCAAAGGCGGAGTTATAAAAGAGAGAGAGAGAGAGAACTTAAAAATAAATTAATTTCAAAGTCATTGATATTATGTAAATAACTTTATAACTGAGAGAGATAATACTTTTTAAAAAGAAATTTCTTTTTATTCATTTAAATCATTCAAGAATTTGAGCAAGAAGACAAACTTTAAGATAAAATACTAAAATAGCAATGTATGTTGCAAGACCGTATCGTTTGAAAAAAAAATTGTTGAAAAAAAAAACTGATATTTAATAGATAAAAAACTTCAAAAATAATCATATTTTTATCATTTCTAGATAAGTTATCCCTAGTTTCCAGGTTTTGTCTGCTGCTCACATATGGCAACCTATTTAATTCATTTGATTATGCAAAATGTTATACATCTGTGAAAAAAAAAAGAGAAAAAAAGGAATTTGACCAAGTGCTACGGTGAAAACCAAAAGCCATAAATATGGCACTTAGAATTAATTGTGAAAACACGAATTAGATCAATTCATAATTCTTTCTTTCATTTTTAAATTTAAAAAAACTGGTATATTCTTTTTCATTTTATATAAATTTTAAATAGGACTAACGTATTATATCAGAAAATCGTCTGTATTTAATTTTGGGCGCTCAAAATTAAAATGACCATTTAAATTAGAAATTCGCTTATTATCTAGAAATATTCCTCTCAAACACACAAACATAAACGAACTTGTTTTTTCATTTAAAATTATTCTGATATATTTGTATTTTTAATTTTAAAAATAGATGTGTATCTTTAAAAAGATTAAACAAATAGTATATAATGTTATTTTGTATTATGTATGGTTTTATTTTTAAAATATGTTGAATTTAACATGTATTTTTTTTTCTATGAAAAAAGTTTTGTTTCTACTTTAATATCATAATTGAATTTATTATTACTTTTCCATTTTTATAAAACGCATTTAGACAGCAATAAAATAACTAGTATTTAACATGTGTCTTTTTTGTTTTATTCTAAGTTTTCACTGAATACATTGATACGTGTTATATTGTGTCAACGCTCTGTGGTGTATATTTCGACGTTAAAAGAAATCAAAATTGTTCCGTTAATATTCAAAAAATAGAAAGAGAGATATAGCTGTAGAAATATAGTAGTGAGTAACTTAAAGTTAACACTTGGATTGTTGTCTGCTTAATGTTCGTACAACTTCCGTCAGTACTCTGTGATAGTGGAATGTCTGCACGCCCTTGAGGTCAATAATAATCATTTTGAGATAGTAGACTTCCTAGACTGGAGTCTTCACACTTAGATAGGGGAGCCTGCCTTGAATAAAGTCTGTACACTCGGATAGTGGGTTGTCTAGACTAAATTCTTCACAATTAATTAGTGGGCCGCCTAGACTAAATTCTTCATAATTAGATAGTGAGGGCTGCCTAGACTAGAGTCTGCATACTCGGATAGTGGGCTATCTAGACTAAATTCTTCATAATTAAATAGTGGGCCGCCTTGACTAAAATTTTCATAATTAGATAGTGGGGGCTGCCTAGACTAGAGTCTGCATACTCGGATAGTGGGCTGTCTAGACTAAATTCTTCACAATTAAATAGTGGGCCGCCTAGACTAAATTCTTCATAATTAGATAGTGGAGGCTGCCTAGACTAGAGTCTGCATACTCGGATAGTGGGCTGTCTAGACTAAATTCTTCACAATTAAATAGTGGGCCGCCTAGACTAAATTCTTCATAATTAGATAGTGGGGGCTGCCTAGACTAGAGTCTGCATACTCGGATAGTGGGCTGCCTAGACTAGAGTCTGCATACTCGGATAGTGGGCTGTCTAGACTAAATTCTTCACAATTAAATAGTGGGCCGCCTAGACTAAATTCTTCATAATTAGATAGTGGGGGCTGCCTAGACTAGAGTCTGCATACTCGGATAGTGGGCTGTCTAGACTAAATTCTTCACAATTAAATAGTGGGCCGCCTAGACTAAATTCTTCATAATTAGATAGTGGGGGCTGCCTAGACTAGAGTCTGCATACTCGGATAGTGGGCTGTCTAGACTAAATTCTTCACAATTAAATAGTGGGCTATCTAAACTAAATTTTTCCAATTAAATAGTGGGCAGCCTAGACTAAAGTCTTCATAATTAGATAGTGGGCTGTCTAGACTAAATTCTTCACAATTAAATAGTGGGCCGCCTAGACTAAATTCTTCATAATTAGATAGTGGGGGCTGCCTAGACTAGAGTCTGCATACTCGGATAGTGGGCTGTCTAGACTAAATTCTTCACAATTAAATAGTGGGCCGCCTAGACTAAATTCTTCATAATTAGATAGTGGGGGCTGCCTAGACTAGAGTCTGCATACTCGGATAGTGGGCTGTCTAGACTAAATTCTTCACAATTAAATAGTGGGCCGCCTAGACTAAATTCTTCATAATTAGATAGTGGGGGCTGCCTAGACTAGAGTCTGCATACTCGGATAGTGGGCTGCCTAGACTAGAGTCTGCATACTCGGATAGTGGGCTGTCTAGACTAAATTCTTCACAATTAAATAGTGGGCCGCCTAGACTAAATTCTTCATAATTAGATAGTGGGGGCTGCCTAGACTAGAGTCTGCATACTCGGATAGTGGGCTGTCTAGACTAATTCTTCACAATTAAATAGTGGGCCGCCTAGACTAAATTCTTCATAATTAGATAGTGGGGGCTGCCTAGACTAGAGTCTGCATACTCGGATAGTGGGCTGCCTAGACTAGAGTCTGCATACTCGGATAGTGGGCTGTCTAGACTAAATTCTTCACAATTAAATAGTGGGCCGCCTAGACTAAATTCTTCATAATTAGATAGTGGGGGCTGCCTAGACTAGAGTCTGCATACTCGGATAGTGGGCTGTCTAGACTAAATTCTTCACAATTAAATAGTGGGCTGTCTAAACTAAATTTTTCCAATTAAATAGTGGGCAGCCTAGACTAAAGTCTTCATAATTAGATAGTGGGCTGTCTAGACTATATAAAGTATGCACACTCGGATAGTGGGCTGTCTATAGTAAAGTCTGCAGGCTCGGATAGTGGGCTGTCTAGACTAAAATCTTCACAATTAGATATAGTAGACTTCCTAGACTAGAATTTGCACATTCAGATAATTAGCTGTCTATAGTAAAGGGGGTACACTCGGATAATGGGCTGCCTAGACTGTACGCCAAGTTACCAAGTCAGTATCGATAACGCCGAAGGTCAGACAAGAATTTGCCCTTGTGCCACATCCCATCATTCCGGAAGCCATTCCCGCCAGCAGACTGCAGACTCTGCACAAACTCTTTGACCTTTCCACCAACTGATACCATTTGAGTTCCTTCCGTTCTTTCAATAATCTCTCACTGTGTCCATGCTATAGCTCGTCTGCTGAGCAAACTTCCTCTATAACTTGGATCATAGCCGCTGCTGAAAGCTCCCGTTTGACATTTTAATTAGAGTGTTTAGAAGCTTGCTGAAGGCTATATATATTTCATATATACATATATATTTGGAATTTTTGCTGGAAGGAAATTGATCTAAAAAAGCAAAGGTCGCCTTTCCCGTCAAAATAAACGTCAAAACTAGACGCCATCTCTCGTGTGGATCTCATGGAATAAAGTCCCCCCCCCCCCCCAGGCCCGAAATTATGGTCCCTAGGTGGACGCTTCTCAGTTTGCCAAAGCTGGTGTTGTGGCTTTGTCACCGACACGAGGCCACTAGTTTGCGGCGACGGTCAATAGAGGTGTCTAACTTTGACGTTTAATTTGACGGGAGTGGCGCCATATGCTTATATATATATACTAGCGGACGTACCCGGCTTCGCCCGAGGTTTTACCCGAGTAAAGGTTTGTCTAACGAACATTTGTTAAAACAATTCTCTATAAACTTATAAAAAAAAAGATATATTTTGATAATTTGAAACTCTTAAATTTGAATCTCTCGATAAAGTGAACATTTTTTCCCGGTCCCTGTGTGCCGTGTCATCCTGAATTTTGTCTTTCCTAATTTTCTACATTACAAAATCATCGTTTTATCTAGTGAACATATTTTCCCGGTCCCTTGAAAAATATTCGATAAGTTGAATAAAATAATGGTCGTGAATCTCTCAATAAAGGGATTATTTTTTCCCGGTCCCTGTGTGCCGTGTCATCCTGAATTTTGTCTTTCCTAATTTTCTACATTACAAAATCATCGTTTTATCTACATATTTTCCCGGTCCCTTGAAAAATACTCGATAAGTTGAATAGAATCATGGTCGTTTATGGAAGATGGACGTAGTTCCCGGAGGTTACCCGCCCCCCCAGCGCCAGGACCTCTTGATCCCTCTGATTGGCCGGCGGCCGGACGGGGGTGGGGGGGTGGGGGGGGGGGGGGGGAGGGGGGAAGGGGGGGCTCTTTATCCCTCTGATTGGTCGGTGGGAACTTGGACTGTCCAATGGCCGGCGGCCGGACGGGGGGGCAGACCTAAGCCTAAGGCGGCGCTGCTTGCGAGTTAAAGCTACAAATCTGCAAATAACTCTAAGGATATTAAAGATATTCAAGAAATTATTTTTCGTAAACCTTTCCGGGGATACACCTAATAATATCCCAAAATTTCACGGCGATTGGATGTATGGTTTTTGAATCCATAGAGGACAGACACACACACACACACAGACACACACACAGACATTCAATTTTATATATATAGATATGCATGATTGTGTTGTATTGATACAAATTTCTTGTAAGATGGCTCGTCTGATAAATAAGTAACAATTTTGTTGTCAGTGCTTTTCCTTTTTAATTGAAGTGAAGAAAAGGGTATTTGTAATTTTTAAAAAATACTTTAAATTAATGTCTTTATATAACTACAGTTTCTAGAAAGAAACCTTCTCAATAAAGAAAACCCTTTCAACGATATCAAAGGTTTGATTGGAGAGGTTGTGACCGTAATAAAAGGAAAAGTGTGTAATAAACATTGTTTGTGTAACAGAGGAATTATTTTGTTACTAGACGAAAGGCCCGGGCAACGCCCGGGGTTTACCCGAGTGCGAATATATTTTAAAAACGTTGTCTTGGGTGGTCGCTATTGACAGGGTGGTCTGTATAGACAGGTGGATGTATCACACAGCTGATAACAGGGTTGTCTAGAGTGGTCGCTATAGACAGGGTGGTCTGTATAGACAGGTGGATGTATCACACTGCTGATAACAGGGTTGCCTAAGGTGACCGCTATAGGCAGGGTGGTCTGTATAGACAGGTGAATGTAACACACTGATGATAACAGGGTTGCCTAAGGTGACCGCTATAGACAGGGTGGTCTGTATAGACAGGCAGCTGATAACAGGGTTGTCTAGAGTGGTCGCTATAGTCAGGGTGGTCTGTATAGACAGGTGTATGTATCACACTGCTGTTAACAGGGTTGCCTAGAGTGACCGCTATAGACAGGTGAATTTAACACACTGATGATAACAGGGTTGTCTAGAGTGGCCGCTATAGACAGGTGTATGGAGAGGTTGTGACCGTAATAAAAGGAAAAGTGTGTAATAAACATTGTTTGTGTAACAGAGGAATTATTTTGTTATAGCATATTTTGAGGTCCCCACATTATCTCAGTAAAATCTCTGTGACGATGTCAATTTTATATCTTTACTAGGTAAACAAGCCATCCGGGAAGTTTTCTTTGAGTTTCTTAGATTGTTCAATATTGCGGTATTAGCGCGTACGTAGGTTCAGTTTAGATTTTAGAATCCATTGTTGTAAATCGGATATATGCGTTTTCACTGATTTTAGAGATATTCGATCTTTACAAAAGGTATTTCGAACTAGTTTCTGATTATTGCTCAACGCTGCTATATCTCATATAAATAATTTTTTAAATTAGTATTGATCAAAGTCTAAAACAAAGCCGTTGATTTTGGTGGAAAAAATTATATATATACATATTGGCTTTTTGTCTGAATTTTCCAAAACTGGTATTGTGACTCATTCTTTATCATCACTATTAAAGTTTTTTTAGTAGAATGATGAACAAGTGCATTATTTCGAAGCATAATTAAAAGGAGAGGTGCCTCTTTTGGTACATGAATAATATCCTCTCGCAACTTCATGTTATATATATATACTAGCCGAGTGGCCCGGGCAACGCCCGGGTTTTACCCGACTGGACCCGGCTTCGCCTGTGTAGTGTTCGAGCGAGGTTTACTCATGAATGAATAGAGGCCCCAACTGTTTGTAAACTCAATGTAATGAATTTTCTTTCAGCAAAATGGAGATAAATTGCAAACAGCAATATCGAAAATGCTTGTGAAAAAATCTGAAATATAGGATCCATTTCACAAACACATCTAATGAATAGAGTGCTGTTTGGAGGAGTGGTCTAAACTGTTAATTTTTAAAAACCATGACCCGGGATCATTGAATGCAGATTTAGACACTTTGTTCTGAAAAAAAAAAATTGCCCCAATGGCTCCTGATTCTTGAAAAAGTCCAACCCCTCCAGTGAGTGCAAGTAACCAAACAGGGCTTTTATTCTTAAAAATTAAAAAAAAAATCTAATGATTAGTTTGAATAAAGGAAAATGGTCGGCACAACCTGAAAATTTCACTTTGTCCACTTCACTCTCGGCTGTCCAAGAACAAACAGCCAGAGCAAACATTTTAAAGGGCACCTAATCCGGCACTTACATTTCTAAATAGTTAATTTGCATAATTTTCTAATAGTCAAGGGCAATTTTAAAAATACCAAAAAAGCAAGACCAAATAAAAAAAAATATATATATGTGTGATGTTTCAGTAACAGCATTGTTGCCATATAAAGACAAAATTACTGAATGTATTCAGTACCTTTGTCTGAAGATAGCCAAAATGTAACTGAAACCACACATAATGTAATTATTTGTATTCGGTCTTGCTTCCTTTTTTTTTGTAATTATCCCTAGTACGCGTGGTACAGGCCATGATAACCATGGTGGGTAGGTAGCGACTGCTTTTACTGTAAGCGCACCACATGTCTACAAATGTGATACATTGCTACCAGCTAAATGCATTTTCACTATGGTGTGATTTCCACATGATGGATCTGTAGACACATTATAATCTCTCCAGAGCTTAAGGTAGCAAACAGTACTTTCACATTATATAAATATCAATGCCAAAAGCCAGAGTTATGATAGCTGTTGCAGTGTAATGTAGACCTGCAGGATGGGAAAAAGCAATATTATTTCCGGCTTTAATTTTAAAAGTATTATGAAACGTTAAAGATAGAATCTTAACTTTTGAAGAATGAAAAAATGCTAACTTGATGTGTATTAATTTAGTCTAAAAACAAACAGCATGTAAAAGTAAGCACCAATCGAAAGCATTTATTAGCTCTAACAGTGCTGCCCCCAGTGGTAAAAGCTTGGAGCTAACGCTTCACGGGTTGGTAAAGTTTATGTTAATAATACATTAACTTAACAATATTCCATGTCTTGCTAACACAAATTTTAAAAATAACATGCATAAAAATAAAGCAATTCTTAAAATCATAAATGAAGCATCATTAAATTAAATGGGAGAGAAATGGTGTTCCAAATTTTTTTTTTGTTGTAAAACTTTGACCTTTATATTTTTACAAATTCTTAAAGTATATAACCCAAACCAAATTGTCTATAAAATTCTGCAAACAAATATAATATTATAGAGGCATGAAAATACCAATGGTGTAAAAATCAAAACAGCAAAGTTATCCTGATAAATGCAATGAGCTATGATAAGGTGTGTTGCAGGCTAACAAAAACCTTAATTGAACCAGAAATGTTGATACCATAAAAAAAATAAAAAACAATTTTCAAGAATAGAGTTATGTAAATGAATTAAATGTGAAAAAATTAAAATAAAATAAAGTAAAAAAAGCTTTATTGATGAAACTACAGTAGAGCAATAATGATAACAAATTATTCATAAATTATGTAGTTACAAAAGTCAAGCTTCCCAAAATCATTATTCGAAGAAATCTCTTTCAAAATTGTCAAAATCTATATCAAAGCCCCCTGATAAACAATTTTGCGTGTCTTGCTAAAAGTAGAACTAAAGACAAATAAATTTTTAGGGCTGGAAACACGGGAGCATGCTACATAGAGTTGCCCATGCGAGAAACAGGGAGACTCAAGATGCACACCAACTACTTGCAATGTTTGACCCTGAAGCATGCTGAACCCTAGAGCTATTGGAACGCTGAGAAAGTTTGCTTCTCCTATGGCTTGGCATACCTACAAACACAAAGCATTAGTAAAAATAAAAATAAGGATAACTGAAAAATGTAAAACATAAAGGACTGAGATTGAAAAAAAAAATTCAAAAATAGTGTATTAAAATAAGCGCGACTCATGACTAAGGCCAAAATAAAAAAAAGCATAGAAATATTCTGAAAGGAGGGGAAAAATGCATAAAACTCAGCGAAAACGTAAAACAACTGATAAAAAAAAATCAAATGGAAGAAGACGTAAAAAAAAAAATACAATTAGCTGAAAAAATATGCACAACAAATATGAGTAGAACATACATAGATATATATGAGCAGCTACATATTATGAAGCAGATAAATCTAAATCAGTGATTCTCAACCAATGTGCCGCGGTAATTTTGTGTGCCGCGAAATTCTAAAAATGTGTCGCTGAATTTTAGGCATATGATTATGTTCACGTTTGTAATGGTTTTTCTTTTTTTCTTTTTCATTTTTTTACTTTTTAAAATAACGAAATTAGCAAATTGAATGTTAGAGATGTATATTACTTAGATTTTGCATAGAAATATTGATACATAATTTGAATTTTCTTGCATTCAAGTTAGCAAAAGTGTGCCGCAAAATTCTAAAATTGTGCCGCCAAATTTTCAAATCTTTAAAATAATGCTGCAACAAAAAAAAAGGTTGAGAATCACTGATCTAAATACTACCTAAACAAATGACAGCAAAACAAAAAAAAAAAAAAAAAAAGACAATGGAAGAAGGCCTAAAAAAAAGTCTAATTTGGTTGAAAAAACTGCCCAATAAATTGAGCCTATATAGATATATGGACCCGGCTTCGCCCGGGTATTGTTCGAGTGGGGTTTACTCTTGAATGAATAGAGCCCCCAACTGTTTTTAAAACTTTAAGTAAAGAATTTTCTTTCAGCACAATGGAGATAAACTGCAAATATCAAAATTAAAAATTCTGGTAAAAATAATCTGAAATATAAGATCAATTTCACAAACACATCTAATGTATAGAGTGCTTTTTTGGAGGAGTGGTCTAAACTGTTGATTTTTAAAAACCACGACCCGGGATCATCGAATCCAGTTTTGGGGAATTTGTTCTGAAAAAAAAAATTGCCCCAATGGCCCCTGATTCTTGAAAAAGTCAAACCCCTCCAGTGAGTGCAAGTAACCAAACTTGGCTTTGGTATCTAAAAAATGAAAAAAAAAAAATCAAAGGATTAGTGTGAATTAAGGGAAATGGGCCTCGCAACCTGAAAATTTCACTTTCTCCACTTCACTCTCGGCAGTTCAAGAAGAAACAGCCAGATTAAACATTTTTAAGGGCACCTAATCCGGCATGTACATCTATAGTTAAACAACTTTTAAAAATGTAATATATCTGCAATACTGAAATACCCAGACTTGGATTTTTTTTTATTAGTTTATTGTTGGCAGTTTTAGGAAAATGTGGGAAATTAGATATTATTACAAAAGAATGTACTTTTTAAAATGGCATAAAATAATTAGGAAATTTGCATCATTTTCAAATAGTCAAGGGCAATGTTAAAAATATCAAAAAAGCAAGACCAAATAAAAAATAAACGAATTATGTGTGATGTTTCAATAACAGCATTGTCACCTTATAAAGACAAAATTACTGAATGTATTCAGTACTTTTGTCTGAAGATGGTAACAATGCTGTTTCTGAAACCACACATAATTTATTTATTTGGATCTGGTCTTGCTTCCTTGTGATTTTTATCTATATTTCAAAATATACCTCAATTCTTTTTTACCTAAAAAGCTTTACATATATATTGCCAAGACCATAAATAAAGGTAAAATGTCAAATGAGTTATTAATTAACCCTATATGGGTCAGGATATATATCTAAATGCATTCATATAAAAATATGGTTGAACCATATAAATATATATAAATGCTATTAGAGCATAAACATATTACATGGAACAAACATATAGTAAAATATATGTAGCAAGTTATATTGTAAAACATACTTTTTTCAATAAATATACTTTTTACAATAATAGTAGAGTAATTCTTCCTGGAATGAACTTATACGATAATAACAAGGCGAAGGAAGACGAGTATCTTTATTGGTGCATAAGAGCGAGCTTTCGGGCAAAAGCCCTTCGACTGGCAAAATATAACGACACTATGAAGGACATCGATGGCTGTAAAGAATATATACACATATTATTTTACATAAATATAGAAAAAAGCATGCAAATGGGCAATTTAACTATTTGTAGCAATGAGAGGTAAAAAATAAAAATGGATAAAAATGAAATAGATATCCTATAGGGCAATAGAAGAGATGCCCGAACATCAGCTGAAGGAAAGAAATATCAATGAGGCACAATATATGGCTGCAATGGGACATCAGGTATACAAAAGAGAAATTTATACATAAAGGCCAGGAGAGCTTGACATGCCCCAGGGAGGTCAATATTTTACAGTTAAATACAAGGGGGAGGTTTAAATAAAGGACAGGAGAGGATGATAGGCTTCTGGAAGTTCTATTTTTCTATTGATGCTATTTAGTTTGTGGGATACTATTGATTCTAAAATGAGTCTTTGGTGTAAGATATGTATGTGGCTGTAATGTATGGTGGGGTTGTTGATGTTGTTGAAGGGCTTTTGCCCGAAAGCTCGCTCTTATGCACCAATAAAGATACTCGTCTTCCTTCGCCTTGTTATTATCGTATAAATACTTTTTACAACTTTAATAAAATTTATACGCACTCTAAATATAAGAAAGAAAAAAAATAGAATACTGTTCTAAAAATAATATACCTTATGAGATAAAATACTACACTTATCGTTAAAGATGTAGATCGTTATATTTACACTAATTAAAATTAAACGAAGCAAAATATATGAATAAGCTGCGAAATAAATAATAATTCCAATTAATTTAAATTGAAAAAATATTACTAAATGATTAAATAAAATCTACCTTCTAAAAAGGAAAAGAAAGTTTTTCGAAATGCAATTTTTGTGCTTTTAGCCTAAATGTTAAACCAAAACCTCAACTCCCTACGTGCGAAATTTCACAATACAGTTTTAATTAACCCAGGTTCCGGGGGCGTATTTATTTGATAATGATCGATTAAAATTATTTTAAAAGAGTTTAAATATATAAAAATAATCTTACCTTTTAAAGACACACATTAATCGGGTAAAATTACAAAACAACAACGTGTAAAATTATTAACCAATCAGATTCATTTATCGTCGCGACCAGTGCGCCGCCAAGCGGTAAAAGGCTTGAACTAAGGAATTTTGGTTTAACATTTTTTAAAAATAGCACATTAAACCTTTTCGTTTTTTGAATAGCCTATATGTTAAACGAAATCTTCAGCTACCTACATGCGAAATTCCATAATGATTGAGTCAGTAGATTTTGCGTGATGCGATAACAAACATCGATTTCGCATTTCATTTTTATAGATATAAAGGATATATGTAGTAATGTATAGTTGTTGTATCTTGTTGGATGAATGTAGTGTGGCATGTTGGTTGCAGTCGTGGTGGCCACATTGATTAGAGTGGTTTCAGGCGTGATTGGAATCACACAAAAGGACGAGGCATATTGGATGGCACCATAGAGATGGCGAAAGAGTGAGTGTAGCCGGCGCCGGTAGGGGAGAGATCTGTCTAGAGGGGTCTGTCCATCATTGTGTCTCAAAGCCGACCAATCTGTTTGAGTAAGAAAGGGCACACCTAGGAACCCGACTTGTTTTTCGGACCTCTTTCCTCCTTCTGGCATCGACTGTCACTCACTCGAAATTTTATTTTCACTTTGGCAATTACATTATACATTTATACAATACATGGAGACATAGATATATTGGAATATATTACAACATATATATATATCCATGCGTATATATACTAGTATACCGCCTATTGCAAGGGAAAGAGACTGGTTGGGATAGTGTGCTATGCTAGCTCATTAGGGTTTCGAATATATATTTTTTGGAGGTTCATACATCGAGTCCTCGTCGAATCCAAGTTTCTTGAGGCTCTTCTCGAATCCTCGGATAGAAACATCGCCAGACTCGTCCCCATATCGTACGGTGATCTGAACCTAAGCGATTACTGGCCCATATCTTTACCTACGGTAGACTACAGAATCGTCAGCGGAGCTCGTCTGGATAGTGTGCGTAGCCACCTGGCAGCCACAGTGCTGGAATGTTGTAGTATATTGGTTTTCGTGTGAATGTCTTGCCCCATTGATTAGAAGAGTCACGGATAGTGTTAGAGTGTTTGTGTGCATGCAAAAGTTGAGGTTTGTAGATGAAGAAAAGATTTGTTATGGATCTCCAAGGCCATCCATGGAAGATTCCTTGGACGTGTACGACTAACGTGGGATGGGTCAATTCATATTCATGGCCATCCTAAATGGCGATTCATTTGGCGTTCAGGCGTGTCCACGGACAATGGGGCAGGAAACCGTGAGCATATCGTGTCAGTGGGGCCCTCCACGCATGGCTACCGACACCTGCCCCGTTACTTCGGTCCTTCTTGGCTTGTTGGCTTCGATTTGTCGTTCAACGGGATTCTGTCTCCTGGTGGCATACCTGCCGTTTCACGGGATTCTGAACCTCGGTGTCCGACCTGTCGTTTCACGGGATTCTCTCCTTCGGTGTCCGACCTGTCGTTCAACGGGATTCTCTCCTTCGGTGTCCGACCTATCGTTCAATGGGATTCTCTCCTTCGGTGTCCGACCTATCGTTCAACGGGATTCTCTCCTTCGGTGTCCGACCTATCGTTCAACGGGATTCTCTCCTTCGGTGTCCGATCTATCGTTCAACGGGATTCTCTCCTTCGGTGTCCGATCTATCGTTCAACGGGATTCTCTCCTTCGGTGTCCGACCTGTCGTTCAACGGGATTCTCTCCTTCGGTGTCCGAACTATCGTTCAACGGGATTCTCTCCTTCGGTGTCCGACTTGTCGTTCAACGGGATTCTCTCCTTCGGTGTCCGATCTATCGTTCAACGGGATTCTCTCCTTCGGTGTCCGACCTATCGTTCAACGGGATTCTCTCCTTCGGTGTCCGATCTATCGTTCAACGGGATTCTCTCCTTCGGTGTCCGACCTATCGTTCAACGGGATTCTCTCCTTCGGTGTCCGATCTATCGTTCAACGGGATTCTCTCCTTCGGTGTCCGACCTATCGTTCAACGGGATTCTCTCCTTCGGTGTCCGACCTGTCGTTCAACGGGATTCTCTCCTTCGGTGTCCGACCTATCGTTCAACGGGATTCTCTCCTTCGGTGTCCGATCTATCGTTCAACGGGATTCTCTCCTTCGGTGTCCGACCTATCGTTCAACGGGATTCTCTCCTTCGGTGTCCGATCTATCGTTCAACGGGATTCTCTCCTTCAATGTCCGACCTGTCGTTCAACGGGATTCTGCCCCTCGGTGTCTGAATTGTCGTTCCAAGGGATTGTCTTCCAGTTTCTGGCAATAATACAGTATGACATTGCCTCCTGCTGTGATGCTTGTGGTTTTTGTCGTTTGCAACATGACAGTTTCAATTGGATATTGATTTGTGTAAAGTGAATGAAAACATATAAATTTATCATGTAAATTTTGAGACTCCGCCACCGTTGCATAGTTCGCTGAAAGATGAGAGGCGGATCTTCATTGTTTCTCTTCCGACAAAGTAGACCTATAGCCAATACTTGGCCGAAGAAGTCTTATGATAGAGAACGCCTCTCTGATTTGTGTAAATTGATGGGAAAATGTCTACAATGGCTATCAATATACTTTAGTTCACCTCCCCATCTTACCGTGTCTTAGTAACTTAGCCTATTTTGTAGATTTCTCTTTGAAGTAAGTGAAGGATATAATTAGCGTATTTTGTAGGAGAGAAAGGTAGAAATGCTTACAATCTCTCCATATGCAAATCAACCTACCTGCACTCAACTTAAACAGAAGCTTAGTGCATCCAATTCAGTTACTATAGCTTTGTGGATAACGTATTGGTTCAACATTTCTCGATGCAGTGAAAATTAAGAGATGTTTACTTGCACATAACAACTATTTGCACTAAATATTTTCCACCTATACGTTGATTTTGGATAATTTCTTGTGTTGTTGGTTTTTATTTAGAAATTATTTTTGCTCTGGTCATTATATTAAGATCTTTTCTATTGTCAAGTCAAGCACAAATATTCGACAGGGTCACCGATGTATTCTCACATATAGCGTAAATCTTTTTTTTTTTTCATCTACGAATTCATCCTTTCAACAACGCCCTGAACAGAGTCTGACCACAAACAGTCTTGACTTGTGAAATAAATTTCTATTAATTCGCTAGTTCTTCAAACGAATACCATTTTTAAAAACATTTTATTAATCAACCAGGCCTGATATTGAAATATTTGCGCCTATTACAGAGGGAACAAAACAATAAACAAATTAGAACTTAGGATTAAATATTTACAAATTTACGAGTATTATTCGACAGAGTTCATAAAATTTATATAGACAAAGTGGCTGATGTAAGAGAGTTAAGTGATTTAGATCAGGGAACAATCGATGCCTCACTTCTGTAAAGTTCGGACAGTCGTAGATAAGGTGAAGAGCAGTTTGTTCAGGAACAATTTTGTGTTTCTGATAGACCTCTTTTATGTAAGTTTTTCTGGAATTTTCTGTGTAATGTAACAAATTGAGTGACTATAAAATTTGGATGGAACTGTGTAGGAATTCTGTCTGGAAAAATAGTGCGAATTGTATAATTAGCATTATGAATGGATTGATACAAATGAAGCGAATACCATTAGTGAGGCGATGTTTGACTTCCCAATTTAGTCTAGTTGTGTCTTCACTGGATTCATGTGATCCTCTTCACTCGACGTAGTGCTGGGACTCTGTAGACTCCACTACGGAATCTACCGCTCGTTCGATATGGTCTGCCCGCCCGCCCCCACACATTGATTGCCCCCGTGCGGGGGTAGGAGGGGCGTCACTGGCAAAACTTATCCCATTGGTCGCCACCACTGCTCAAAATATCAATCCCCCATTTTGGTTTTTGCTTAGAATACTTCAAGTTATCAACCTTGACCTTTAAAAGTTTGATCGACTCTTCATCGACTGGATTCTTGAGGTGTTTTGGTGAATACATGATTGTACCATAACGACCAACGAAATATGGATTGAAACATCAATAAATGGCGTCATCATGTTTAATACTTGGTATTCCTCGGGATTTAGTTTGATATTAAGGAAATCATATATTAGACAGCGCAAAAATACTTAGGGGAAACTTGATCATTTTTTGAGGAGAAAATGCTTATTTACAAATATAAGATGTGGTAATATTGTAGAATTTGTTGTGTCTGTTTTTATACTAAACCGATCAAAAATCATTTTTAGACATTAATAATAAAACCGATAGAAATTCTTTCGATTTGGCTTAAGCAGAAATGTCGAAAAAGTTGACATTTCATCAAACTTTATTTCGTGTGGTCCTTCGAATTTGTAATATCTATGTAGAGAATCTGACTACTATGAAGCGTGGCTGCATCAAACATTGTAGAAGCCTTAGTCTTTAGATTTTAATTCTTTTCCTCAAACATTATCGAAACCTTAGTCTGTAGATTTTAATTCTTTTCCTCAAACATTATCGAAACCTTAGCCTGTAGATTTTAATTATTTTCCTCAAACATTGTAGAAGCCTTAGTCTTTAGATTTTTATAGTTTCTCACAAACAATGTAGAAGCCTTAGTCTGTAGATTTTTATAGTTTTCCACAAACATTGTAGAAGCCTCATTCTGTAGATTTTCATTCTTTTCCTCAAACATTGTAGAATCCATAGTCTGTAGATTTTAATTATTTCTAACAAACATTGTAGAAGCCTTAGGCTTTAGATTTTATTTTTTCCAAATGCGTATTGCGTAAATGGAAATTCTATTGCACCCTAGATATAGAAAATGTAGTTTTGCTAAATGGAAATTATTCTGGTTCTTTGATAAATAAACGTAGAATAATTTGATTAGACAGGGGGGGGGGGGGGGGGGGGGAAATAAGAACGCTGCATTTTGAAACATAGATATTTGGAATAGTATAAATGCAAACCAAAAGATTAGGCAGACTTCAGAAGCAATGTGACGCAATAAAGAACCACCATCGCGTTTGTCGTAATCTTTTGGTTCACTTTTTACTTTAAGATTTGAGCTGTTTATGATAGCTACTAAAAAGAATAGTGTTTTTCAATGCTCTATAGTTTATACTTTATATGAGCTCTCTATTTGCCCCAACAGTTTTATTCAACATCTATGTTAAACTAGGAGATCAAAATATAAAAGGCATTGATCAAATAGATCAACACTTTATTAGAGTAAAATATATTGATAAGAAAAAAGCATCAATCGTTCAAGATATCTATCTCAAGTAAAATCTGATTTATTAAACAATGTTCCTCTGGTTTAATTATGGCTCTGGTGAGTTGAGATATAATCCTGTTATAGTCGTCGTCTGGTTCTTGGGCGGCAATTCTTTTGGCAGATGTCACCGGAGCGCCATCCAATCTCATAATGGCTTTCCTGATAGTTGCTACCAGGAGATTTGCTGATATCTCGCTCGCTCGGCCTCCTCTCACTTTACATAACATATATGTAAATATAATTGAACTTAGTTACATATTGCATATGTAATCTTTGTTTCTCTTTTAATTAAGAAAAAATAAATATACAATAGAGAAATATAACGCTGAATTTTCTATAGGGATGAGATATATAAAGAAAAATCAGCGATAAAGGTATAAATATTTAATAAAGAAAATAAGCTTAAAATCCAGGAAAAGATAGGTAAAAAGATAGATAACAACTATATATAGATTCGACGTCATTTATTAGTTTTACCTTTATTTCGAGTTTGTAGTTAGAATCGACATGTTGTTCACTCTATGAATTCGACAACAACTTAATTTTGCGTTGAATATTTTTTTTTTCTTGAAAATGGTTCCCGACATTTGATCGCCGAAGGGTCGATAAACAAAGCTGTATAAAGTTTTTTTTTATGTTGTTTTATCTTTATTTTATATATCCTTATCTTATAGTATTGGTTTTTCTATAAATAATTATTTATATATTAATATTATTAATTATAATTGATTTACACATTTTATATTCACATTTCTACACCCAAAATACGCTCTTTTATTATTAATAATCACATATATATTGGTGACTTTCCAGAATGGTTGCAAGGTTTTCCCACTATGTACTAAGTGCAATTCTCAACCTGTAACCCCAAACACATTATTGGCTGTATTGACCCATCCATTGATGGGCTCTACTCATCCCCGGCATACACCATCAAAAGTCTCAAGCTTTACAAGCTTGATATCCTAATATGATTGAATGGAGATAAGAAAGGAGAAGAAGAAGACATATATATTGGAGAAACCTCGCTAAACTCAGCCAACTATTTGATATTCTGCTTAGTTTATCGCAATCGATAATCGAATATTTACGGTATCGATCCATCTTAATAATATATTAACCCATGTTTTACTCATAAGAATTCTTAAAGGTTTGTTTTCGGATAAATAATTGAATATTCTATCAATATTTAAACAAATATTTAATGGGAGAGAGATATTTTAATTCCTCTTTAAGTTTATGCGAATGGAATAAATTTCCTAATTATTAGTCACTGTAAGAATATATTATTAAGCTAATAAAAAACAATGTCTCACGATGCTTTAGCCGAATTACAAATTATCTTAAGAACCATAATGTCTCGTGGCCTCAGCTAATAATAGAAATGCTATTCCTCTTAAAATAGATTTGCTCGTTTGATTGTTAAAGTAGTTAAGCTTTAGGCAATTTTGGACCGCAATTCATCTAACTTGACGAAGCTAGGGCTAAATTCCATCCCTGCATACCGAGGTTCTAAAGCAAATATTTCGAAAGAAATGTGTTTGGAATGCCTCAGGGAATGCGTGCGGAACGCGTGCGTGCGAATGTTTTGCATGCAGCTTTCAATGGCGACATTTAGATGAGATGATAAGATTCTGTCTTTTTAAAGTCTGTGAGCCTCGTTAATTGTTTCTTTGGTTGGGTTTACGAGGAGGCTCCTGGTTTGGACGAGAGGGAGGGAAGATTGATGGGGGGCTAAGTATAGATTTATTCTTTCTCTCCTAGTACTGTGGCCGTCCTCCGTCTTCAACAACTTCCTAACTCGGCTCTGATGCTGGTAGAGTTCTTTCTTTGGAAGCTTCCTCGATACAACGCTTTCTTTGGAAGCTTCCTCGATACAGCGCTTTCTTTGGAGGCTTCCTCGATACAACGCTTTCTTTGGAAGCTTCCTCGATGCAACGCTTTCTTTGGAAGCTTCTTCGATACAACGCTTTCTTTGGAAGCTTCCTCGATACAGCGCTTTCTTTGGAGGCTTCCTCGATACAACGCTTTCTTTGGAAGCTTCCTCGATGCAACGCTTTCTTTGGAAGCTTCTTCGATACAACGCTTTCTTTGGAAGCTTCCTCGATACAGCGCTTTCTTTGAAAGCTTCCTCGATACAGCGCTTTCTTTGGAAGCTTCCTCGATACAGCGCTTTCTTTGGAGGCTTCCTCGATACAACGCTTTCTTTGGAAGCTTCCTCGATGCAACGCTTTCTTTGGAAGCTTCTTCGATACAACGCTTTCTTTGGAAGCTTCCACGATACAATGCTTTCTTTGCAGGCTTCTCTGATATAGTTCTTTCCGCGTAGATCTCTCCGATCTTTCCAGCTACTTTACGTATAAATAAACAATTTGTTCATGTAAAGTCATGTAGGAACAATTTCTTCAGAGGAACTTTTTGAATAAATTTGGCATGGCGATAAAGGAGAGAGTGTAAGTGGCCGAAACCACCACCCAGGTCTTCTTCTGAAGAGGACCACCTGAGAACCAACTTCTTTTCAACTGGTTTAACCTTTATGGCATTATAATTCCTCTCCTTTTAGTTGTTATAATAATATTAAACATTGGCACAGGAAAATTTAATATTGATAGATGGAGAGTAGGGTTTTGATATATATAACAATACGTGTTCTATATTTGATCATTGAAGACTCTTCGCACAATTTTTATTCCTTTTATTATATATATCTATATCTAAAGAGACAAAGGTCGCCTCTCCCGTCTCTTTAGATCAATATCCTCCCGGCAAAATTTCCATCTATATTTTAGCCATAGATTTGGTCCAGCCACTTTGCCAGCTAAACACCTCTTTGGCAGATTGTCAAGATTCCATTAGATCTCGTGTGGATCTCATGGAATAAAGTCCGCCCTAGGCTGACGAGAGCCATTAGCCCGAAACCATGGTCTCTAGGTGAACGCTTTTCAGTTTTCCAAAGCTGGTGTTGTGGCTTTGTCACCGACCCGAGGCCGCTAGTTGCGGCGACGGTCAATAGATGGCGTCTAGTTTTGACGTCTATGTTGACGGGAGAGGCGACCTTTGTCTCTTTAGATCAATATCCTCCCGGCAAAAATTTCCATATATATATATATATATTTTTTTTTTAATTTGTGTTTTTGTGTATTTTCTCTATAATTTTGCTTAAAGTTAATTATATTATTAATTTAATAAAATGTGTGTATAGTATTATTACAAAATGGGTATATTCGTAGACGGGACTGCGTTAACAGCTTTTATGTCTCCCTTTTTTGTGTTTACTTTATTGTCGACATTTCGGAGGTAATTTGTACTTTTATTATCACTTTGATATTATTGGCTGGTGTGACACAAATAATATATTATTATCCCAACTTTTTTTTGTCAATTATTTTCCATAAGATATCATTATCACTCCAGTTAGTTAATATAATGAGGTATGAAAAAACAATAGAAAAAAAAACATAAATGGGTCAGGTGTTGATATTAAAAATAAAGAAGGCATATCCTGACCACGAGCACATGTGCTTTTTAGATGGATGGCTTTTCTTGATTTATCAAGAAATTGGGTATGGCCAAATATCACAGAGCAAGTTAAATAAACGTTTAGTTTATTTTTGCTCCACTAGATGGCGCTATGCCATCTAAAAAGCACATGTGCTCGTGGTCAGGAGATGCCTTCTTTATTTTTAATATTGAGGTATATGTATAGTACAGCAACAACATACATATTTTGCTTACGATACACTCGCTCATAATTGTATTTGATTGGAAATGTATAAATAGGATATATTTTATGTTAATATTATTATAATCTATATATATATAAATGGATGTTTGTTGGTCCGTTGGTCCGTCCGTCCGTCGGTCCGTTGGTCCGTCCGTTCGTCAGTGATAATCTTCTACATCGCTCAACCAATCGTGATGAAACTTTGGGAAGATGTTTAGTATACTACCGGGATGGTTTCTGGCTAATTACTCTTTAGAAATAACCTTTCGTTGCATTTTATTTACAATAAAACGTAAATTCACTCGCAATCAGCGCCCCCTCGCGGCAGACGTATGGCCTGAAATAGCCTCGCATGAGCTTATTTGTAACGTCAAGCTTAGCCTATAGGTTAGGTACACAGCTTCGTACCCCCGCAACCTAGGTTCGAGGCTCAGCGTGGGTGTTTTTTTTTTTTCATTTCTTTTATATTATTGTAGCAAATTATTAAAAATATTATTTTATTTAAAATGTAGGCCTTTCAAAATAAAAATTAACCTAAACAATTTTTTAAAAATATTTGTAACAAACCTAGGTTTGAGGCTCAGCGTGGGTGTCCTCTTTTATTTTCATTTCTTTTATATTATTGTAGCAAGGTCTGTTTTTACAGCATTATTATATTTTGATTGGTTTATTTTAAATATGTTTGTTATGAAGGCTCTATGTAATACTATTTAGAGCACATTTTACATTTTAAACACCTAAGCCCCCCTCTTTTTAATATTGTAGAAAAGTATTAAAAGTATTATTTTATTTTAGATGTTTGCCATGAAACTTTGGGAAGTTGTTTAGTAAACTACCAGGACGATTTCTGGCGAATTATTTTAGAATAATATTTATAACAATAATTATAGCGAAATTAAGACATAGTGATTATATTCTGTGTTTGTGCATATATAAATATTTTACAGAAAATGTGAGAACGTTCTATTAGAATATCTCGAAAACAAAAACCAATACATATAAACGAGTTCACTGACATTTATTGATGCAGTGATTGTAATCAATGATTACAATGAAGGGCTATATTATCTATATATATAAAAATCACTTTCAAATATTGACGTAACGTTCCATTCTCAATCCCGTAGGGCTTTAGATCGGCTAAAACATTTTTATCTTTATAAGTGAATATTAACTTTACTGTACTGAATAGTTTAGTATAATGTTAATTTTAACATATTACAATTTAGCCACAGCGACGCGTGGCCGGGTTCGCTAGTTATATATATTTTTTGTATTCTACCATTTTTCCATTTGGTTATCATTAGTATAATCCTTAAACTACCAATAAAAAAATCAAATACAAAATTATCATATCCTTTCAAGAGAGAAGATAGGAAAAAAATGTCTTTCTCTTCACCTTAGTTTTTATTAATGTAAATTTATATATATTATCATGGTTCTGTCTTTGTTCTTTTTATAGACTTTTCGCTTATGCCTTTTTTTTTTACTGAGCATATGACGCGTAACTGCCGATGCTCCGTGGGAGTTTTTTTTTCTTTTGCTCTATACTTTTAATTTATATAACTATATATCAAAAATTATATAACACAAACCTCTTATATTTCAACTTTTCTATAGCTATAAAATCTATATATTAAAATTAACTTAATTGTATTATATAATGCAGAATTAGCTTGCTATTCTGACCAAATATATGTCTCTCTAATCTAATTAAAATATTTGACTAATACATCTTTAATATTACATTATAAAGGACTGCGGCGTGTGATTATAAAACAATACTTAAAGTTTCACCGCATAAGTTTCTTTTCTGTGAAAAATCAATATTTATTTCAAAGAGAAATATTTACTATTTCTAACTTTTTTGGATGAAGTATGAAAGGGTGAAAATATGAAGAGTAATGGCGAACGGAAAAATAATACGTCCAGGGTAGCCTAGTGGACATGGCATCTGCCCGGTAAGCGGAACGTTGTGGGTTCGTTTCCCGCCCCTGGACACTTTTATTTTTCCGTTCGCCATTACTCTTCATATTTTCACCCTTTCATACTTCATCCAAAAAAGTTAGAAATAGTAAATATTTATCTTTGAAATAAATATTGATTTTTCACAGAAAAGAAACTTATGCGGTGAAACTTTAAGTATTGTTTTACATCTTTAATATTGTTTACAAATTCCGTCCTTTAATATTGAAAAAAAAAAGTATGTATTTATATCGGATAGTTCTGTCCAAAGCTGACATCCACGCACACAATTGATGGATGGCGCAGTTTCGACTTGAGATTGAGATGAAACTGTTGCCATTCGCTCGATGCATTGCTTCCTCAGATTTCCGAAGCAGGAAATTCGCGACAAATGTGGTAAATTATTGATTAATTTGTGGTATTATGTAACATGCGGTGACTATGTGTTACAAATGTAAGTTAATTTATAAATAAGAACTTTCGCATTCTGTATTCTGGAGCGAGTTGTGTGTGGGCAGCCGGCGTCATGGCTGACAAACCGGGCTAGATGGACGAGCTGTCCCTGGAGCGTGTGCTGCGGGGAGCGGGGAGCGCCGACCTGGGCCCGGCGGCTACCTTCCACCACAGCAGGTTCCTGCAGGCCTCCATCACCCTCAGTGGGACTAACGGTACGTCGCTCTTCTGGACTGGACTGACGCCTCTTACCTAGAGAATAACTCTGGTATTTACTTCACTGAGTTTACATTGGATCTTATCTCACATTGGACTCCTCTTAGCTATAGAATTACACTGGACTTCCTGTGTTTACTTCACTGAGCTTACATTGGATCTTATCTCTCCATGATCTCACATTGGACTCCTCTTATCTAGAGAATTACACTGGACTTCTTGTGTTTACTTCACTGAGCTTACATTGGATCTTATCTCACCACGATCTCACATTGGACTCCTCTTATCTAGAGAATTACATTGGAATTCTTGTGTTTACTTCACTGAGCTTACATTGGATCTTATCTCTCCATGATCTCACATTGGACTCCTCTTAGCTATAGAATTACACTGGACTTCCTGTGTTTACTTCACTGAGCTTACATTGGATCTTATCTCTCCATGATCTCACATTGGACTCCTCTTATCTAGAGAATTACACTGTACTTCTTGTGTTGACTTCACTGAGCTTACATTGGATCTTATCTCACCATGATCTCACACTGGACTCCTCTTATCTAGAGAATTACACTGGAATTCTTGTGTTTACTTCATTGAGCTTACATTGGATCTTATCTCACCATGATCTCACACTGGACTCCTCTTATCTAGAGAATTACACTGGAATTCTTGTGTTTACTTCACTGAGCTTACATTGGATCTTATCTCACCATAATCTCACACTGGACTCCTCGTATCTAGAGAATTACACTGGACCTTTTGTCTTTACTTCAATAAGCTTAAATAGGATCTTTTATCTCCATGATCTCACACTGGACTCTTCTTATATAGAGAATTACACTGGACTTCTTGTGTTTACTTCAATGAGCTTACATTGGATCTTATCTCTCCATGATCTCACATTGGACTCCTCTTAGCTATAGAATTACACTGGACTTCTTGTCTTTACTTTACTGAGTTTACATTGGATATTTTATCTCCATGGACTATGGTTGATTTCACACTGGACTCCTCTTATATAGAGAATTACACTGGACTTCTTGTCTTTACTTCACTGAGCTTATATTGGATCTTATCTCTCCATGATCTCACACTGGATTTCTCTTATATAGAGAATTACACTGGACTTCTTGTGTTTACTTTACTGAGCTTACATTGGATCTCTTCTCTCCATGATCTCACACTGGACTCCTCTTATCTAGAGAATTACATTGGAATTCTTGTGTTTACTTCACTGAGCTTACATTGGATCTTATCTCTCCATGATCTCACACTGGACTCCTCTTATCTAGAGAATTACACTGGACTTCCTGTGTTTACTTCACTGAGCTTACATTGGATCTTATCTCTCCATGATCTCATACTGGACTCTTCTTATATAGAGAATTACACTGGACTTCCTGTGTTTACTTCACTGAGTATACATTGGATATTTTATCTCCATGGACTATGGTTGATTTCACACTGGACTCCTCTTATCTAGAGAATTACATTGGACTTCTTGTGTTTACTTCACTGAGCTTATATTGGATCTTATCTTTACATGGACCTTGGTTGATCTCACACTAGACTCCTCTTATCTAGAGAATTACATTGGACTTCTTGTGTTTACTTCACTGAGCTTATATTGGATCTTATCTTTACATGGACCTTGGTTGATCTCACACTGGACCTTAACTGATCGCATTCTGGACTCTTGGTAACTAGAGCTTCAGAATTATCCTGGACTTCTTATGTTCTTTGCTGATTTTAAACTGAAGCTTGACTGACCACAGACTGAAAAGTGCATCTACTTCACTGGATCTCATCTGATATCACCCCGTACCTTTATTGAAGACCCACTGGACTTTTTCATCGATAGTATAATGGACTGATCATACAATGTACCCTCACACTTGACCATCACTGATATCACAATTTATTGTCCACACACACAGATAAGATTTATCCTCACACCACTATAATTAGACCAGACCTATAGTATCTACTTTATTGGTTTCAAATCTTGACTGCTCTGAGACTGGAACGTGACTGATATTGCACTGGACCTTGAATGGTCTCCCTCTACCGGGTATAAACGTCGGTCTGGTAGCGTCCATCTTCAATGGTTTAGACCAGGGGTCGGTAAACTTTTGAGTCGGAAGAGTCAAAAATGACAATTTACAAATTTTCAAAGTTTTTAAAGAGCCACAAAATTTTTTCTTGCCAACAATAAATAGTACTCGCATAAATAATATTTACGTATGGAACTATATAAAGAGCAGTATCTTCACATCCAAAGAGCCGCATGTGGCTCGCGAGCTGCATTTTGCCGACCCCTGGTTTAGATTAAGCCACATTTTTATTGAATCTCCACCACTTTCTATATTTGGTTATGCCAGCATTGACTTCACAAGAATCTACACTCTGACCTTAACCCCACCATTCTGCTGATGATTCGTCGTCCATCGAACAGAGCTTGGAGAATTGAGATTTATAAACACCATCGTCTGGGTTAATCTATATATGAAACATCAGACAAATAAATTAATTTTGAATTGTGCTCCTAAAGGCAATGCGCCATCTATAAACAAGTTTTTATAGAAAAACAAGTTGAAGGCAGACAAAAAAAATTAAAAGCTTTCTCATCCAATATCCGTGTCTTGATGAAGTAACATCACGCAATGTCGTAATGGACATCAAAGAAACAATAGGAATATTTCCGTTTTGCTTGATTCAACAAAACAGGTAGCTTGGCGAAAACCTGCCTGTACAGTATTTTCTTTTATTTAGTCACGTGGAAAATTAGGGAAGACAAACTTCAGGATGAGACAGCAATTTATTTAAGGCAAAAACAAACTATAAATAATAAGCAAAAGATAAGCAATCAGGGAAGTTTACAGAGTAAAAAAAAATATACTCTTTTAATAAAATAGTAAATACTTCGATACAATATTTACAATTCTGGGTGGTTGAATAGAACAGATATGTCTTCTAGAACTAAAGATAATTGAAGAAGATGCTTTAAAAAGAGGAGGTTAGTGGTGCAATGTGTTTGTATTTATTTGCAGCAACAAAGTTTTACGAGCTCTAAGACCTTTTCTTCTAGATATTAATGTTGACGAATTACGATATTTCTTGAATAACATACCGTATTATTCTGGATAAAATTTGTATAATAATATATTTTTGGAATTATTACATTTTTCTAGCAATTGTTACTGATTTGATAATCTATATTTCGATATTTTAGTAAACTAAGATAAATAATCCTCATTGCACAGTTCTTGGTATAAGACAATAACTTCAGATTGATAAAAAAGAATTGATAAAATTATTTGAATTTATCATCGAATATCGTTGAATTTAAGACATCTTGGCTTTAAAAGAAAGATTAATGCTAAATCTTCATCCTTGAAGTATCTAGCTATATTGTGAAGAGTTTCTCAAGACGGAATATGTATGTATGGACCTTGTAACTGGAAAAATTGTTGCCAAAGAAGGAACTTTCCAATCATCCTATCGTGCCATGATGGATGAGCTGTCTGGACAATGCTCTCCAGCATCAGCAAGGAATATCGGCCGTCATTACCTGAAGGTCGTTCGTTGATCACTTTGCCATACTGGTTCGTTTAAAGGGGTCAATAGTCTGCAACTTTTGTTCCAAGCTCAAATTAGCTCCAGTGAAATGTTTTATAAAGATTTTTGTCTTATAGTTTATGAATCAAGTATCCTATGTATAAGACCTTGGACTATCCTTTTTCAGCTAAAATATGCCATTTGATTATCATCTTTTCACCTTTAATCAAGATAGGTTTAATTACATATTCGATTGTTAGAATAGTTTCTCTATAACACAAATTCCTTCCTATAATGGGCTTTTAAAATTTGCACTGGTAAATTTGCCAATACTTTATATATGACAATTGGCTTATTAACATTTTATAGATATTTCCATCACACTATTTTCAGGTAAATAATTCGAGACAACGAGACAATTCGAGACCTCCCATGAACGACTACTTTTATATAAATCAAAGGACATCACTATGTGTGAGATAAAGAATGATTATCCTCAATCTAAAGATACTTGCAAAATACGTAAAACAAGTAAAATAAAAAGACGAATAGCTATGTGCTTCTAATTTATTATAAACTTGGCTATCTATCGAGAGCTCAATTCTTCTTCAGGCCTCCCAGGCTTCCTTAGGCCTCGCAGGCTTCCTCAGGCCTCCCAGGCTTCCTCAGGCTTCCAAAGGCCTGCCAGGTTTCCTAAGACTTCTTCAGGCTTCCAAAGGCCTTCCAGGTTTCCTAAGACTTCTTCAGGATTCCTAAGGCCTCCCAGGCTTCCTCAGGCTTCCAAAGGCCTCCCAGGTTTCTTAAGACTTCTTCAGGATTCCTAAGGCCTCCCAGGTTTCCTAAAACTTCTTCAGGCTTCCTCAGGCCTCCCAGGCTTCCTAAGGCCTCGCAGGCTTCCTCAAGCTTCCAAAGGCCTCCCAGGCTTCCTCAGGCTTCCAAAGGCCTGCCAGGTTTCCTACGACTTCTTCAGGATTCCTTAGACCTCCCAGGCTTCCAAAGGCCTCCCAGGTTTCCTAAGACTTCTTCAGGATTCCTAAGGCCTCCCAGGCTTCCTCAGAACTCTCAGGCTTCCTCAGACCTCCCAGGCTTCTTCAGGCTCACGTCTTATTTTTATATAAGTTCAAATTATAGATTATCCTAAAGATAATGTTTTAATTTTTGTTTGCTCCTGACGAGTACAAAGGTTTTTTGTCGAAACGTCGAGGTAATAAAAAAGATTCACTGGCCGAAGTATCTTTAATATATATTTTAAGAACAAATTATAGATTGTTCAATATTTCTCAATATGTATAAGTTTATGTTTGAAGACTGGGGAAAACCATGCCTCATTTATTTAAAACAGGTTTTTCTTAGATCAATTTATTTTATAAAACCAATATTCCGTGTGGCAGAAGTTGACGTGAGAAGGCCATTTGGAAATCTTTTGTTACTCCATGTACAACTGCTAAAAAATTGAATAATTTTATTTCCTGAGGAAGACTTTGGCGTTTAGCCACACGAAATATTGGATAAAAATATATTCAATGCAAGATAAGCCTTTATGTCTCTTTTGTGTGTGTGTGTGTGAATATATATATTTTTCAGATCTATAAAAATATATATATATTTATAATGAGGAAAAAAATATATATGTGAAAAAAATAATAAAATAATAAAAAAGTTCAGGCGATGGTATTAAAATCAAAAAAGGCATATCCTGACCACGCTCACATGAGCTTTTTAAATGGCAGAGCGCCATCTAGTGGAACAGAAATCAACTAAACGTTGATTTAACCTGTTAACTAATATTTGTCCAACCTATTTTCCTGACAAATAAAGAAAAATCATCTAAAAAGATCATGTGAGCGTGGTCAGGATATGCCTTTTTTAATTTTAATATCAACACCTGACCTTTTTTATTATTTTATTATTTTTTTCACATAATATATTATATAGATATATCTCGGTTGAACCATTATGGTTTCCATTAGCACAAAACATAAACAGATTGACTCCAATTTGCACTAGCAATTTTAACAAAAGTTATATTAACAACAAAAAATTCATATTTTTTAAAAATACGTTAAAACATTATATATATTTTTCTTTTTACTTTTAAAAGTTTGATAGAAGGTTAACATAGTTCTGTCTTTTCTCTTTTTCTTATCTTAATATCTTCAATTCTTTTTTCCCCTATGTTCCGCTCATATGACGCGTAACTGCCGAAGCTACAGCGTGAACTTGTTATAGGCCTAATTTGTTACAAAAAATACAAAACCTTTTTGATACCTTAAAATATAATATTTATCTGCTTTCATTTTAACTATCTTTACTCCTTCTTTTATACCAATTTTCTTTCTTATATTATAGATATAACACTAATATATCTATACATAATCATATATACTAAATTGATAAATTCAATTGTCATCTATAGATAAAATTAGTAACAAATAAATTTACTGGCAATGTGTTTCTTTACAATAATATTGCCACGTGGAAAATTAGGAAAGACAAACTTTCAGGATGACAGAGCAATTTATTTCAGGCAAGAACAAACTATAAATGATAAACAAAAGATAAGGAATGAGGGAAGTTTACAAAGTAAATATCGAAATTGATAACCTGTTATTACAAATTAAAAAATACTTCGCTACAATATAATCCAATAATGCAGTAAGGTCTGTAGAGATAATATTTGATGATATTATTGAAAAGAAAGACACATTGCCAGTATATTTATTTGTTACAAATAATCATATACTGTAAGATAAATATGACCATATATTATCTATATTAACACTCTATACCATAATATTTATATATTTATTTGTAAATATATATAATGATATAATAAGTAGCTTTTGCTTAGTGTACTTTTTTGTTTGTTCCTCGAGGGATATCCCGCAGCAATAGAAAGAGCTGATAAATAAAAAATGAATCTTATATATTTATACCGAAGGCTACAATCTCAGTAATATCTGTAGCAACACAAGTGTTTTCCCCATTATTTTATAATATTTTATGTATAATACACCTCTTTCTTTCCACAACATTCACATTTCCTCCGTTCCCCTATATTTTCACTTCTTCTTTTCTTCTTTCTTTCTTATCTCCACTCAATCACACTAAGGTATCAAGCTTGTAAAACTTGAGACTTTTGATGGTGTCTGCCGGGGAAGAGTAGAGCTCATCAATGGATGAGTTGACAACCATCATAATTGGGTAAAGTAAAATGCGTCTGTCATTTAGACTAGGAGCACTACTCAGTGGCAGGCCGACTTAGCTCCAAAAGAAATGGCCTCCTCTGACATGAGAAACAGACGCCATGTGCAGCCGCTCCTAACGTGGAGTACAAACGCTGCTCATCCTGTATACCTGGATTAGGAGCCCTTACAGGGTACTATCAGCCGGGCCAGCTTAGCCCAGGTTTTTAGCGAGCTTGTTACTGCTCCCCCTCCTCCTTTTTCATCCTGTATATTTTCTCTATAAAGCTAATTGATATTTGCAACTATCGAATACTATAGGCAGCCTATATCTAGAGGTAGCTTCCAATACACTCGAACCTCTCATAAGAGACCAAAGCTTAAAACATGGCTAATCCTGGTTTCTCTTGGAGGTAGTCTCTTATTAGAGGTTGTTTTAGTTCAGTTAAAGTTTAGAAGAGGTTAAAGTATTTTTTTCCACAGATGTGATGTTTTATTGTATCACATGTTCAATAATAATGTTCACATGTTCAAATCGTAATCTAGTCCCCTTTTATCGCATAAATCTTCTGCTATTAAATATATTATTATGGATAATATTTCACATATATGCAAATTAATATAGGTATATAAAGTGTGAACATTTTCTAATCTATAAAAATTCGGAATTTCATGAACAGGAAGAGTCATGTGTTTGTAAAGAGCCAACAGAAAAGGAACATATGCTATTGTGTAACTATGCAAATATTAATTTTACAACTTTCGTTATGTAATGTAGATTGTTTTTGTTGCTTCCTTGTGAAGATGTTCTCACGAAAATAGCGATTCATAAAGGGTAAACATACCATGGTAGTTTGGCGCCTTCTATTCCTGTACTGCGAGGATCATTGTCTATTGAAGAGGTTTGTTAAGGTGATCAAGAAATTTCAAGTAGCCGAACTCTGCAGCGGTGGCAGAGGCGCCATATTCATTGTACATAGTATCATGCATACATATATATAATTATATATTTAAAATAATGCAGATTGTGCACTTTTACATGTGTGTATCGACAAGTTGTCAATAACATTATTTAAATTGTCAATTGCCTCTCTCTTCATTGTCTATTCATTAGGCTGGAAGGAAAACACCTTGAAGAATGGAGATAGTGACTGACCAAGGAAGGATTGGTTTAATAATCTAAATAGAATAATGGTCTGGACGAGATGAAGAGAATTGTGAAGAACAGGATGAAATGAATTTCTCTGAAGGCTGACCTCTGTATAGGAGATGATGCTTCTATTTTCTAACATGTCAAGTTTTAACAAATGTCAGCCATTTTAGATGGTTGGTCCAGGACTTTCTGCCCTACATCACAGAAATAACCTGCTCGTCTTACTTTGATTCCTTTCTTTTTTAAAAGAAGGCCATGACACTCAAAGAAGGCTTTTCACAGCTTCTAATGGAGACATGTTTCTTCTTAGTTTTTCCTTGTGCTATCAATTCATCTTTCAACCGTGTTTTCAACTTGTGATTAGGAAAGTTCAGGTTTTATTACACAGATAGGGCAGCATGTATATCCCCATGTTATAAAACTGGACAGAAAAATGAACCTACATTTGAGAAGGATGGTGCAACAACTTTCTTTATTGATAATACTGGTAAGCTTTCGAAAACCATGACCTTAATCTACAAACACCCAAAGTAAACTCTACTGATTTAGCAATTGTGGCTCTATTATATAGATGTATTTTATATTAGATTTTTATAAATAATGTAAAATTCAAATCCACGTACATACATTTTGTTTCTTTATTGAACAATATTGGACAGCTTTCAAGAGAACTTTAGGTATCCTATAAGATTCACGATCTTTTAGAAGAGGTCAAGCGCTTTAAAGTTGACTTTTGCATTCAAATTGTACGATAAAAAGACCTATTGCATGAATTGATGCATTTAAATATGCATTAAATGAATAAGGTCTTGAAGTAGAGCAGGAAACAACTATATTAGTAAGGGAGGAAGTCCCCTCACTAATATAACCATTAGTTATAAAACGTATTCGGTAAATTTCAGCCATTCTAATTGAAATATTTCATCATATTGCAATAAAGCTTCTCTATTAGATTATATAAGTCAAGGTAGAAAACTTTTGAGGTTCGAGAAATTAATATATACATTCTAATAAAGAAACTTTGTTGCAGATTAGTGAAATATTTGATATAGTGTAAGTCTCCTGAGGGAATTCCTGATGTAATTACCGGACACTGTTCTCTAATTAAATTGAATTTTATACCTTTGCATATATATCTTGAAGACATAGGTTGCCTGGCTGGGGCATTCATATTTCTTGATTAGAAATAATCGTTCTTCCCTGAAAATTATTATATTATAAAATAAATAAAGCTTCCAGGACTGACAAGTCCAAAAGATTGAAAATAAAAAGTTGCACAAGAAACTTAGCCATGGAAGCTTTATTTATTTTATAATTCATATTTCTGTAAAAGATAGACACTTCGGCCAGTCAAAGTTTTATTTTCTCAATATTTCACCAAAAATCTTTTGTCTTCGTCAGGAGAAATAAATAAAAATAAAGCATTTGGCGTTAAAAATTGTTCTGAGGTTGCAAGTGCGTTCTCATGCAATATATATGTTCCTTAAGTTTAATCAATTTGGTACAATTGTAAGATATGCTATTTAAGGATTTTAAAAAGTCGGTGGCCGTTAGTATAAAACCTTCGGTTTTCGACAGCCATGAACCAGGATAGATTCCCGCATTGTACACCTTTTTTTGTAAAGAACCTGTTCATATTTTTCATTGTAAATCACATGATAGGTTGCTCTTTTTGAGCGGTACCTAATAAAGTTATTTTTGAAACAGGAATTCAAGAATTATTTTAGTCTCTCCCTTTGTAAATTCTAAAGTTTCTCTAGATACAATGTCAGGCTAGTAGAATAAGACCGAAGCCATTATTGTTCCAACTTGATTGACCAACAGATTGACCATCAGTCGTCTAGGTAAGCAGACCATCACTAATCTCCACCAAGCATTCCTCGTCTTCAGTGACCACGATTATCAGCCATGATCGAACTATTCAAATACTAATCCTTTACCAAGTACCAGTATACTTCCATACTGACCAAGATAAGTTAGGGAAGCACACAGGGAAGAAACAAAGTACTAAAAGAAAAGTTTTGTGATGTAACTTATCGACAGAAAGGTATAGCTAGGAAATCTTCCAGTTATTAATAAAGTTTGACATTTCAGCACTTCTTCAATTTCTCTGCATTTGGGAAGATCTTCAGTGGCGTCAGATTTCTCTATCTTAAGTTCATATCATTTTTCTTAGCTTCCTATTCAGTCCATTTTTTAAAAATCTTCCTTCCGTTATTTTCCAGTTCATTTGCCTCTTAGAATTTTATTCACTAATGTATTTCCTTCTAGCATATGTTTAATCTATTTCTTCTGTATTTTTCTGATGACTTCTTCAATAGGTCTCGTTTCTCTCTCCAAATCTCTTCAAGACAAAACTAGATTCATAGGTCTTTTTTATAAGTCTAAATGCAAATAAAGGATTTGAAAATTAACGATAATTGGAAAACGCGCTAAATAACTAATAATTTATAGAAGATACATAACAAACGTGTTTTTGCATTCTTCGAAAGTGATCTTTTTGCATTTATGCCTCACGATCAGGAGTTCGAGCTGAAATCTGGGGAAGTAAAGATCTCTGTTGATCATCACAGAACAATGCCATAGAAAATTGCTGGCTCTGACACCATTCTGTTCGTGAGGGCAGCCCACTTGTCTTCTGGTTAGAAACGTGCAACTGCGGGGGTGTCCATTGTCTCTTACTGTTACTCCACGAATGCTTTTTGATGTAATTTCACGTCAACTTTTTTATTAAGACGTTTTCATTCTTTAACATTAATGAAGATGTTGTTAGTAGTCGTTTTAAATTCATTCTTCTCTAGTCATGTGATTGGGGGAATTACTCTCTGAAATATTCATTGAAAAACGAGATTTTTGTTATCTCTTCAGCCTTTTAATGGAGATATGTTATTTTGTTATGAAATTATTTCGCCATATGATTGTTAAATTGTTTCAAATAACCCGTCTTTCTTAGGCTCTAAGAATTTGAATGTCTTACTTTTACGTTGTTAGGTTTCTTGATATTTCAAGAAAAGGATATAAGCTAGCTCCCTGAAAATTAAAAAAAAAATCAACAGATGTTGAAATATTTACGATAGATAGAAAAAATATTTTTAATAAAAAAGATTTACTGGCCGAAGTATCTTTAATGTGAAGAACTATGAATGTCGGCCAGGCAGCCTCTAGCTTTACGATAAATAGCAGAAAACCATCAGCAAAATTCATTTTCACGATCAGAAGGTTCTCGATATATTGTACTTACCTTTAGGTACAGTAAAACTTGTAGGTAGGTTAAATTGTTTCAAATAACTCGTATTTCTTAGGCTCTAAGAATTTGCGTGCCTTACTTTTACGTTGTTAGTTTTCTTGATATTTCAACAAAAGGATATAGGCTAGCTCTCTGAAAGAAAAATCAATAGATAGTTGATATATTTTCCGATAAATAGCAGAAAACCATTGGTAAGAATCAGTTTCATGATCAGAAGGTTCTCGTTATATTGTACTTACCTTTAGGTACAGTAAAACTTGTAGATAGGTTAAATTGTTTCAAATAACTCGTATTTCTTAAGCTCTAAGAATTTGCGTGCCTTACTTTTACGTTGTTAGTTTTCTTGATATTTCAAGAAAAGGATATAGGCTAGCTCTCTGAAAGAAAAATCAATAGATAGTTGATATATTTTCCGATAAATAGCAGAAAGTCATCAGTAAGATTCAGTTTCACGATCAGAAGGTTCTCGTTATATTGTACCTACCTTTAGGTACAGTAAAACTTGCAGGTAGGAAGGCAAGCACTCAAGAGATAGAGGGATATCTGATACTTCACACAGATCAAGTGCATGTGTTAGGCAATCACTAGACCATATGAAACTGTTAGTCAAATACAACAGGTTACCGCTTAATATGGATTTTACTGTTTATTTGAACATTTTCAGTTTATTTTCAAAGGTTTTCTCTCATATCTCTCCTTTTAGACAAAACTTAAGGAAGTTGTACCTTTTAGCATTATATATCGGGATTCAGAAAAAATCTTTGAAAGATATTTGATACACAGTGACCTTTATTGAAGACACACGAGATAACCAAATGTGAACAAAATTGCCTCTGTTATCCCAAAATAATGGTATACTCTATAGAAAATTTTATCAAATGAACACAAGGTAATAAGACCAAATTCAAATAAATAAATAGTGTGTGACGTTTTGGTAACAGCGTTGTTACCATTTTCAGACAAAAGTACTGAATGAGAAATTTTACCACAGAATGGTATGGTCTTGGAAACTATTTTTATGTGAGGATATTTCAAAGGATAAGAGATGGGAAAGTTATTTTAGAAATAATCATAATTAGTGCTAATGAACAAGTTCTCAAAAGAAAGTATGGAAATTATATATGGCGGAAGATTCCTAATGTTAATAATTGTAACAAGATATCGGTAATCTAATGGCAAAGTACAAGTTTGTAGATGCAAGAGTATGGTCTTATACTTTCAAAGGCAGAAGTTTTCACAGAGATTGTCACATCTAGTCAGTTCAAGAAACCTACCTACCCAACATCCTTACAAGAGTTCAATTAGTGAAATAGAATAATCCCCATAATTGTTTCTAAAAGTGGGAGCTCCAACAATCAATTATGACCTCTCTTAATGGCCGTATTGCTTTATATTAATAAATGAATGAGAGCCAGTAATTGGCTGCCCCCAGCTGTCGAGCCCAACACATGTTACCTGCCACTGGCGAGAATTTCTCAGGTCAAATTCATGTAAGTCTGGACACAACAGTAAAGATTTTGATGCAGTGTCGTAATACAATAGAACTTCACGTAAGAGACCGTTTAAATATTATCATACTATCAATACATGGCCACGCTGGTTGCTTCAGAAAGTTTTCATGATTGAAGGTTAGGTTATGTCTGTTCGATTCATTTTTGATTTTTACAGAAGTGGTTGCTTAGGGAGGTGGTCGTTTATGGAAGGTTTCACTGCAGTTGATACTGTTTATGGATGGAGATTTTACCGGTATAAAATCGATTGTAAAACAACAAAAGACATCTCTCCCCTCAAAATAATCTAAAAATATATTCATCATTTCATAAGCACCTCTTTGGATAGATTTAAAGATTTGATGAATCCCTTCGGAATCTCGTGAAATCAAAGACTCCATGTACTGGCGAGAACCATAGGCAGAAACCATGGTCTCTAAGTGGATGTTCTGAAGCTGGTATTATGGCATTGTTACTGACTGTGTTTGTCAGATTGCAGAGAATGCCCGACTGATGGTGCATAGTTGTTTGTGCTGTTTTGACGGGAATTTCCAATTCCTAAAAATGTTAGTTAATTTAATTGATGAAAGAATCAATAATTTAATCGCTAATACATCAGACATTCCTAAAGTTTTTTGCCATTGCAGAACAATAAAAATTATCACACCTCCAATGAGAAGATTAGCATTTATGGTATTTGGATTCTAAACATTTTGACGAACTTTGCGCAAAGTCCTTTGTAAAAGGCGGCAAAAACAACTATTCTCTCTCCATTTGTTCACACTGAGAGATAATTATTCTAATTAAATTAATTGCAATACACATATCTGACTATAAACAACATTCTTTTTCTTTTCCTCCGAGAATATATTGATCAATTAATGGAAAATATCCCTAAATTAATGGGAACATTAAAAAGTGTGTCTGCGATTCTATTGTAATTGCTTGATAGATTTTGAAGGATTTAAGTAATATGTATTTTTGTAAAATAGCTTTCCAATCTGTATTAATTAAATGCTAAATGGAAAATTTTTGTCCAATTATAAATTAACATACCGACATAATTTATTTTATTGGATTCCTAAAAGGAAATACCTCGAGTTAAATAGTACTTAGAGAGTGAGAGAGAGGGAAAAAGCTAAATATAGTTTTAAAACATAGAACTCTCAGAAATGTTTATCTACGTATATTCATATAGAATATTTCTACAGAGATGAAAGCTAGCGTGTGTCTACCTTGACATGAAATTGGTTGTACGTATTGTACGTGCCCGATTGACCTCTCGTCAGGGATGGCCGTCATGGACAACCACAACCCTACGTTCAACGAGACGCTTCCAAAGATCCTAACCCGAGAAAAAAAGTCGGTAGTTGGGTTCAAGAGGACCCACAATGACCCACAAAAAGAACTGCTCCAAGATAAATTCCTACAAGGACCCATAATGACCCACACTATTCCAATAGAAAGTCGACAGTTGGGCTAAAGGCTACCCATAATGACCCACAACAAGGAACTATTCCAATAGAAAGTCGACAGTTGGGCTAAAGGCTACCCATAATGACCAACAACAAGGAACTGTTAAAAGAGAGAAAGTCGACAGTTGGGCTAAAGGCTACCCATAATGACCAACAACAAGGAACTGTTAAAAGAGAGAAAGTCGACAGTTGGGCTAAAGGCTACCCATAATGACCCACAACAAGGAACTGTCCCAAAAGATAATCGACAGTTGGGCTAAAGGCTACCCATAATGACCCACAACAAGGAACTGTTCCAAGAGAGAGTCGACAGTTGGGCTAAAGGCTATCCATAATGACCCACAACAAGGAACTGTCTCAAGAGAAAGTCGACAGTTGGGCTAAAGGCTACCCATAATGACCCACAACAAGGAACTGTTCCAAGAGAGAGTCGACAGTTGGGCTAAAGGCTACCCATAATGACCCACAACAAGGAACTGTTCCAAGAGAGAGTCGACAGTTGGGCTAAAGGCTACCCATAATGACCCACAACAAGGAACTGTTCCAAGAGAGAGTCGACAGTTGGGCTAAAGGCTACCCATAATGGCCCACAACAAGGAACTGTTCCAAGAGAGAGTCGACAGTTGGGCTAAAGGCTACCCATAATGACCCATAACAAGGAACTGCCCCAAGAGAAAGTCGACAGTTGGGCTAAAGGCTACCCATAATACCACGACACAAGATTAAGCCACGGCATCTATTTTCGGATCAGACCACTTTGCATTCACCCCTATTATCGCAGATGAAAAGGCTTTTATTAATGGCATCTTGTCTCGTCGACAATTTATGGTCATTTTCCGGTTTCTTCCCCTCGTTTGTCATTGTTAGCTCTCGATTCTACAGCCTGGCATTCTCTCTTCTTCATTTTCTTTGAACTTCTCACTTTTCATATCGATTTGGGGAATTGGATCTTGACTGCGGCCACATACTGCCAGGAATATTCTTCTTCTGCATCCCTCACATCTCTGCGAGAGAAGAAGCACTTATTTATTCTTTTTTTAATGATGCGGTAAAAATGTACTTTATCGCAATGTCTTCTACCCTAATTGCGAAAATTTGATGTATTCGCCACTACATATTCCCTTGACAAAAATACCCTATTATCCTATTGTATCCTCTGAATACATTCTATGGCCCTACTCAGTATAGGAACAGTGAGATTGTGAGATCTTATGGTAGATATGCCATATATGCATCTTCAGAGTTTTAGGTCGAACTCAATATATGCAAATGTCTAAGCTATTCTATGGTGAATACCAGAAAACGCCTAAAGTCATAACCACCTTTCACAAAAGGGTAAATTACCCTCATACTGTTATTCCTCTGTAAAACCTAATCGTTATTCTGTTATTATTGTTTTTTTCCCTAGTCCTGTAACATCTGTACTCAAAAAGAGCATTTTTCTTCTTTCTTGACGAATTCACTCACTCTTTTGAATAGTTGACATCTTTAGTTATGGTCTTCAGGAACTGTCTGTCTCTGCTGTCTTTTCCAGGTATCATAGTACATAGACTTGAATCATCAGAAGTACACTAGAGAATGATGATATGGAGGTTTCCCCGCTGTTGCCTTCTACATAGCAATATTGCAATATCTACGTCAGACATGTTTACAATATTCTGGTTAGATACCGTTCCATCCCCGCCTCTTGGTTGTTACTGCTTCCCCTACCAGGAATACTTATCCACTTCCCAGTCTATATACGCTGTGTCTTTATGTTCCTGTACAGTACTGCCTCATGTAGAAGTGATCATCACCATATACAGATGGCTTTGGAAAGCAAAGAGTATTGATCCGGGTCTCTAATATATCATATTACTTACCCCTAGGTATGATGGATTACCATTGACAAATTAACCTCTGATAAGGAGATTTTTTTTATTTCTTAATTTATGCACCTTATCCAATTACACAATATCACACTTGTACTATTTTTTCAAATCGACCTCCGTTAATGGTGTATTGCCACTACCGTCTCCACTATAAATGTGTACGCGATAGAAAACAATTTGAAACTATTCTAGGAAAACTCAGTAAGGAACTAGCTTGATGAGATAAAGGGCAATGCCCGTTCCTAGGTTCTGTGTGGACGGATGAGTGGTGGGCGTCGATGGACGTTTTTAGCAGCAGCTTTTTCTGCCTTGGTCTTAATTACTGACAGCTGTTTGTTCTTATTTAGTGCATACCAGTCTCTATACCTGATGTCTAGTGCCAAGTCAGAATTAGATTAGGCTGATGTATATGCATGCACAATGTCGATTGTCACAATGATTTATATAGTTATAGGGTTTGCCGCGAAAAAAATGTATATAATCGAGTATATCTATTTTCTCTGATGAATATCAGTATGTGCATGTGATGATCCATTTTGAATTTATGCTTTCAAAGTTCGAAATTGGCTCTTGAATATTGTTAGTGTCTCCTATCCCAATCGAATGAGTTGAAGTTTCCACGATATTTCTTCTCCAGTCTGGTGAGTTAAGTTAGGTGTCTGAAAGCTAGGATCCCTAGTTAGTATATTTTATTGGGCCAATCCAATTACTAATAGAACGTTCTCCGTTCTCTTATTGTTCTTTATATGAAAAAGAGAGCCAAGTTTTTAGAAAATCTAGATTGAATAGATGTTAAACATGTTTCTACCGGAGATACTATGGCCTTGTAAATATATGAAACCCCGTTATAGCGCAACAGGCCGGACTTGGGTTCCTACATGAGATCGAAAATATTTTTAAAATAGATGACGCAGAAAAAGTAGGCACTCACAATTCTTGTTTGATTTTATCAAATTTCTGTAAAACTCAACGAAGTCTATCAAGCAAAGAGACTTGTAATTCACAAAAAAAAAAACCCTGTACATTTTTAGTTTAAGCTCAAGTTGTTCCAAAGGTGGCATTTAATTATTATTTTACACATTTTCTCTTTCTATAAACCTTACCAAACCCACAGCTAAACATATTGAAACAAAATCCACACTGACAAATGTAACTCACTTGCAATAATAAACTATAACCATTAACTTATACCCATATATTTCAGCAAGTAAACTTTTTGACCTCGATGAAAAGCGAATAAAAGCAGATGTCAAAAATGTTGATTTTTGCCTCCTGGATATTCCATTTTCAAGCCTGGAAAAATAACAAAAATTTACGTTTTACAAAAAACAAACAATACAGGTTTGTAGAGCAAAACAAGTACTATTTAAAGAATATAAATACTTTACCGTATTTATAACACACAAAGAAGGTAATATATATTTTCTCTACCTTTCAATATCATTAATATTTAAAATATGTAAAAATTAATTTGTATATAAAAATAATATATATACCATCAATTTATTATCTTGATACTCCTGTAGAAGGACTGACAAGTCCGAAAGCTTGAAAATAAATTTGAACAAGAAACTTAACCCTGGAAGCTTTATTTACATTATAACTTTACCGTATAACAACAAAAACCGTTATGAAACAAAGGGATAGAAAAATCGAACGAACTTTCTTTACAACCCAATAATATACCAAAGAAGCATCATTTTATCATTAAAGAAATAACTCGGGTCATTTATATTAAGATAAAATATGGCTAGATTATCTATCAATTTAAACAAAAGACCCTTTTACTTATCATCAGTTCAGAAAACAATTGTACGAAGATTATCTTAAAATAAATTCTCTTTTCTAAAGAATAAATAGAGCATAGGATACAAGGATCTCTCTTGAGGATTGCCCGAGAAGGAAAAACATATTTATCCTTTTTAATCCATTTTATATTCAACATTTGTAACCTTTTATACTCAAATGGCTATAACTAACCAATAGAAACTAGGTCCACATAATTCCTTAGATATCCCCTCCCCCCCCCTCATTATAGTAATGAACAATGTGTTTTAAATTATTGATTTATATATTTTAAATAAAAAATAAAATGGAGGTTTATACAATAAATATGTGGTGAAATACTTCGCCTCATTAAAAAAGTTAGCGTTATAGCACACAAATAAATGATTTATATAATATTGTAACATGGTTTGTATTTATTTATTTATTTATTTATTTATTAAATTAATCTATGATTTTTCTTCATATTTAGGCAGTCGGCAACACTATTTTATTTTTTGTAATTTTGCGTAAGTTTGTTTTGTTTCTATATTATGGTTAACCTTGATGTAATTAAATTAAATATTAAAATACAAAGTATTGTGATTATCCCTTATTTATAAATAGGAAACGTTACAAATATATTCTAAAAAGATGCGTTGTTTGTATTTCATTTTAAAATTTTGATATATATTAACTTAATATTTTTACTAAAGTAGCTATTTATATTTGTGTTTTCAATATTAATTTCAAAATACAAATTTTCAACTCCCCTAAAAATAGAATATATAAAAACAAATATGTATTTATATTTATTATTGTTATAGAAGGTTAGATGGAAATTCTTCTGATCTATTATTTTCTTTCACAGAAGCCTTATCTCTTCGCATATTTTACTTAACCCTAAAAAATGATATTTTCATATCTAAGAAAGAGAGAAAATAACTTCACACACATTTCAATATTTACCCATATAAATATTTACACATATGGCAATATTTGCTCCATATAAATTGTATTTGGAAATATTTATCTTTATGTATAAAAAGAAATTCCGAGTTTGTTTGGTTGTGTATTTGTTCTACATATATTTCTCAAACTATTTGACGTATCAGGATGAACCTTGCTGAAATATAGGTATATGTCTGGATTGACTTTCAACCCTGAAATATGCTATTTAGTATTAATTATTAATTAGTTTCCCCCCCCCCTAATTTAACCTTGTAAACCTTCTAAGTCAATAATACTGGTTCTGCATATATTTCTCAAACTATTTGACGTATCAGGATGAACCTTGCTGTAATATAGGTATATGTCTGTATTGACTTTCAACCCTGAAATATACTGTTTAGTATTAATTATTAATTAGTTTTCCGCTCGAATTTAACACTGTAAACCTGCTAAGTCAATAGTAATGGTTCTGCATATAGTGTTTTTCCCCTGGTACAAGTCTCAGAATTATAAAATTTAAGTAATTTTGAGATCAATTTTATAAAATTACGATAAAGATACAAGTATACATACATACATACATACATACATACATACATACATACATACATACATACATATATACATACTTGTATTATTTTAGTTTCTCTCTCTCTCTTGCACCACAGCACCACTCTCTTGTACCACGCTGATGAGGATAAACAGCCTGAAACACGTAGGTGATTAGCTTTTCTTGATTAATCGAGAATGGGTATTTGGCCAATTCTGGAATAATTAAAAATCAACGGTTAATTCATATCAATTTAACCATCATCTATTAAATTTTAAAATCTCTCTCTTATATTCAATTACTGTAGAATCTCCATTAGAGGACACTCACTCTGGAGGATACCTCTCTATAAAGGACAGTTTTCTTCACTAAAAGGTAAGAGGACACTTCTCCTTAAAGGACACTTTGGCTCTGCAACTAGGTGTCCTTTATAGGGAGGTTCTACTGTACAACAAAAATATCTTCTTCCTAAGTAGCAACAGATTGAAGGCTGGAATTTCAGTCGGTAAGGGGATATACAAATTACAACAATTACAACATCCAATGATCGAAATTTTACTGAGATTACAAAGTCTGACGGCTGGCTCAAGGTTAGAATTTTAGCGAATATCAAATACCATTTTGATGTTCCAAAGCTAGAATTTCAATTTGTAAATGGATGCAATATATATTTTAAGCCGAAAAAACGAAATTTCCGTAAATATCATAAAGTCTGATGGCCAAAAATTTTCAGCGAACATCAAATTATCCAGTTTGATGGTTTAAGACTGGATTTTCAAGATTATTATGATGTTCACAAGCTATAATTTCAATTGGTAAATGAATGCAATTTGTAATCATAAGCCGAAGGACGAAATTTCAGTGAATATCATAAAGTCTGGAAGCCAAAATTGTTCAACGAACATCAAATTATCCAGATTGACGGCCTAAGACTGGATTTTCAAGATTACCATTTTGACGTTTCAAAACTAGAAATTCAATTGGTAAATGAATGCAATTTGTAATTATAAGCCGAAGGGCGAAATTTCAGCGAATATCATAAAGTATGAAGGACGAAATTGTTCAGCGAGCATCAAATTACCCAGTTTAACGGCCTAAGGCTGGATTTTCAGGCAGTTATCCGTGCCACGACTCCAGGTGTCTCTCACAACTAGTAATTTCTTTAAAGAACTAACGGGGGAAGATAGGAGAAATCTTACTTAAAATTAATTTACGTTTTCCTCCTTTTTCATCTTTGTATGCAAATAACTTATATGTGTTCTGTTTTATCATTAGAATAAATTTCTTATTCTTTTCTTCCTTCTTTGTCATCTAAAGACATCTTAAACCATGTTCCACCGCCTTAGGCTTTGTGTATCTAACCTACAGAAATTAATTCTCAATTCCAAATACACATAGCTCTTATAGAAAAGAAAATATAGGGGGCCATAATTTAGGAATTTTCGAAGTTTTTATTACTTCTCTTTGGGTTTATTATATTGGCTGTAGTAATTCATGTCAGTAATATCTTTCAAAATTTTACTCTTATATGTTGAGACGCTATAAATTTCTTCTTCTGAACAATTTATTGATTTTTTTAAATTAAAATTTTATGTACACAAGAAGGAATGTAAATATTAAATAGTCTACATTGTGTATTTGCATAACCTACCTGGTGGCAATGTACATTCGACTTCACCATCCTTTTTTATTAGCACAAATAGCTGTTTAGAGTATGTATTTATGGGGATGCAAATAGGTAGATATTTACAAATCTTTCTTTATATCTGGATGAATAGCTAACACTTATATTTAGGAAAATATTAAAAGAGGTGAATCACAAGAAATCACAGAAGTATTTATCACATTGGTTATTTATTTTATTTCTTCTATTGATTTTTGTTTGCAGTGGTTTAAGAGAAGTTCGCTGATGAATTCCTGAAATTGTTCCCTAGGATGTCATCCTCTACCATTTACACTCATGGACAAAACTGCAAACGGAAAGTCTTTGATGTTGTTGTTTTTTTAAAGACAAAGGCAATTTGTTCCCACTTTGTTATCTCGTGTGTCTTCAATAAAGGTAACTGTGTATCAAATATCTTTCAGAGTTATTATCTGAATCCCGATATACATGGTAAAAGGTACAGCTTCCTTAAGTTTTGTCTATGAGTATAGATTGCAGAATGTTTGGAAATGTGGAAGAGGATTATCTCACCTTGCACGATGTAATCGGGGATGGAAATGATCTAAATTTCCATTTCCCCCAAGAGGTATGCCGCGTGAGTTCTTGAAGTATTCCGCGACAAACTATTAAGAATTCTATTTTCAAATTGATTTATTTACATTAACTACATTTTATGGCACACTCTGTGTGTGTAAACATCGAAAACAATTAAGCAAATGGAGAATAAATATTCAACTTCTGAAAAGTATTCACGCGAAATTTAGAAGATTTGGTATATCTATTTTATTGGATTATAGCAACAAAGCGCTAAGGATACTGGCTCCAAATGAAGGAAAAAGTATCTATATTATATATCTATATATTCAAATAATATATACAGGAACTAGCGGACCCGCCCGGCTTCGCCCGGGTTTTACCCGAGTGAATGTTTGTCTAACGAACATTTGTTAAAACAATTCTCTTTAAACTTATAAAACGTACTCGGCTTCGCCCGGGGTTTTACCCGAGTAAAGGTTTGTCTAGCGAACATTTGTTAAAACAATTCTCTAAAAACTTATTAAAAAATAAAAAAGATATATTTTGATAATTTGAAACTCGTAAATTTGAATCTCTCGATAAAGTGAACATTTTTTCCCGGTCCCTGTGTGCCTTGTCATCCTGAATTTTGTCTTTCCTAATTTTCTACATTAGAAAATCATAGTTTTATCTAGTGAACATTTTTTCCCGGTCCTTTGAGAAATACTCGATAAGTTGAATAAAATCAATATTAATTGGTTCCCTCGGTAATTGGAAGTTAAAGGAATAATATCTTCGCCTTGGAATTGTATCATTATTCTTGTCGCAAATAAATTGCCGTGTCATCCTGAGATAATCTTACTTTTGATAAATAATATTTAAGATAACAAACTTAGTGATAAGAAAACTTGTTATCATCGTCACAATGGGGGCGCTGCTTGCGAGTTAAATCTACAAATCTGCAAATAACTCTAAGGATATTCAAGATATTCATGAAATTATTTTTCAAAAACCTTCCCGGTGATATACCTAATAATATCCCAAAATTTCACGGCGATTGGATGTATGGTTTTTGAATCTATAGAGTACAGACAGACAGACATTCAATTATATATATTTAAGATAATATAAAAGAGTTTTAAAAATTGTAAAAAAAAAAAAAATGCATCGGCCGGGAATCGAACCCGGGCCGCCCGCGTGGCAGGCGAGCATTCTACCACTGAACCATCGATGCTTAAAAAAATGGCCATATTTAGGTATTCATTCCATTCCGGATTAGTCCGCGTAAAAAAAGTTCTTCAAATGAAAAAAAAAAATAAATAGCCAAAAAACTAATCAAAATGCAGCCGAAAATTTTCCTCAGGTTTATAAAAAGCGACATGCAAAATATGGTACCAATTGGTTCAGTAGTTTTTGAGTTTATCGCGAAACAAACAGACAGACAGAAATTGACTTTTATATATATATAGAGATCTACTCTTCATTGTTGGCTTTTTATCTTACATTCATTCTTCATTGTTGACTTTTTATATTACATTTACTCTTCATTGTTTGCTTTTTATCTTACATTCACTCTTCATTGTTGGCTTTTTATCTTACATTCATTCTTCATTGTTGGCTTTTTATATTACATTCACTCTTCATTGTTGGCTTTTTATCTTACATTCATTCTTCATTGTTGGCTTTTTATATTACATTCACTCTTCATTGTTGGCTTTTTATCTTACATTCATTCTTCATTGTTGGCTTTTTATATTACATTCACTCTTCATTGTTGGCTTTTTATCTTACATTCACTCTTCATTGTTGGCTTTTTATATTATATTCACTCTTCATTGTTGGCTTTTTATCTTACATTCATTCTTCATTGTTGGCTTTTTATATTATATTTACTCTTCATTGTTGGCTTTTTATCTTACATTCATTCTTCATTGTTGGCTTTTTATATTACATTTACTATTCATTGTTGGCTTTTTATCTTACATTCACTCTTCATTGTTGGCTTTTTATCTTACATTCATTCTTCATTGTTGGCTTTTTATATTACATTCACTCTTCATTGTTGGCTTTTTATCTTACATTCATTCTTCATTGTTGGCTTTTTATATTACATTCACTCTTCATTGTTGGCTTTTTATATCATATAGAAAATCATAGTTTTATCTAGTGAACATTTTTTCCCGTGTCACATTGCCGTGTCATCCTGAGATAATCTTACTTTTGATAAATAATATTTAAGATAACAAACTTAGTGATAAGAAAACTTGTTATCATCGTCACAATGGGGGCGCTGCTTGCGAGTTAAATCTACAAATCTGCAAATAACTCTAAGGATATTCAAGATATTCATGAAATTATTTTTCTAAAACCTTCCCGGTGATATACCTAATAATATCCCAAAATTTCACGGCGATTGGATGTATGGTTTTTGAATCTATAGAGTACAAACAAACAGACAGACAGACAGACATTCAATTTTATATATATAGATACAGTATCTGTGTATAACAACGAATGAACCCTCAAGTTGATGAAAAATAGAATACTTGCCAAATTTGTGGGAGATCATTGTTTCAATCAAACAAAAGGTTTTTCTTTAATTTCTTCGCTCTTGAAGAGGTCCTCCAGTGACGCCATGTTTCTCTAGCTTGAACTCTACTCCCTATACATCCTTCCTTCCATCTTATTCTTCCTTCTATCGTTATCTTTTTACTCATTTCAATCTCCTGAACTACTTTCCATTTACTCTTAATATATTCCACTTCTAATTCTTTTATCTTTTCTGGTGACCTTCAATATGTCTAGTTACTCTTCTAATTGTCTCAAGACTTTTGCATTCTTGATTCTGTCGACTCATCTTTCCATCCCTCTAAATATTTACCATGAATGAAAACACAAGTAGGAATAGAAACAACTTGAAAAGCTGGATTTCTCTTTAAATGTTCATTTGAATTAAAATTTTAACTTAATGGGTTTAACTTAGTTTAGATATTTCCGTAGCAACCTCGATAAGCGAAATTTCACCATCCAAGTCCGGATAAAAATGAGCTGGTATCGAAGAAAGATTAACATTCATTATCGGTGATGAAGACAATAATGTGTTTATTATAAAATCTTCCAGACAATTCAGTATTATGAATCAGCCCACTTTGTTCTGTATATGCTCACTTAGGACAAACAAAGTATCACCTAACTCAGGGGTCGGTAAACTTTTGAGTAGGAAGAGCCAAAAATTACTATTTTCAAAGTTTTTAAAGAGCCACAACATTTTTTTCTTGCCAACAATAAATAGTACTCGCATAAATAATATTTACGTATGGAACTATATAAAGAGCTTCACATCCAAAGAGCCGCATGTGGCTCGCGAGCCGCAGTTTGCCGACCTCTGACCTAACTCCTTGTTATTATGAAAAATATACTTTCAACTTCAGCGAAACGTGAACACGCGTTAAGCTTATCAAATTAATGCTGAAATTATTTCTTGATTTTTTTTCGAAACTGATTTTATACGAAAAAATTTGTAATTTGAATGATAATCGTGCTGACCACCATTGATCACCATAGGATAGAGTTATTATAGGATAGCTAACATTTTAAGGATTATTTTTCCCATGAACGTCTATTGTATGAATATCGAACCGAAAACAGGGTTGTAATACATACAATGGGCCACAACGTTCGATCGCGCGAATAAAATGATATTAAGAATCATGTTAAAGGAGTTGTGCCATTAGATTTTCCTCTTCTAAATAACGTATTTGTGTGCTAAATATACTGGGCCATCACACGTTTTTAACGGATCTTGTCTCAATGCGAATGTATAGAAAATGGCTTACCTATTACTACAGATAAATTCATCAAAAATTAAACATTTAACAATATCTATCCTTTTTTTTATTGGAAAAGCGAGATTTATCAAGCAACAAAGTCCTTCTACTGACTTATTGAAGATATAAGTTCAATTAAATTTCAGAAAATTTCAAAAAATTTCTACGAAAAAAAAAAAGCCGAAAAATACGAATCTATGGTACCCTAAAACCTTCTGCATTGGACTCGCACATGTTGGGAAACCCTGTTGCAGTTACACAATAAACGGACAGTCCAACGAATATCAATATACAGTATTTCAAATTAATAATCAATTTATATAAATCTACTGGTTATTAATTAAACAATACTACAGGTTTCTGGAGATGAGTTTATTTTATCTTTATTAAACGTGATCTCAAGCTTTCGGGCATCTCTGCTCTTCAACAATAGGAGTACATGGATGGATATATATGTATATATTTCACAACATCAAGCAATATGCAAAATCTATCCTAATATTTAAATGTATATATAAATCAGTTAGTATCTTAACGGCGTTTATATGTTTCCATGAACTCCTGTAGAAGGACAGAGATGCCCGAAAGCTCGAGATCACGTTTAATAGAGATAAAGAAACTCATCTCCAGAAACCTGTAGCATTTGTTTAATCAAAATAAATATTTCAGAAATCTTCGATCTCACAGCCAATGATACGATAACTTCAGCAAATAAGGTCCTTTAGACTGACTCTCACATAGCGACAAAGGTAGAGAACGGACGACAATCCATAAATATTTTGTTAAATAAATAAATATTCCAGAAAGTTTCAAAGTCTACAACCAAAGAATCTCATAGAATAGAATCAGTCAATGATGCCATGGATATGGCTGCTTTGGACCACGGACCATTCTGACCGGAAGTCCTTCAAGGCCTCCTGTATAAACAACACTTCGCTGGCAACTCTCCAGGTCTTTTTTATAATCCAAGATTTAAATGGGACATCAGCGGTTTCCTGTTTTTCTTCGGATTCTCTTTCAGCCTCTCCTTACCGCAGGCACCAGAACTCTCTTCAGCTTTTACTTGGAATTTCTTGACAAAAAACTACTCCAGTTTTTTTAACATACAACTTTTTGATTTAAATCCAATGTATTAATACCTATAATTTAAGATTTGGGTGAGTGGTGGTATGCAATTCGACAATTATGATCGAATCCTTCATTGATCACTTTTCTAAAATGAAAATCGCATAAATTGTTCCGCGAATTTTTCTCTCGAGTCCAACTCCAGGTAAATAAATAAGTAAACAGGGCTCTTGTAAGTGCAGAGTAGAACTACTTATTACATGTATTCGTAGAATTGATGCCCACTTACAGTTAAAGCAGTCACAAATATGACGTTTAGAGATGTAAAGAAAAGAGGTAGAAGGAATTACTATATTGGAAGTTTTCGACCTTATTGCCAAATAAGCCATTTTTTTTTCCATTAACGCTAAAAAGAATTGAAAGACTTTTGATAATGTTCATAAAATATTGCTTTCAGCTGACGACCGAAGAATATAAAGCATTGATGTAATTTTCTAATATGTTGGCATTTCTCGACCTTTTGGATAAGATCAAAGTGTAGTGTAGTATCTAATATGTTGGAATTATTCAGCGAAGTGATTCGTGTGATGACGTGGAGAGCTTCAGAAATGTTGATCCACATGTCGAACAGTATCTTAACCTTTGGCCAGTTATCCACAACCTTTTCCCCCCAGTTTTTAAAGTTCAATTTTATGGAAACACATGGATATATTAGGGGGAAACTAATTATTAAGAATTATATTTAAACTATATAATAAAGATATACATATAAAATGAAAGGATTCAAAAGCGCGAATGTTTCTTTTATACATAATACAAACTTCTACTGCCCTTACTGCGATGAAAAATATATTGGGAGGGCTTGGCTCATCAGTGGTGAACCCTCCCAGCGGTTTCGCCAATTTAATCCACCAGACCGCTTCTCAGAGCTCTAATACTGTATTGGACGATTCTGCAAGCAGAGCTCTGAGAAGCGGTCTGGTGGATTAAATTGGCGAAACCGCTGGGAGGGTTCACCACTGATGAGCCAAGCCCTCCCAATATATTTTTCATCGCAGTAAGGGCAGTAGAAGTTTATATTATGTATAAAAGAAACATTCGTGCTTTTAAATCCTTTCATTTTATATGTATAGATGGCGCGTTATTGCTTTGTGTTAAAGATATACTTACTGTGTAGATAGTGGCCCGAACGTTTGAGATCTTGTGTCAAAAATAAGGGAGAACATTTTGAATGCTTGTATATATTTAAAATCTATGTCCTATTGACTAATAAATATGTATTTATAATCCATTAGTTTTTGTTCTTAATCATTTTATTTATAAAATTGTAACAGAATTTATGGCTAGACTGTGTAGTTGGAAAATATTTTTTAAAAAAGATAATAATGAAAGTTGATTTTGTCAATTAAAATTATCAATATGAAAGTTTTAATGGTTGATGAAACACATGAGAAAACATCTCTCACGATCTATCATCCTCAGGGGAACACCACCCTCGATTATTGTAGCTCCTTCCAGTTGGCTCTCGTTTTTTGGAGAACAGAGAAAGGTAAAAAGTGAACAGTATACCTCACCTAGATTGGAGACGTTAAAGAGAACATCGTTCTATTGATACTTCAATTGCTACATTGGAGTGAACGAGGTGTTTCAAATGTTGGTTAAATTAATAATTAAAAAGAGAGAGAGAGGATTATATTACAATCTATAAAATAAAAGAAGACAAGTATCTTAAACGGTTTTTTATATACGCAAGCTTTCGGGTGAGAACCCTTCGACAGGCAGAAATAAACGATACAAACACGGCACCTATGGCAGGCAAGATTATATACACATATGATATTTACATTGCTATGGTAAAGAGAATTACAAATAATATATTTACATAATTATGAATCGACGTATATAGAGAATCTAATTTTCAATAAAGATGCTAATTACATGATTGGAGATAGGAGTTTCTTTGGAATACAATACTTAAATGATAAAAGATACTATAGGGGTAGAGAGGATATTGATATTTTAAAATCTCACAAAACTACTTCAAATTATCTTGAAGATAGAGGTTTGCCTGGGGCCAGCATTCATAGTTCTTGAAAATAAAATACACTTCAGTCAGAAAATAATTTTATTTTTTCGACGTTTCGACAAAAATCCTTTTTCCTGAAAAGACAAAATATTTTTGTCGAAACGTTCAAAATAAAAAAAAATTCGGGCTGAAGTATCTTTTTTTTTATAAGAACTAATTTTAAATTGTCTTAAGATGCTCGATGATTTGGATAAATACATTTTGTAGAATGCCTAAATTCCAAATGATTAATACATAAAACATACTAGGTAGATTAAAGTTTATTTGTATAATTGATTTATCAATAATCAAAAGGAACACTTTAAATAAGAAATTCGATTTTTCTATTAAAAATCTCAATACTCGTTTAGTATAGCTATAAGGATGTCCCAAAGGTTCGTGTTTTTCTCAAAACTTTGTTTTTCTTATTACTTGGTGAATACATAATAATACACATAATACAATTACTTTATACATAATATAAATACATTATACATAACGGCGAATAATATTGGAATTTCAATTGTTTTGCAAGTGTTTACGAACTTTTGGGACAACCTCGTATAACGATTTAACTATTCGTTTTAAATTACAGGGTCTCTTTAAAGGGATTTTGTTTCGAGAACGCAAAGAGAGAGAAAGAGGAGATTTCAAATATAGCATATGTAATTATTGGATAAAAGAAAATTTCAAGTGCTCGAGCTGGGAATGGACTTGGAAGTGCGAACGACGCAATTACCGCTGCAGGATGGAATTCCCTGGATCGATGTGATCCAGAACTTTCCATCAGATGACCTCGTTCTCTCTGTCAGCTTGTGCATCTTCTTGTTGTCTCTTTTATACATTGTTATAGCTTGTTCATCTCCTAGTTGTCTCTTTTATACATTGTTATATCTTGTACATATCCTTGTTGTCTCTTTTATACATTGTTATAGCTAGTACATCTCCTTGTTGTCTCTTTTAAACATTGTTATAGCTTGTACATCTCCTTGTTGTCTCTTTTATACATTGTTATATCTTATTCATCTCCTTGTTGTCTCTTTTATACATTGTTATATCTTGTACATCTCATTGTTGTCTCTTTTATACATTGTTATATCTTGTTCATCTCATTGTTGTCTCTTTTATACATTGTTATATCTTGTTCATCTCATTGTTGTCTCTTTTATACATTGTTATATCTTGTACATCTCCTTGTTGTCTCTTTTATACATGGTTATATCTTGTTCATTGTTGTCCTTGACTATTATTGGAGTTTTGTTGATGCCTTTTGTTACCTTTGTTTTTTTCCTTTTATTACGAATTCTGTCATTTTCTTCAATAATGATTGCGACTCTTTTAGCGTAAGTCTACTCATCTATATTACCTTTTACTCTACATTTACCTCTTCCTCTAGTGGAAATAGAAATTCCAATATCCTGAAGGAGTTATTGAAGAAATTGAATTAGGCTCAAATTAACTTCTTGTGGTAAGTAAATGCATGTTGTTTAATTCTATATAGGGTCATTTCTTTTCATTTTTAATAAATTGGCCTCTACTAGTGGAAATAGAAAGTGCTATATACAGAAGGAAATGGTAGAGTATCGCAAAACTTGGCATGAACGCATAGGCCAATTTATTAAAAATGAAAAGAAATGAACCTTATAGAATTAAATACAAGAAGTTAATTTGAGCCAAATACCATGTCTTCAATAACTCCCCCAGAGTATTAAACGTTCATGCCAATTTTTGCGATAGTCTACCATTTCTTTCTGTATATAGCACTTTCTATTTCCACGAGTAGAGTTCTTCTATCCACAACCCTCTATACTGGATTGTCAGACTAGTGTTTGTATTGGTGTACTGACATTGGTATTGGTATTGTATGAATAGCTATATGGGTTTTCTACATGAACTTAATAAACATATTTCTATATCCATGTGAAAAAGGTATTCTCTCTCATTAATAAAGGAATAGAGAATAGAGGATTTATACAATATTGAAATAAAATTGTGAAATATTTCACAAACTGTTATAGGTCTGGCCAAGTAGTATGTAGGGCTAAACCGCGATCACTAAGAGGCCTAAGAAAGATGACTGTATGATACGGTTTAACAATTTTTAGAGAAACCACTTAAAATAGATTTTACCGTAGTTATGAAAACTTTTAAATATGGCAACAACACTGAAGGTATAGATGGAAAATTTGCCGGGAGGAAATTTATCCATAGAAGCATAGGGCGCCTCTCCCGTCAAAATAAACGTCAAAACCTGACGCCATCTATTGACCGTCGCCGCAACTAGCGGCCTCGGGTCGGTGACAAAGACACAACACCAAAAGGTTTGCCAAAGCTGGTCAATAGATGTCGTCAGGTTTTGGCGTTTATTTTGACGGGAGACGCGCCCTATGCTTATATGAACACTGAAGGTGTAATATATTATTTTTTTAGTGTTGAGATATTCGGTATATATATATATTGTTGATGCCTAATTATACCAACCTAACTACTTTATTTGATCACTTCTTATATGTAAATATATTTAAAAGGATACATGTTTAATAAACCATAAAATTGTACCTCAGCAGACCTCATCGATGTATGCCGCAGCTGACGACAACAGAAAGCCATTATGAGAGGGAAAACCAGATGTTTTACCAACATGCAACAAGCTACCGCTTAAGACACAAGGACCCGTTTAAGATAGGTTCCATTATAATTCCGAAGTAGACCTTGTTCAATATTTCTGGATGGGCAAAAACTGAGCTGAAGAAGAGATAGTACAGGAAACTTCTCGTTAAGAACGGCATCAGCATATGTTCTGAGCATATCTCTTCAGGAGATGATTTGATTCTGGTCTCGGAATATTACAGAAGAGGATATAGGAGAAATGGGGGAGATATCAAGAAGAATATGGAACAATTACCTCAAAGAATAGAGTGAGCCATATGCTGCTAAAGAGAAATCCTTAGGATGGAGAAGGCTGTAACATCACGACTGACAACATTATGATCGAGTAGCTGGTATATGATACAAAAAATATCATCGAAAAGACAAAATTGAAGAGTTTCTTTTATTTTGGATTTCTTTAAGACAAGCTTTCAGAGATATCAGTTCGTCTTCAGGTGTAAATCTCTTGTGAAAATTTTCGAGTTATAGCACTTCGTGCCAATGTCAGAAGCTCCATTGTTGTCAATGCTATCCTTTATTTATAAGAATCTACTAGGTATGATGAGCAGACATTCTTGAAGATAGAAGTTTTCTGGCAGTTTACCTCATATGGATTTTACAAACCGTATTTCCGTGTCAGGAAATATAGTTGTATCTCTATTTTAAAATCGACATAAATAAAAAAAGAACAAAATATGAGTTTCATTATGTATTTTTTTCCTTCCGAATACATTTCAACAATTTTTAACAATCCAGGTGTAACTTAACCACTCTTTAGATTTTGGTTTTGAAGGATGTGTCATATATACTTACGGCCCTTGAGAATAGGATGATAATAATTTATTATTATATTTTTCATCATTGTCATGTGATCACTACAACTACTCTAATAATACAAATTCTATATGAAAACAATATTGGTTGGGAAAACATTTACTCAATTAGAAACCTGTATCATTCAACTACTAACAAGAAGTATTAAAACATCATAATTAAGATTATAGTCTTTAGCGACTATTTTGAAGTGAGAATGTATACTTTCATACACGCAAAGCCTTTATTAAGAGATATAATCTTATATTTGGACCAAAATTCACCTCGAAATATAAAAAAAAAACTATAATAACCATAATAATAAAACAGATTATATACAGGGTGATCCAAAAGTCCCGCACTATTTTAAAAATTAATAACTCCGCGAATATTTACGTTAGAGCAATGCGGTAAACACCATTGTATTCAGGATGCAATGGGAATTTTATGGCAAATAATGAAAAATTCGAAACTGATTTTAGTTACAATTTTTTTCGCCAGATGGCGCTCTACCAGAATCAGAGATTCAGCGGCCAAATTGTTTGATAAATTGAAAAATATAACTGATCGACACGTATTTTTCCTTTTTGAATACCAGGGAAGAACCCTAATAATATCAAATAACAAATTAATCAAACACCACTTCGCCAAAAGTATGAAGAATTGTTTAACGATTTTAAATACAATCAGAGATATGTAAAATAGGTAAATGCAAATTAAAACATGTAGCTAAATATTTATTTTTATATGAGATTTTGTGAAATAGATTGAATGTTTGAAAAACACTGCTGATATCAATACACGAATTTTTGAAATGTTAATATAGTACCAAAAATTATGATGGCACTATTAATAGGATTTCTTGCTATAAGAAATGTGTAGTTTCTTGACTGATTGGCGACCCTTGACTATTTAACTGGATATTTGTCATGATCCAACAAATGAAATATAGAGTGGAGTGACAAAATATATTTGTCGTACTTTATTCCAAATATCCTATGGGCTTGTCAAATGTTATCATTGTTTATTATACTGTACACAATTTTAAAATGTGTCCCCTCAAATAAAAATAAATTTTAAATCGACCTTTTGCGTTGAAAAACGTGGTAGTAAAATCATTTTGTATTATTCTTTTTCACAAAATTTCTAAAGTTATTGGTGTACAGAAAATATTCCTTATGCTACATGTATTTCTTATGTATGTATTTCTATGTTATCTATTATCTATTATCTATGTATTTCTTCTAATGAGCGAAAAGCGAAAAACTAAACATAAGGGGAAAAAATTGTGTGAAAAATTATTCGAGAAGTTATAACACTCTGGTTTGCACGACATAATATGTGGCAAATGACAAACAAAATATTACTGTTCACAAAAAAAAAAAAGAGTCAAGATGTGAGGACAGCATTTATTATCCCCATATCCCAACACAAAGAGCTGCAAAATATTGATAGATAATATAATACATGGCAGCTTATACAACACATGAGGTAACTGCCTTCTCTCTTGTATTAGGTCACAATCCTTGCTCAATGTGGCACCCTTCATTCTCAATCACCGCCTGCAGACGATAAATGACAGAATGGACAGCATTAAATAACATATCTGTTAAATTGATAAAGCGTGCCATCTGATAGAAGCCTTCAACATGGCCAATGTGGTAGGCCAGCATCGATAAACACACGATTTAATGTATCCCCATAAACAAAAATCGCAAGGCGTCAAGTCTGGTGATCTTGGAGGCCACTGGTATATAAAGTGGCGACCTATCACACGATTTTCACCGAACGTATCCTTCAGCAATTGTTCGGCACCTCGGGAGATATGAGGAGGTCCTCCATCTTTCATGAATGTTATTTCGCTTAGTGCTTTTACCCTGCAATATGGGAATACCCTTTTCTCATAACGTTCACCAGTTACAAAAACGGTTTTAAAAGTTCTTCCATTGATTTTTCAAAGAAAAATGACCCAATAATAAAAGAAGTGAACCCACACAAAACTGTAACTCTAGGCTGGTAAAGTGGCATTTCTGTGAAAATCCTAGGGTTCTCTGTTGCCCAAATGCGGCTGTTTTGAATGTTAAATTCTCCGTTTAGAGAAAAGTGAGCATCATCTGTCCACAGAACATTCGACAGCCAGTTTTCATCAATATCAATATGCCGGAAAACCCATGCAGCGAATTCTTGACGCATCTCAAAATCGTCAACTTTCAGCTCGTGAAATCTTTGCATTTTGTATGGGCACACACAATAGAGACATTAAGTGAAGCGTCTTCGGATATCACAATCATACTTCGGCGAATTTAACGCCAAAAGTTCAATTCGGGGATCACCTGTCCAGGATAACAAAAGTCAGTAGGTTGAGGACATGCTAACCGACCTCGACCTTACACCGTTAAATAACGGAGAGAACACCTATCTATCTAATTCCACAGGCACAGAATCCGCAATAGACATCACAGCGATAAATTACAACATCGCACCCACAACACAATGGAAAATCCTGAGAGGTGCAATCAGTGACCACAGACCAATTTTAACAACCCTAAACTTCAAAATTGAGAATGTCCATTAGAATAAAAGAACATGGAACTTTAGGAAAGCCGACTTGAAAAAAATTCACAGAAAAGCTTGAAGAACTGTGCAACGAAAAATTGAATTACAGAACGCTTGACAAAAGCTTGGAAAAATTCTCTTCGAACATTTAAAAAGCTGCAAAAGAGCATCGATAACTAGAGGTAGACGTAAAGACCTGTGGATACCTTACTGGAAGGACCACAACATCGAGGCAATGATTTCAGAGAGAGAGACAATATCAATGGACTTCTTAAAACAAATAAAACAGAAAGGAACTCATTGAAATTATTCACAAAATATAACAAGAAATTTGGATATTCAAACAAGAAAAATGGCAGAATTCTGCGAAAAAAATGGATCCAAGAAAGGACAGCCAACACTGGAATATAATTAGAGTGTTAGAGAACAATCAAAACCAACACCAATCCTCCAATACTCTAACCGATATGAATAGAACAGCGAGAACGAGAACAAACAGATGGCTGACATAATTGCTGAATATCTTTCAAGCACTTCCATACTCAACTATACGAATGAAGACAGGACTCTAAAAATAATATAAACCAGTTAGTTAAACAAGCAAGAAACTTCCATCAACAAGATATTTTCTCGAGAGACTTCACACTGAATGAGCTAAACCCATCAATAAAAAAATCCAAGAGGTCACCAAGAGATAATCTAATCTTTGGTCAAATGATTAAACACTTTGAAGTCAAAGCTAATAATCAACTCCTACGAATACTGAACATTTCATGGCAAACTGGTAAACTACCAAAGAATTGGAAGATATCAATTATAGTGCCAATACTGAAGTCAAACAAAGATGCCAAGGAATACAAGAACTATCGGCCAATTGCTCTCGCCAGCATACTTTGTAAAATACCAGAACGAATTATCCACTCTAGGCTCATAGTCTGGCTCACAAAAAAATAATAAAATAAACCTCTACCAAACGGCCTATAGATCCCAGCACTGTACAACTGATCAACTGTTCTACTTCTGTCAATCAATAATAGATTCTTTCCAGGAAAAAACCGCCAAAGAAGACCACGGCTATATTCCTTGATATGACCTCAACTTTTGATCGAGTGTGGAGGGAGAAATTATGTGAAAAGCTGCACAACATCGGAGTAAGAGGAAAAACCTTAATCTGGATTGCAGAATTCTTAAGGGGAAGAAGGTTAAAGGTTCGGGTCAATGGAGAATTTTCCAAGGAAGGAAGAACATGGGCTGGTGTACCTCAGGGATCTGTGCTCAGTCCTCTACTCTATCTGCTATATATTAACGACATACATCCTTACCTCACTGAAGACACAAAGGTTGCCTGTTATGCAGATGATAAAGCCATATGGCACACAAGTAGCAGCATAGAAAAATCGTAAAAGATACTGAAGACATCAATGAGAGGACTGGAGAAGTGGGCAATGGAACTCCAAATGACCATAAACCCAATAAAACCAAACCTATGCGTCTTCTCCGCTCCCAGGGAAAAAGGCATAAATATAACCACAAAATAAGCATAAACAAACAAATAATTGATAAAATTAGAAATCCATAATACCTAGGTGTGATACTGCAGTCCTGGATCTTTCCAGTTGGTCTCGAGGACCACGCCATCACCATCTCCTAAGCGGCGAAGTACGCGATCTACGTATTCATCGTAGATCGCAAAATGCGTGGTGTCGCTGGAGACCCACTGGCGATTCTCCACCAAACTCTGCAGCGCTGGCAGAGGCGCCATATTCATTGTACATAGTGTATATAATGCATATTATCTTTTTTTAATAGTGCAGACTGTGTATGTATTGACAAGATGTCAACAAAATTATTTTAATTATTATTTATGAGGAATTTTAATTTTCATAGCACATAATTAGCACCTCAAATAGAGCTATCAGAAAACTAAACATTCTGAGAAGGCTATGTGGAACAAATTGGGGAGCAAAACCCAGAATTCTCAGAACAACATATACCACCTTAATAAGACCGATAATGGAATATGTAACACCGGTCTGGGCTTCCTCAAGCTCATCACTAAAAGTAAGACTAGACAGTGTTCAAGCAAAAGCGGCCAAAATAATCACTGGTGCTGTTTCATCCACCAACAATGAGAAAATTCAGAGAGAATGTGTTCTAGACCTACTCGCTCGAAAGCAGAAGACAAAATAAAAACAACTTGGATCGGCACTTCGGAAACGAGGAACCAGAGGACGAGATCTCTCTGACCACTTGTGGTTTGGTGGATCCGCCCTTTTCTGAGAATGAGGTGAAACTGACGGCTTTCAAGTTCGGGAAAAGAAAATCTTCTGGCCCCGAAGGGATCGATAACACGGTCGTGAAAGCCCTGGTAAGGATGCACCCATCGCTTCTTTCCAGGTTATTCAATAAGTGCCTGGACACTGGTACATTTCCTGAGGCATGGAAGGTTGCCCGAGTAGTGCTTCTCGAAAAGTCTGGTAGAAAGGGTAATTCTCCTAATTATTATCGTCTGCTTTCTTTACTAGTGTGTCTAGGTAAGGTCCTGGATAGCCTACTAGCTCAGCGACTGAAGCACTGGCTAGAGAGTAATGAGCTCCTTTCCTCTTTCCAACATGGTTTTAGGGAAGGGAAGTCCACAACCACAGCTCTGAACGAGGTATTAGAGGGGGTTGAGATGGGCTTAAATAAGGGTGCTTGGGTTCTTTTCGTGGCCCTGGACATTGATGGCGCGTTCAACTCCATGAGCTGGAACAAGTTGATGAGAAATTTGATGGACATGGGTTGTCCTGATAATTTGTGCAGCTTGATTCGTGACTTCCTGAGGGATAGACGGATTAGCCTCAGTTTTGGTGGGCGGAAGTTGGAAAGAAACTGTGCTAGGGGTTGCCCCCAGGGCTCTTGCTGCGGACCTATTCTGTGGAATATCCTGGTAAACACCGTTTTCCAGGAGGAGCTCCATGAGGGAGACAGGCTGGTTCTCTATGCTGACGACCAGTTCTTCATCATTGAGACTGCTTCGAGAGCGAAGGCTGAGAAGTGTGTTGAAACTTCTCTCCAAATTTTCTCGATCTGGGCCCATGACTCTGGCCTTAAGTTCAATGTCTCCAAAACTAAAGCCCTCAGCTTTAAGCCTAGGGACATGAGAACTAAAAGGAAACACAAGCCGGCTATCCGGATGGAAGGACGGAGGTGGTCATTGATGACAAGATGGGTTGGCAATACCAGGCGTTGGAGATGGTGGCGAGAGGCAGGGAGGCGTTGTGCAGGCCTGTCCTGGTTGGCCCTCAACAGGGGGGGGAGAGAAGGAGGGTACTATTTTTAGGAACCTCTGCCTCTCCTGTGTCGAGCCAATCTTGCTATATGCTTTCGGGGCTTGGTAGCGCCGAAACAGGGATCAGAAGGTGGCAACAACTCTAGAGAGAGTGCAGAGGACAGCGGCACTCAGAATCACAGGGGGATATCTCACTACCAGCAGTGAGGCCTTTTTGATCCTCGCTGGACTTATTCCCCTGGGATTGAAACTAGAGGAGGATACCATCAGACAGAAGATCTGGGAGAAAAGGGAAGATGCCCTGGGACTTTAAGCGGGGGCCCTGGAATCGAAGAGGGACACAAGGAAGCCTCCGCAGTGGTTGCCAAAGTGGAATTGGAGTCCTAGAGGGCCGACAGGGATTGGCACGGAGGTTTTCACTGATGGTAGCTGGAGCTGGGGTAGTGATATACACTAATGGAGAGCTGATCTTCCAAGAAGGTTTAGCACTCAGAGTGGCGAATTGGTCTTTTCAGCCGTGCTGGTTGCGTTCAGGGTAGCCTTCAGAGTGTGTGCCGAGAAGAACTTCAGCCCGGACCGCCTCTATTCAGATTGTATGTCGGCCCTCGTCGTTATCAATCTGGAGAAAGGGCAACTCGCGCATCAAATAATCCAGGAGCTGGAGATGATGACGCGGGCTCCGGAGCTCCCTTGGTTTAGGAGACACAGCCTCATCGAAGGTAATGAGTTCGCAGACAGGATCGCTAAGGCAGGATGCTTTAGAGGTAGATCACTGAGGACCCCAGTGACCAAGAAAGAAGTTTATAGGAGGATCAGGGGTCACGTCCAGGACTTATGGTTGGACAGATGGAGGAACAGTGTGAAGGGGAGAGAGGTATTCAATGGGGTAACAACACCCAAGTACCTCTGTAAAGTAATGTCCCACAAACTCATTAGGGTAGTTCGGGACATGGGCTCTCTTCCCCAAGTCTCCACAGATTTAAAATTAAGAGAAACCCTGATTGCGTCTATGGAGAAAGGGATGTGAATGCACGCCACTACGTCTTGGATTGTCCAAGGGTAGTGGGTGTGCAGGAAGAGAGAAGGAGGGCGAGGGGCGCGATCGAGAGTAAGCTGCTCAGAAATCACAGCAAGCTTCTTGAGAAAGCCCACGACGTGGCAGCTGAGCTTTTCCTCAGCTGTGAGTGAACAGAGTCGACCGGGGGCTGCCTCCCCGCGGTCCCTGCTGGACACAGTAGATAGTTTCCTATTTTGCTGTGATTAAAGGCCACCGGTATAGATATCCTTCCAGACACGTTGTCTGGGAGGTGGTGTTTCCAGGTACAATGTCCAAGCACTAGCTTGGATACCGTTACTTGGCTTATGAGTTGAACAGAATAGCAGCGAAGGGCATGCTTCGCATGCCGGCTTGTGGACTGAAAGGTCTGGGTGGCCATCTGCTTCTAGGGTGTACCAACTGTGCTTAGGTGGGATCCTCCAGTTCTTGTTTATTTTGGCTACTGTTTCTATTTCTTTAAAAGTAAGTTTATTTTTCTGTAGCAAGGGTTCTTTTGTGCCTTTTTTCGCTAGCGCATCAGCAGCTCCATTGCCTTCAATGCTAACATGTAAGGGTATCCATTGAAGGTGAATTTTTGAGGTATTGAGAGTTTTTGGAGATAACCAATTATGTTCCTGCTTACTTTGTCTCTAAGTTCCCCTGTGTGACTCAAGTGTTGTATGGCACTTCTACTATGAGTAAGAATCCATATATCGTGATTTTTAGTATTTCTGATGGATTATAAGACTTCATAGATGGCTATAAGTTCTGATCTGAAGATTGAGCAAAAATCTGGGTTTCTTCTGTTCATTTTCTCATTGCCATTTGTGGGATTAATAAGAGAGCCACTGCCAGTGTGTCCCAACTCGTCTCTGCTACCATCGGTATAGATAGTTATTGCATTTTTAGGAAATTTATTAATTATTTCTAATGATAATTGTTTTAAGTATTCTGGATTTTGGTATTGTTTGTTGGTTGGTTCGTTTAAAGTGGCATTAAAAATAACATTTTGTTAGTGGTTCGCATGTAGATATTTTTTCAGCTAAATAATATTTTTCCACTTTATATTTTAAAAATCCATTTCTTTTGGCCAGGTGGAGAGGGCCTTCTTTTTTGAGTCTTATATTGGGTTCCCAAATAAGTATGTAATTGAAGGTTCTGTGTTTAATTTCATAACTCTTGATTTTGTTTATATATTTTGGCAGATTGTAGCTTATTCTAACCTTTAAAGGCATAATGTCTGCCTCGCAAAGTACAATATTATTAGGGCAGGTATTTCGAAGACCTGTAATAATTCTAGGTGCATTTAGTTGTATCCTTTCCAGTGTTTTTAGATTTGTTTCAGATGCTGTACCATAGATTTGATATCCATATTCCAAGATAGGTCTCATTAGAGATGTGAAAGTTAATTTTAATGTTGGTGCTTCAGCTCTCCACTCTTCCTGAAATATATTCCAAGATTTTTAGTCGGTCTCTTCCTTTTCTAACAACTCCTTCAATATGTTTACTGGAGTTATTTTCTGGATCCAGGGTGTAGCCGAGATATTTAGGATGTTTATTATATTGTAATTGTTGTTCTTTCAGAATAATATTTGGTCTTATTTTGTATAGTTTCTTATCGGTAGTAAAAAGACAGGTTTCAGATTTTTGGGGGTTAAATTCTAATTTATGTTTATTAGCAAATTTTTCTAGGTGGAGAATAGTCTTGTTCAAATCTCTTCCAGCATTTTTCCAGTTAGTGTTGCTGCTCCATAGAATAATGTCATCAGCGAAAAGTCCAATATTGGTTTTGTGTGAAAATTTGTCTTCTATGCCTGCAATAAATAGGGTGAAGAGAGTTGGGCTAAGGACTGATCCCTGTGGTAATCCTTGGTACAATTTGAAGTTTTTAGATAGAGTGCCATTATATTTGACCCTGATGTATATATTTTTAAGGGAATCATTTATCCAAGTGATAGCTTTTCCATCAATTTTGAAATGTTTGTATAATTTTGTAATTAACTTGTTTTTCCATACCCCTTATCAAAAGCTTGTGTAAGGTCTAAAAAGTAGCTATGGTGTGGTTAATTGGCTTTTTGTTTTGTGCATATATTACCTTTTGTGTGAAAAATAAGAGTTGGACTATTGTCCCATGTCCTTTCCTAAATCCATATTGTTCTTCTGGTAAGAGATTTCTTGTGTCGGGGTGGTAGGTGAGTCGTCTGAATATAATTTTTTCCATTAATTTGCAGCAAATATTTGTGAGGGAGATAGGTCGGTAGTTTTTTGGGTCATCAGCAGATTTGTCAAGTTTTTTAATGGGAATTATTGTTGCATTTTTACAGTCTTGAGGCAATTTTCCAGTTTTCCAGGAGTTATTGAAAATATTAAGAAGTATTTCTTTGCCAATTTTGCCCAAGTTTGATATCATTCGGCCATGGATTCCATCTGGCCCAGGAGTCTTGTTTAGGTCAGTGTTTTCTAATGCATAAGCTAGCTTTTTCATATTGATTTTTTTCATGGAAAATATTATGAGTGCTGGTGACATTTTTACAGTCATGAATAATCTTTCGGACCTTTTTTCAACCTTGATTTTACAACTTATTTGATATGAATTACCTAAAAGATTGGCAGCAATTTTGTCATTAGTTGCTGGTGTACCATCTGTATTCTCAATCATATTTGTGTTTTCAGTTTGTGGCTGGACTCTGCCAATTTGTTTTGCCAAATTCCAAAGTTTTGTATTTGGGTTTCTTGGGTTCAGGTTTTCACAAGTTTGTTTCCATTTTCCCCTTTTCACATTTACGTATAATCTTTTTATTTTTGCAATCACAATGTTCAGTTCAGTTCTACAATTTGGTTTTGGGTGCACTTTTTGTAGTTCATTTCTTTTAGTTATAAGTGTTTGAATATTTTTTGCCTGGTGTGTATAATTTGGAATCCATTTCTTAATATAACCTCTTGGTATTGAAACTTTGGCTGCTTTAATAATGGTGTTTTCGAAAGATATCATATTAGCCTTTTTGAAGTTCCATAATTTTTCTTAATTGAGCTAGTTTTGGTCTTGGTGCTAATTTCTATCAAATTAGGCAAATGATCACTTTCAAAACCTTTTAATATTTGCTATTTGCATTTGTGGAAAATGTCAGGATAGTAAAAACTTATATCAAGGGCTTGTGCAGTATTATAGCTGTAGGAATGATGGGTAGGATTCCCATCATTTAAGCACATGAAGGCATTGTCGTCAAATATGTTTGATAGTATTTTGCCTCTTGGGTTTGGCGTAGAACATCCCCATAGTTGATGTTTGGCATTAAGGTCACCTAAAATAATAGTGTTGTCTGTAAGAAATTGAGCCATTGTTCGATCGTCAATAGGTGTATTGTTAGGAGGGTGATACATATTGTATATATTGATGGCTTTGTTTTGATTGAGGTAGACTTTGATACCTTGGGTTTCGAGGTCTAATGTGTTTGGAATATTAACGGCTATGTCCTCATAGTACAAATTATTGATTAAAAATGCTAGACCACGCCCTTTAACAGCATATACAGATGGATCTTTAGACCTTACCCTGAGTAATGGAGGGGCCGGAATTAACATAATACTGCAAGATGGAACAAACATCAAAATCAAAGAAGGAGCAGGACAGATTTCGTCAAACTTCACTTGTGAACTAACAGCTATCTGGAAAGCCCTTGATATATGCCTTAACCAACCATCCCTGCATCAAGCAAAAGGAATTTTAATATACAGCGACTCCATATCCGCTCTAGAAGCAATTCAGAAGGGCAATACTAAAGTCACACAGAAAATACACTCGTTACTTACCCAACTGGAACCATTGGAGAATAACTGCATTCTACATTGGATCCCTGCCCATGCTGGGATCGGGGGTAATGAAATGGCATTTGAATTGGCAAAGGAAGCCAGAAAGTTAAGCCAAAGGAAAGAACAAATGTTATTATTTGACGCTGATTCTTTGTCAGAATACAAGATAATTAAACAAAAAAAAAAAAAGAAAAGATCAAAATGCGAAATAAACTCTGAGAGAAAAATGACAAAAACTATAACAAGACTTAGAACAAAACACTATAAAGGAATGACAATACATCCAGATGGCACAAGAACCTATAAGGCATGCAACAATTGTCCTGGTGTGGAACTTACACCTACCCACATATTCTCATGTCCAGCAATGGCCGCAGCCTTGCAGAAATTTGACATAGACCCAGAGCAGCAGCTTTACACACCCAAGATAGTGGACATTGCTGCTGATGTGATGGAGATGCATGGTACATCTGAGGCTCTTTATTGGACACGACAACAACAACGGCATTCCAGAGTAAAATAGATTATCAGAGATAGATACATATTTTTCAAATGAATTAAAATAAATATAATCGATACTGAGTGAGAGTTGAATTAAAAATATTAGAAATTTATTATCTTCGGAAACAAACCGTATCTAAAAAATCAATTTTCTTTTTGCTACATGTTTTAATTTGCATTTACCTATTTTACATATCTCTGATTGTATTTGAAAATCGTTAACCAATTCTTCATACTTTTGGCGAAGTGGTGTTTTATTAATTTGTTATTTGATATTATTGGGGTTCTTTCCTGGTATTCAAAAAGGAAAAATACGTGTCGATCAGTTATATTTTTCAATTTATCAAACAATTTGGCCGCTGAATCTCTGATTTTGGTATAGCGCCATCTGGCGAATAAAATTGTAACTAAAATCAATTTCGAATTTTACATTATTTGCCATAAAAAATCCCATTGCATCCTGAACACAATGGTGTTTACCGCATTGCTCTAGCGCGAATATTCGCGGAGTTATTAATTTTTAAAGTTGTGCGGGACTTTTGGATCACCCTGTATATTGGATACTAGAATATCTTTTAGAAAAAGAGTATAGACACTCAATCATTCTTAAATTTTTCTTTATTGCAAACGTGTCGGCGACTCGCTGCTACCTTGGAAGCGATGGGTATTTTAGATATATCAATATATTCTTTTTAATAAACTTCCAACCAGCAAATTGTTTTTACAGCAAAAATATCTGGTTCACATCTTCTTTGTCTTTCAGTTCAATTTTTATTCTTGCCACAGCTTTATAAAATTGATAATAATACAAAATAGATGTTTTATTGAGATGTGTTATATTACACTTATCCAGGAAATAATCAGAAAATGATCAATCTCTCTTTAGCAATCTTTCACTGTGTGTTCCCAACTTCAGTTGAAAAACCTTCTATACAGCACCAAGTTTTGTGACTAAAAGTTGAAGTGAAGTATTTGCATACGAGTTCTTAGATGAACTATTTTATATTCCTGTAGTGTATTTGCATGCTTGGATTTTGTAGATATGCAAATATCCTCTTTGCCTTCTCAATTGTTGCTTTAGGAATTTGTATATGGTGGTGGTGCTTATCTCCATGGTTAAACCAATTCCTGAAGTCCACTCCTCTTCAATTTTGCGATTTGTATATAAATAGCGGCACAATTTTGCTAGTCAGTCAGTAGGATAATGTAGGGTATTTCTAATAAACTATATTTCCTAAGTCCGTAGTGGTCTAATAGAAGCAACACCTCATCCTGGCTATTCTCTATCTGGCGATACAACAATTCCCAACTTTTATTTTGTTCACATTCTACAAAGGCATCTCTCATTATTTTTTACATGTTCTTTTATATAAAATTTGAAAGAAAGACTTCCTTCTTGAAAGTCCAGTGAAGGTAGAATAATTATGAACATGTTCAAAGGGAAATGCTTATTTTTAGAATATTCAAAAAGCGAGAAAGGCGTACAAAAGGAATGTGGGACTTGAACAATAAACAAGTTAAGAAGGTTTAAGAGAGAGAGAGAAGATTATTGCGGCACAAAGGTAGAGCCGATGTCTTTGTCCAAGATGTGTTCTGCCCACTTAAGATTCCTTCACCTGGCCAGTATAAACATGACCCAGCTTTTAAATCAGACGGGTTCAGACAGGTTTAGTTAAGTATTCATAAATTCGGGAAGCTTCGTGAGACAAGATGCAAATGGCGAGAAAGCCAGGGGAGATGTCAATAGCCCTTGTTTGCCTTGAAGTTGCTGATTCGGCCGCAAGACAGAATAGACGATGGATACTTCGATGTACGGCTGACTTAGCATTTTAGGCTTTCAAGCTGTTCGAAGATAGAGGAATGTAGTATCGGTTTGATAGCCTCAATTAATGATCTGGAAATGAAAGAATAATATAGGAATAAAAAGAATAAAGAAAAATGGCGTTTCATGATAGACGACCAACATATAGCTCAATGTTCCTCAACCTTTTTTGACTCTCGGATCGGTAAAATTTGTAAAAACATTTCGCGAATAGATGTTTTTAACAAAAGAACTTTACTAGATATTTTAAAAATAATACATGTAAGTTGATTATATGATAATTAAAAATAATAAAATCATGTCTTTTTTATGACACAAGACTTCGATGTACGGCTGACTCAGCATTTAGGCTTTCAAGCTGTTCGAAGAGAGAGGAATGTAGGATCGGTTTGATAGCCTCAAATAATGGTCTGGAAGTGGAAGGATAATATAGGAATAAACAGAATATGGTGAAATGGGGTCTCATGATAGACGACCAACATATAGCTCAACGTTCCTCAACCTTGACACTCGGATTGGTAAAAAATGTGAAAAATTCACTAGATATTATTAAACTACTACATATAAGTTAATAATATGATAATTAAAAATAATAAAATTTTGTCTTTTTTTTACGATAATAGTGATAGCATGTAGAGATGTTTGTAAAATAGAAACAAACTGAGAGAATGTGCGCCGTCAGTTCAGGACGGTGAATGGTGAAAAGTATCCCCTGATCGTTCAAATGGATGTTGCTGATTGCTTTCGCCATATTTTAATTTTTATTATTTATTCAATAAACATGTATTTATTCTCATTCCGATCGGTGAACAAAACTTTTTATTGGTAATTTTTCCTTAGGTTTTTATGCTATGTTTTAATTATTTACGAATAGTTGTGCAACCGCTGGTAGAAAGGTTTAGGATCTCCGATAAATATTTCCAACAGAGTGTATAGTTCGATGTAGACATTACCAAGATGATGCTGATTGTCCTCGCCCCAGCTGTTGCCTTCGTGAAGGAGATTAACACCAAAGATCCAAGAAGATCCTGAGATTGAAGAAAGTTTGTTTTTCCAATCACACCAAGATTTTTTTCGGAAAAAAATCACCATACCAGCTGTTGAAATTTTATATTCTCACCTGAATAGCATTATTCCAGGCTATAGCCTATGTTATTCCAAAGAAATTTCAATTGAAAGCGAGTTTGAGATATTCTTTGATTTAGAGATTACAATTTGAAGTCCAGTGCTTAGTTGAGAATCCCTATCCAACTTGTCAACAGCCATAAGAAGACAAACATAGGAGACGGTGGGACCAACTTTCTTCAGAAAGCAAAGTTTATTCAGCCTCATTCCTTGGTATTCTTAGCGCCAGGACGATATATTTGTTCTTTGGCGAAAAGCTTGTTTGGAGCCACCCCTTCCTGGATGTGTAAAATAAACTCGTTCACCCAAGCACATCCTAAATTTCTTCAACTACCTACACAGCTTGTTTGGACATTGTAAATTTTCCACTCCCTGACAAGTACTGCTCTCTTGTCGACCTTAGTAAAGGTAATAGAATTTAGTTTTCTTTTATCATTTTAATACATTTTTCTCTTTCATTGCACAGCTAAGAATCATTTTTCGTTTTTTTTCCTTCTCCAGAAAATCTTATAAAGATCTAAGGACAGAAGACTTATATTGTACACTATACAAAAAGAAAATTAAAGCTGAACTAGTACATGATATATTTGAATGCGTAGCTTCTCGAGATAAAAATATAATATTTTTTTATCTAAAATTGACCATTCACGATTGTTACTGTCTTCCTTGTTATAGAATGCATAGATAATGGGTTTACTGCTTTCTTTAAATATAACTTCCATAAAATGCTATGGAGGGGCATGACAGAATAGTTGAATTCCATGTTGAATACTTTCTTGCTTTTTTCTACTCACTATTATTATTTGATTTCAGGAGAACCCTGTATGAGAGGCTGACGGCCCTAATAATAAAAATGTTTATTACACATTTTTATTAAACAATAGTTTAAATTAGTAATTGTAAGCTCTATATATCCTGGTACAAATATAGTACAGAATTATATTTGTTCTTCCATTATTCCGAAAAATGGATGTTTTTTTGACGGATGAACTATACCTTTTAGCATGTATATCGTATTTCAGACAATAACTCTCTAAAATATATTTGATACACAGTGAATTTTATTGAAGATACACGAGATAATCAAGTGTGAACAAAATTGCCTCTGTCTCCTTGAAAAAAAAAAAAAAAAAAAAGACGACCAGCGATATTAAATGCTCTCCACTTCCTTAAGTTTTGTCCATGAGTGTAAATACAGAAGGATAAAAATGATTGCTTGAAAAACGCATTGAAGACGCCAGAAAATAGGGGATGAATGTCTTTCTACTCCATTTGTCGACCAACTGAAGAAAGAAACCAAGACGTCTTACCACCATTTAGACACAATGGCTATGGATCGACCAGTTTGAAGGAACCTGATTGAAAAGGTACACCAATCTTAGGTCTGATTCACCTCAATAAATACACAACACGCTCATAACACCAAACATATGCAACTATAGAGGATAGGTAAATATGGAATATTTTCCTCTATTGAGAAGATGAAGAGGAGGGGCAAGGATTTCAGAGGTTCAACAAGCAAACACAGCATTAGCATATTGACACGGACTTGTGTTTACAGGTCGTTCCACACCCGGAAGTCTTCCTCATTGAGCCTATTTTGTTGCATATTGACATCTTGATAACGGTAGCCAATATATGACTTTGTCTCGCCCCATAGGAAGAACCTGTTTGGTTGAATGCCAGAGACTATAGCAGAAGACTATACTAGAAGCTATATATACCCACTAGGGTAACGTAAATAATTTGTAGAGCATGGTGTTACATAACAGGCAATTCTTCACCTGTATAAATCTTCTGCGACGTGATCTAACATATGTGACATCTGTCACAGCCTTTACGTCGTTATTACGTGATACTTCCTTGTCCGCATTTGTCATCTACACGGTTTTGTTGACGTTTTGCCGAAGTGTTGTCGATAAAAAGCTGCCAATGATTATACATTACATGGTGCATTTTATTTTTAAATAAAGGTATTTAGATTAATCAATGTTTTTAAACATTAGCAAAGAGCACTTTATTTCATTACAATTTTATTTTGATAGAATGAGATAAGTTTTCGTAAATGTGTCCTTATTCTGTTCAGATATACATTTTGTGACAGATTCAACTGTTTACAGCTTAATCCGTTAACACACACATACAGACCCTTTATTAAGACACACTGGTCTTATAGAGAATTCTTCTTGGAAATCACAAGCCAAAAAAATTGTGGAGAACAGGAAATATACATGGAACAAGAAAAAGAAGTGGCATATGCAAATATGCGATATATATATACAGAATTGTTATATAGTAATACAGATTAAAAATTATAAAATAAATGAAGCTTCCAGGGTCAAGTTTCTTGTGCAACTTTTTATTTTCAAGCTTTCGGACTTTTTAGTCCTTCAACAGGATTATCACGTTAACAACTTAATAATAAATTCAATTTTATATACAAATTATTATATACATATTTTAAATACTTATTATCTATATTAATAAAATGGAAATTTCATAAGTGGACATCACTAAAAACTTTCGTTACAATGCATCAATTTCAACCAAATTTTCAACATTTATGTAAAACGAGATGGAGCAGGTTTTGCTTAACATCAAAATATATTTCCTAACATTAACATGCGTAACTTCGCTTTTATCGATTAAATACAAAAAAATCAACAGAGTTAATTTTATTTATATATAAATACAAAATTAAATTTCAACAGAGTTAATTTTTTTACATACTAGCTAATAATCTCAATCTAAAAAATATTCAATACAAGCAATTTTAAGATAATTATCATGTTTCTAATTTCGCCTAACAAATATACAAATTTATAGTGACCAACATATGCAAATTTTATCTTTGTTTAATTTAACTTGATATCGTAAACATATACATCCATTGTAAGCATTTTTCTGTTCACCTTCCGTGGTTTCTCTTTTCTCTGATAGTTTTTAGGTGTAGTATATTTTCTTATTACTAGACTACAAACATTCCCTCGAGAAAAACCTGGGCGAAGCCGGGTACATCCGCTAGTATATTATATTTAGAGAAAAATATATTACATTATTTATGTTTGAAAAACAAAATTTTGAAAATATACGTGCATGGTGGATGATACGTGCTGGTTGAATGATGTCTCGAGAACTCAAGTTAAGCCCAATAAATTCGTGACCTATTGTGTTATATATAGAAGAGTGCCTACATCCATGGGATGATCTACCTCCACAACAATCTTGACCGGCCATGGTTACATTCAGGCAGACCTTGCAACGGTATCGAAAGAAGACCCAATTTGCCCCCACTGCCAAGATGAAGACCAAACCGTAGACCACCTCCTCTTCACTTTTTGCCCAACCTTCCAATACCAAAGATTCCAGACAGCCACTCTCCTAAGTATCACCAACATATGTCCAGCATCCCTAGAAAATCTTCCAAGAAAGAAATCTGCCTGGCGACACCTCATTAATTGGACTTCCACTGGCATTGTATATAAATCCAAGAAGACTTAGGTCAGAAGGACATCCCGGGTAGTTGGCGACTTCTGTACGCTCCAGGAACCTGGGTTACTTAAATAAATAATAATAACAATCTATGGGATAGTATTATAAATTATGCGCAGTAGGAACTTCTTGATTATTTTCACCCACAACTTGCTATAACTTAACCTTATTTTTAATCAGTTAATAGTTAAATGTAGTTAATAGTTTAAACAGAGTTAAATGTAGTTAGTTGTTTAATCATTTAATAGTTAAATGCAGGTAAGCATTTAATCAGTTAATAGTTGAATACAGTAATAGTTTAATCTCACATCTAATAGTTAAATACAGTTAAAATAGTTTAATATACCAAAAATGTTCGAAACTATTTTAAACGCGTAAGATTCTTTTTGAAATTAAACAATTTCTACTGCCCTTACTGCAATGGAAAATTTAAAGGGAGGGCCTGGCTCATCAGTGGTGGGAGGGTTCACCACTGATGAGCCAGGCCCTCCCTTTAAATTTTCCATTGCAGTAAGGGCAGTAGAAATTGTTTAATTTCAAAAAGAATCTTACGCGTTTAAAATAGTTCCGAATTTTGATAACAGATGGCGCGCTAGTGCATCATATACCAAAATGTGTTTCTGAGCAGAGAAAGGAAATTTTTCCAAAGGTTCTTCTATATCAAAATAAGATTTAAAACAAATAACGTACAGATAGATGTTCTTAGTTGATGTTTGAAATACGCTAAAGATTATATTTCGATAATTTAAAAGAACAAAAAAGAAGCTTCTTGTGTGGAACATGTTTATTCCGCTAGCTTTCGAACGACATCATTCACTACACAAGAATCTCCTTTGTTTCTTTTGTATTCACGCAATATAGTAATGGCAATCAAAATGTTGTTTTCTCAAAAGTCGGTGGACGAGTGGGTAACACCCTCGATTCCCGACAGTCATGAACCGGGATATAATCCCGCGTTAACCTTTTGTTTAATATGTGAATAACCTTCACATATTATTCATTGTTTCAATTATCATAAAATAGGTTGCTCTTGTTGAGCGGTACCTAATAAAGTGATTTTGGAACCGAATGTTGTTCTCTACACGCTAAAGATTCTCTTTTGTCTTAATCAAAATTGATCAAAGTGTTGTTGTGACTTATCTCAATCCAAGTACGTCATGGCAAGTCCCAATTATCAGTGGTCCCAATTATTATAATGCTATGCTAATTTGTAGGATTAAGAGTACTTAAAGAACATATTTGTTAATTGGGGGACTTTTTGCTCTCCCCCAAAGTATTGCTTAATGAGAGGGTTTTTTTTAATTAGCGGAATCTATGAAGGATTAGAGGGGTTGAGAATCCCCCAGTGATTTCTCCATTTTAATTGTAGCAAAAATAAACTCAGTTTCTATAGAAGTTTATCTCTACAGTTCCATCAAAAACACTCTATAAACATCTTCAAAAACTGTAGACTATGTCAGCAAAATGAACACTACATAGTTCTCTGGAAGATTAAATTGATAAAACCACAGAGATAGTTCAATATTATTTAGTCATGCCCTCAAACAACTTTGCCTTTATAATTATAGCACAATGTTTGTTATTTTATATAATTTCTAGAGATATATTCTAAAGCAGTAGGGAATCTCTCTCGCCCAGATATCATCTTGACTAAAGACCAATAACCGATATCACACACTATTACTTCAAAGTTCAGGGGTCGGTGGAAGGATGGTCTAAACCGTTGGTTTACGGCCGCGACGACCCGGGTTCGATTCCCGCATTGGGCACTTTTTTTCTGATTAAAAAAAATGCTCCAATGGCCCCTGATTCTTTAAAAAGTCCAACCCCACCAGCGAGTGCAAGTAACCAAACGGGGCTCTGGCACATTTGTGATTGCAAAAGTGCAAAGTCGAACTGCTTTTCACATGTGTAGATATGTGGTGCATTTACAGTAAAACCTTCGCCTTCTACCCACCATGATCATCATGGCGTGTACTAGGGATAAGCAAAAAAAATCCAAAGTTCAAAGAAAAAAACTCTTTTAATCCTAAAGAACTAGGTATCGTTAATGGACATTTTCCTTAGTCAAATTATAAAGTTCCAAAAGAACTCAAAGGTCGCATATAAATGACAATATTTTGAAAGATCAATGTGATAGTTGTGTTAAATGTTTAAGAATTCCTTAAATAGAGTAATCTGTGTCTTATTTAAATTTGGACTATATACAAAATATTATGATGCATTAGAGCGCCTGTTATGAAAATTTCAAACTATTATAGACGCATATGATTTTATTCTAAAAATTAAACGATTTTACTGTCCTTACTGCAATGAAAAAGCCCTTCCATTAATTTGCCATTGCAGTAAGGGTAGTAGAAATTGTTTAATTGGGTTGGCCAAATATCACGGAGCAAATTAAATAAACGTTTAGTTTATTTTTGCTCCACTAGATGGCGCTCTGCCATCTAAAAAGCACATGTGTTTGTGGTCAGGAGAGAGAGAGAGAGAAATGCCTTTTTTATTTTTAATATAGTCTAATATATTTAAAATGTAATTTGGAACAAAGAAGTATCAGGTCGTAGTCGATCATCACTAGGACAGATATCTTATATCAAATAGAAAGATCAGTGTCTAAAATGAATGAATACTGTCTTCTATATTCACCTGTAATAGTTCTACTTTTTCAAGGTAATTAATTAACAGGATCCTCTTTGGCATCCTAAAACACACTGGCCATGACCTTTTCGGCAGATGCGATCGAATTCACTTTCTTTGACGTTGAACCACCGGCTTCCACCCAGAGCTTTGATTGCTGTTTGGTTTCTGACGTGCAGTGGTGGGCCCATGTCTCATCCATGGTGACAAATCGCCGCACAGAAGTCACGCGACCTTGCATATAATCAGCTTCAATTTGGTAAAATAAATGGTTTTAGTAATATTTGTCTGCACACAGAATTTTCGAACAGAAATTGTGAATATATCATTTTATGATTCTTTCTTTCTTTTCAATTTTAATTTTTATATTATGATGCATTAGCGCGCCATCTGTTATTTAAATTCGAAACTATTATAGATTATTTTAGATATTAAACAATTTCTACTGCCCTTACTGCCATCCCATTAATTTTTCCATTGCAATAAGGGCAGTAGAAATTGTGTAATTTTAAAAGAATCTCACACACACACAAAAACCTTTATTAAGACACACAGTTCTTACAGAGGATTCTCCTTGGGGTTACAAGACGGAGAAACCCATGAAAGTGGGAAATATACAAAGGGGTAAAAATAGAGAAAGATGATATACACATGGTAAATATATACAGATTATTATTTGAATAATCCTATGGAAAATAAGAATATGGATTTATATAATTTTTTTTTTTTTAAATATGAGTGGGAGAAGTGGAGAGCGAAAAGAGGAAAGAATAATATCTAAAAATATCATACGCGTCTATAATCGTTTCGAATTTTCTTAATTTTCATAATTGCATATAAAATCGCTTGGGCGAGATATTTGTTGTTAAGAAAGTAATTTATATATATATACATAACACTAAATTACGCATCACTTTAAGAAATAAAACACAACAGAGCACGAGAATGCGTCTTTTAAAACCAAATGAAACAAACTTCTACTGTGTTTCCATCTCGATGAAAAACGTATTGTTATATATTTGTTTCATTTGGTTTTAAAAGAAGCATTCATGCTCTGTTTATATTTCTTATATACTGTATATGAAAAAACAATAGAAAAAAAAGTGGGTCAGGTGTTGATATAAAAAACAAAGTAGGCATATCCTGACCAGGAGCTCATGTGCTTTTCATATACTGTATATCGTTTTGAAAATAGAGCAATCCATACTTAATTCATTAAATAATAAAAGGCATATATTGGATTTAATAAAATATTTATTTTGCCAATATTTCAGCTGGCTGAACGCCAACCTTTATAGAGGCATTATATTTTGTATACACAAACTCAGCGCCGCATAGTGTCATAATATCACAGTTGAAATCAATTAAAATACAGAGTAGGTGGGAGAAATAATAATTTTTTCATGCACAAATTTCTCCCACCTACTCTGTATTTTAATTGATTTCAACTATGATATTATGACACTATGCGGCGCTGAGTTTGTGTATACAAAAATGTAATGCCTCGATAAAGGTTGGCGTTCAGCCAGCCGAAATATTGGCAAACTAAATATTTTATTAAATCCAATATATGCCTTTTATTATCTAATATACTGTATATATGGCACGTTATTTTCTTATGTTTAATTTACACATCACTATACTCGCTTATAGCAATTTAAAAAAACGTTCTTTTTAGAATAATATAAACACAAAACAAGCTTAAAACCCAACTAACTTATCTGTCATATAAAAATATGTAAATTTTAAAATGGATTTTTTAAAGAAAACAAGAGAGAGGTTCCTTCAAGCTTGAATAAATAACATCTGTCAGGAAAGTCATTTTTCCATAATCTGGTTTTGCCATTATGCCCTACATCAATTTAAAGAGCTTCGCTCTCTCTCATAACAAAAACAAAAGATAAAGAAGAAAATTAAAAACAGAAGACATTAAAAAACAAAGTAAATCGGCTTAAGTCAGCTTGTTGCGAACCTAGTGCTGTTTTAATCCTGTTTTAATGAAATCTGAACCATACTCAGTCTTCTTAATTACTCCAATCCAGCCGGCTGTGCATGTTCAGAACGTTGTTCCGATTTCTATTGTCAAAAGTCAATTTGGATGTATTGGGCTTGATTTGATCTAAGCTATCAAGTTTGGTGCGTAATAATTGATAGGATATTATGGAAAATAATGTAGTATTGAGGTGAAAGTATCAGGTTTCCTGAATAAGTTTTCTTTTAAAATTTTTAATTCACAAATCTCTCTCCTTTCTCTCTCTCTCTTCTATTCTCTAGCTTTGGGGAACGAAAGCTCTTTTACAGGATAAAAACGCTATAATAAATCAACAATTACAGTTCTACGGGAGCTCGAAAGATAAAAGCCAGACTTTTGATCTCTTATGATCCCCTATTTTTGAGCCTTGGGTGCCTTGGGAGCTCTAGGTGTGTTTGGTGCTGCCTTGGTTCCCTCGCAAGCGGCGCGCTGTTTCCAGATGCAGCGGGCTGTTTGCATGTGTCGTCCAGGTGTCCAATTGAGCCTTAAAATGCTTCCAGACTAGCATGTAGAAGGCGGAATAATTGATACTAATAAATCAACAATTGAACAAGAGTTAAAATACAAGTAAAATCTTAATACTTGGAAAAATTGCCGGGAGGAAATTGATCCATAGAAGCATAGGGCGCTTCTATGGATCTTGATACTTGTAAAATCAAATTCTCCTGAAGAAGGATCTATTTGACGTTTATTTTGACGGGAGAAGCGCCCTATGCTTCTATGGATCTTAATACTTGTAAAATCAAATTCTCCTGAAGAAGGACTTTCGTACCTCTATCTTCTATTCTCTAGCTTTGTGGAACGAAAGCTCATTTACAGGATAAAACACGCTCTAATAAATCGTCAATAGAACAAGAGTTAAAATACAAGTAAAATCTTAATACTTGTAAAATCCTCCTGTAGAAGGCTTTCGTACCTCTCTCTCTTCTATTCTCTAGCTTTGGGGAACGAAAGCTCTTTTACAGGATAAAACACGCTCTAATAAATCGTCAATAGAACAAGAGGTAAAATACAAGTAAAATCTTAATACTTGTCAAATTCTCCTGTAGAAGGCTTTCGTCCCGAAAGCTAGAGAGAGATTTGTGAATTTAAAAGAGAAATTTATCCTCAGTAGCAGCCTGATATTTCACCTTATTATTGATTCAAATGTTTATTTTATGTCAAATATTGTAGGTTGATAAATTATAGAAACATCAATCTCTTCAAAATGTATACTCAACTTGTCTACGACCCACTGTCGCTATTGGAAGGTGGAAAGTTTATCACACGAAGTCGACTTTTGTCGATATACAAAATTTTGTGTGTTGCTGGAGACCTGCTGGCGATTATCCACCAAACTCTGCAGCGGTGGCAGAGGCACCATGTTCTTTGTACATAGTATCATACATATATAATTATCTTTTTAAAATAATGCAGACTGTGCACTTTTGCATGTATTGACAAGTTGTCAATAAAATTATTTTAATTGTCAAATTGTCTACCAAGTTTTTAAGACAAAATCCCAACCGCAATGATAGACCAAACACTGGTCGTACCATACAGCTGAAGATTAAAGTTAGTGAAAGATGGGTTAAGATTGTATTCAAATGTATCAGTATCCCTTAATGTAAGATTTTGAACTAAAAATATTCACACAACACATACAACAATGAATTTATAAAATGAAAATCAAGAAAATAATGCGAAGAATCAAGAATAATTACGAAAAAATATATAAATGGTCCAAAGTTATTTTTTTAAATAATAAAAAAATCTATGCTATATATTCGCGAGGGAGCCTTATCTCTAGCTTACATTTATAATTAGTAATATCAACACACTCGGGTTTTTTTACAAAATGTAATAGCCCCTCGGGACACTCCACTAAACTACCTTCAAACACTATTTAACGTAAAGCTATTGATCCATTCCAGGAATCTGTTTCCAGATAAACAATCGTGTAAACGATAAAAAAACAAGCACTTTAAATTATCTAGACACCAACTTTTTATTGTCTTTGTAAACTTAAAGCAATTCAGGCACGCACCGTATTTGTAAGACTCTCTTTAAGCTTCTAGCTATTTCTATCTATAACTTGCCTAAATTCCAACTTTTTTTTCTATGACAATCTTGTAGCCTCAAAAAGTTTTAAATAGTCCACTTTTGTTTAGTTATACATCTGCTATAATTGGAAGGATGCAGGAATTATTAGCATGGTTTTCCTGCTCTAACTGGAATCATATACCCTTGTTCGGATGTAGTTCCACTAAAACTGAAAAGATTAATAAAAGAGTAGAAAATATAACCAATAAAAAATAATTTAGAGAATCATTTATATTGACCTATAAAACAAAAAAATAAAATAAAACGAATAATTAAAAGATTTACTGGCCGAAGTATCTTCAATTTTAAGAAATATGAATGTCAGCCAGGAGCAGCCTCTATCTTCATTGGTATTTAACCTGAAATAATAATATTTTCACTATCCATATCCATATCAAAGAAGAATATGCAAACAAAGAGGGAATTCGCCCGATCAAATCTTTTCTGGAAGAAAAGGTAAACTTTCTTTCGTAAAGTACTAAAGTTCAATGATCTCTGATCATATGACGCTGAGATTTATCTCTAAAATTCATTGCGATTCTCTCATGTCAGAAGCATGGACAAATTCCTGGATCAGCTCCGATATCCCAAACAAGAACCTCATCACAAGCCCAAGTGTCAAGATCCCAGGTTTTTCCCTCCCTCGACGAGAATGGGTGCTTCTAAACCGCTTTAGGACAGGACAGGGAAGGTGTGCAGAGCTGATGAAGTTATGGGGCTACACCAAAGATCCAAATTGTGCCTGCAACGTCCCACAATCAATGTCCCATATACTAGATGACTGCCCGCTGTACAAATTCAATGGAGGAATCTCCAATCTCCACTCTGTCACCCCGGAAGCCCTGAACTGGCTGAAGGCCTTGCCTCTCAGACTTTAATGACCGAGAAGTCCTCACTTCTTTTTTCTAGATTTGATTCATTTTGTCTCCTCTCTTATTGTAAAGACGTTGCTGTATCACCTCATAAGCATAAATAAAATTGCGATTCTTTTCTACCAGGTTATATTGAAAATCTGGGTGTAGTGCAAGCCTTTCTCCCCGGATGTCATGCTGTGCGTGTGGGCTGCATGCCGTGCATGATTCACAAGACATTGATTGTGCCATGGAATACGTAGTCTTGTTATATATAGCTCGAGCCATTGGCATTCTGGACATGTTCTCAGTATGCACGCCAGGGCGGTGGTCAATCCCACTCAACAAACTACCCACCAACGTCTTCTATTTGACCGATCCTGTTGGAAACCTATCTCCCTTCTGTTCAGACAATTATTTTATTTGCCAATATTACCGACCATTCGTAACCATTTAGATTTTTACTTCTGACCATAAAACGATGGAAAAAGAATCCGACGATGGTTTCATGCTGCTACCTAGGTTCCGCAGAGATAGGTTTAGTTAGCCTTTGGTGAACTAACATCTCCAAGATAGAAACTAGACAAAATGACAATTATTCCACATACTCAATTTATGAAAAGGTATTTGAATAAAGTACTCAGAAATCGTGGTTTCATCGTGGAAATGGTGGTTTTATATTGCTACCCAAGTTCAACAGAGATAGGTTTAGCCTTTGGTGAACCAACTAACATCTTCAAGGCAGATTCTTAACAAAATGGCAGTTATTCAGCACACTCAATTTATGAAAATGTATTTAAATAAAGTACTTAGAAATCGTCAGCTCACATAAGAACATAATCCATCTTGATTATTTCAAAATAGGTAAAATAGGGGTAAAAATGAGAATTTAGTCTTACCTTTACGACCGTTAGGGCAATCCAAATAAAATGTTTCTCACTCAATGTTGCCATCGTTGGCATGCGTGAAACTTGTCCTTAGTTCCTTGGGCGACAATTTGACCATTTCTTGATGCTATCAATCCAGTTTGTTCTTTGCCACCTTCCTCGTTGTCCTGAGGCTAAACCTTCCCAGACCTGATACATCTATCCACATGGCTTAGTTCATTGACTTTATTTCCTTTTGATTCTTGTGATCTCGCGGTTACTTTTAAGCAACTTTACATTGAATTCCTTCAAGGTAAGCGTTTAAATTGATTGAGCAGAGCCAGTATTTTCTGATAATTTTGTAATTCCATCTCCAATAGGAGGTTTGGTATCTTGGAAAATCATTTTAACATATTCTGAGCAAGTTTCTTCATCTCTTTGGATGTCATATTATTATACATTTTGAATATTTAGAAACCCAATTTCGACATCCTCTTAAATAAAATTTCACCCATTCATTGACAATTTTTACCTTGAGACGATTGTTGTTCCTCTATCCTCTCAGACTAAGGGGATAGGACTCCCAAGACTTAGTACATAAGGTCCAATGAGAGAGAGAGATGTACTTTCAACACAATCTCTGTGTGCGCCTACAATGCAGTGGACTATACTACTTAGATTATTGTCACTACCAGATTTTGGTACCGAATCAATGCCACATTTAGGCACATTTATTATCAACTCTATCACTAATTTTTCTGTAAGTATCAAAGAATATCATATATATATATATATAACTTACACAATAAAAAAAAGACTTATACAGTTAAACGTGTCTATAGTGCCCCCTCTAAATAGCGCCTTCTTCTCTATAGCGCCCGATTTTAAATACGTAGTACGATACGATTTACATTAAAAGTGACCTGTCTATAGCACCCCCTCTCTATAGCACCCTATTTTGGTGAGTCCCAAGAGAGGGCGCTATAGACAGGGGTTTAACTGTATGTATATACTAGCCGAGTGACCCGGGCAACGCCCAGGGTTTACCCAAAGGGCCTGCAGAGACTTTAAAAGTATAGATGGTGGCTTAAAAATCGCAATGGGTATATTCAAATTTCCTAGAAGCAGCATTTCAAGTAAGGATAAGTAAAAATACTTTCTAAGTATAAATTCGTTAATTCGACCATGTTTTGATTTCCAGAACCTATGAAATTACAAACAGTAATTCGACAATACCGATAATTCGACCCCTTGCGATAATTCGACCTTGATTTGATTTCCCAATCTCTGGCCTATCAAATAACAAACGGTAATTCGACAATATTAATTATTCACCACTTCTGATAATTCAACCATTTTAAAATGCAAATTTCGACGTTTGATGTTTACTTACAACTTTACTAAAAAAAAAGGTATTATAGATGCGAGCAACGAAACATTTTGAACCCATATAATGCAAATTCATAGCCTCACTTATAGGGTGTCAAGCCTAAAGGATGCGAATTCATGTCCCTGATTTCTAAAAATTAACATAAAATTGTAGGCTACCAACGCGAATTTGCGTCTACTGGGATCTTTTCCCATACCTTCTTGCCTATTTATCAGTGGGTTGGGTTGGGGGGGAATGTCAGCTGTCCCAATGTACCTGTAAAATGTCACATGCGACCGAGTTCAAGCAGCCATTATTTTTATTTATTTCAAGCTATATAGATTACATTAAAATAAAATATCATTTTTTAAACATGTTATTATATGAACAACTCGATTTTCATACGGCCCACTGGACCATGTAACTCTGGAATCATAAGTGCAAAAACAGACATCCCTAAAGGACTCCTTTAAAATATCTTTATGATTCTTTTTTAATAATATTCTTAAACATTTTTAATTTTTTTTTTCATATTTATTAACTTTTCAATATAGAAAATAAGATAACATAAAAGGGATAAATTCATTTAATGGACCTCACTAAAAACTGCATTTCTAGCCGAGTGACCTGGGCAAAGCCCCAGGTTTACCCTAAAGGCCTGTGAATGGGCAGGATAACCATATGTGTGCCATTGCAAAGATCCTAAATCAATGTATAGAGCACTGGGGAAAATAGGTTTTTTTTTTTTTTTTTTTTTTGCTTATCCCTAGTACACGTGGTACAGGCCATGATAATCATGGTGGGTAGTTAGCGACTGCTTTTACTGTAAGCGCACCACATGTCTACACATGTGAAAAGCAGTTTGACTTTGCACTTACAAATGCCAGAGCCCCGTTCGGTTACTTGCACTCGCTGGTGGGGTTGGACTTTTGCAAGAATCGGGGGCCATTGGAGCATTTTTTTTTTTTTTTAAACAGAAAAAAGTGCCCAATGCGGGAATCGAACCAGGGTCCTAGTGGTCGAAAACCAAACGGTTTACCCAGCCTTCCACCGACCAAAAGTCAAAATAATAATAAATATTTTATGAATGAACAAATAATACAAAAAATTGCTTTCAGGTGAGAAACTATAGGCATTGGTGAAAACTTTAAAAAATTATATTGAAAAAAAAAAAAGAAAACAAATATTAAAAGAAAATTCAATACAACACAACTATATAGCAAATACAGCCATTATTTCTAGCCGAGTGACCCGGCAACGCCCCGGGTTTAGCCTAAAAACATGTGAAGCGCTAGATAACCATATGTGAGACATTGCATAGATCCTGAATCAATGTATAGAGCACTGGGGAAAATAGGTAAATAAAGACCAAAAATCAAAATACTTAATTATAAATATTTTATTAGTGAACAACTAATACAAAAAAATCCTTTCAGGTGAGAAACTATGTTGTTGATGTTTCTTATCCCCTTGTGTAAAGATTACACGAATTCCATGATCTCATGGAATGGGGTATAGGGGTGCAGCTTTCGTTGATCATGGCACCATGATCCAGGCACACTTTGGTGAAAGTCTGACTTTGCCTGTGATTTGAGGCCATTCCAAATATGGAAGCCTTTGTTTCTGACTCTAACATGAGCACAGACGCAGCTCCTCCGTATCCCTGGAGTGGAACCATTGCTGAGGTCCATCAACTGGGTCAGTTGAACTCAGGATTTTTAAAGAGGGAGTGTCCCTCCTGGTTACAGCATCAAGTCTACCAGAACAAGACTTGATACAATCGTGTAGAGAGTTTACTGTACCTCCCAACAATGTCCACTGCACCACAGGCCAGTTACAGAGGGGTAAGCATGGGAGGTGTGAGAAACTATAGGCATTGGTTGATGAGGCACAATTTGGATTGTAGATTATAAACAAAAGGTAATAAGACCAAATCCAAATATATAAATAGTGTGTGACGTTTCGGTAACAGCGTTGTTACCATCTTCAGACAAAAGTACTGAATGGAAAAAAGGAGCCTACAGCACCCGGTGTTCCCAGGTGGTCACCCTCCCAAGTACTGACCGAGCCCGACGTTGCTTAACTTCGGTGATCGGACGAGAACCGGTGTTTTCAACGTGGTATGGCCGTAGGCCATAGTACTTTTGTCTGAAGATGGTAACAACGCTGTTACCGAAACGTCACACACTATTTATTTATTTGGATTTGGTCTTATTACCTTTTGTTTATAGGCATTGGTGAAACTTTAAACAAATTTTTTGGAAATGAAACAAAAAGTAAAAGAAAACAAATCTTAAAAGAAAATTAAATACAACACAACAATAAACCAAATTAGACAACATAAAAGGCATACATTCATTTATTTGAAATGAAAAAAAAAATTAAAAGAAAACAAATCTGAAAATAAAATTGAATACAACACAACTATATAGCAGATAAGACAACATAAAAAGGAAAAATTCATTTAAAGGACCTCATTAAAAACTATATTTCTAGTTTTATAAATACGTGGGTTCAACTTTACCCGTATGCTATTCAAAGTTCGCACACGTGAAAAAGCCACATAGAGCTGTCCATGAGTAAACACGGGCTCATGTAGCAAGAGACCCACTCTAGCAAAGGTTTGGCCTTGAGCCTTATTAATAGTCATGGCAAAAGCCAACCTTAGTGGAAACTGACGCCTCTTCAGAATGAAGGGAAGGTTGGTATCTGAAGGAGCCAAAGATATTTTTGGCACCAATACAGTTTGTCCAACTTTGGTCCCTGTCAGTATTTGTGCTTCTAGGACATGAGAGCGCATGCGCTGGATAACCATACGTGTGCCATTGCAGAGACCCTGCTTAGGATTCAAATTTCTAAGGAGCATAACAATAGCACCAATCTTAAGGTTTAACCGGTGTGGAGGCATTCCTGTGGGAGTAAGGCTATTAAGGAATTCAGTAGGGTAGTTATTTTGTTCCTCCACATTCTCACACTCGACACTGTCAACACTGAGAAAACACTGACTCCTGTTTGGTAAGCGATCCAAAACTTTTTCATTAATCTCTAATGAATCTGTGTTTTTTGGCGTTAAAATCACAGACTGGCTAAGGGCGGTAATATCACCATAGGAAGAACCAAATATTTCCTGCACCAGGTCAACCCCATGAAAGATACAGCTTTCTGGAAGAGAAATGAGGCCCTGTTGGTCTGTAGGTAGATCACCATCACCAACTTTAAGTAACCATTGAGAGAAGCTCTGTGCATCAATACCTGCTCGCATATTCTGAGTAAGGCGCAAGATCACAAACAATGGCCATAGCTTGCTTTGCTTAATGCAAGCAGCAACAATTTCAGCTCTTGAAGCTCGAGGTACCACAGGTAGCACTTGGCGAAAGTCACCTCCAAGAACAACAACCTTTCCGCCAAAAGCAAGGTCACAATGCATAATGTCCTTTAGGAGACGATCCACAATTTCAAGTGCTCTGTAGTGGGCCATAGGAGCCTCATCCCAAATAATTAAGGATGATCTACGAATAAGCTCAGCCTCAGAACTATTGGCCGAGATCGCAGCTACAGAATTCTCAAGCAAGGGAATCGGCAGCTTAAACCTGGAATGGACAGTCTGGCCACCTGACAAAAGGGTAGCCGCTATTCCAGTGGAGGCCAGCGGAATGACAATTTTTCCAACGGCTCTAACACAATGAATTAGGGTGTTATAAACATAAGTCTTGCCCGTACCACCAGGCCCATCAATAAAAAAGCAACGTGGATTTACATTGAGGGAATCAACAATTGTGTCAACAATTGACTTTTGATCTGGTGTAAGGGACCTATACATTTCTGTCCCAATTTGCAGCTCTGCATTAACATCAAGGTGATCCTCTCCTGAATCAAGAAGTGGGGTTAGGGGTGCAGGAAGTCCATAATGGTGGCAACTGAGGCGATTTTCTCTCAGCTGGAATTCAAGCTCTCTGAGAGTCATCTGTTCAGCAGCTGCGTCAGATGTTGCACGAGAAAAGTCCTCACTAAGATACCCCTTGTATTTGGTCCACAGTGATACAGGGTCGGTAGGATTATTGTAGATGAGAATTGTCGCAAAGAGCTGCTGCAGTTGACAAGGCATTTGGAACAAAGCCGCCTCAGCTAAGCATGCATCCCATTCAGAATCATCAGCCAATAATCCACGGCGCTGGGCAGCCTCTTTAAAAGTGGAGCAAACAATATCATCCACAGTTCGCAAATTTTCAAAACTCTGAGCACCTGCAACATGTAATAGTAGAAGCCGGAGGTGGTAACGCTCAGAATCTTTAGGATTCACTGAACACATACGTCCAATGCACAAAGCCCCACCCCGAACTCTAGCACTCCATTGATTCTGCCTGAAAACATAAGCGGAAGGTATGTCTCCATATAAAAGTGATCTTGCGGATACATTAACACAATTGAGCTGAAACCAGGCAGTCAGAGTTGTGCGTCTGCGTGAGGCATTTTCAAGAGCCTGTTCTTCACTACCTTCAACAAAATAGACAGATTGAAAATTAGGTAGATGAACAGCTAAGCGACATATGGTATGCGAGTGAGCATGCAAGCGATATTCAAACATTCGCCACATTGCCTCAGGAGCACTTACATACCGAGCGTCAAGAAAGTTTTTGATTTCATCATGTGCCCTGCTTTCCATATCTAATTCTCCAACAGACACTTCCACCTCAGCCCTGTCGTGTCCCTTATATACATACTTGAAAAGATATTTGACACTTTTCACAGAGGCACAGACCTCCACATTAATGTGAGCAATGAACCTAACCAGCAGATAGGGGTTATAGGGAACAACCCAGCGGTTATCCACCTCGTGAGTGCCCACAACAAATGTCTGGCCGTCATCTCGACGTCTGTAGCGAGGATAGCCATTATTGTTAGCCTCAGTCAGCTGCAGGAATGATTTAGGGAAGTCTTTAGTACACTTGCCATCAGACATGCATGGTGAGTGAAGATTGAAGTTTCCACAAGGACCCTGGATCATATGTTTACGAACCATGTCATACAGCTGAACCTGCATAGTAGGGCTAGGAATTTCTGCACAAACCAATCTGTCAATGGCATCCCTGTCTCTAGGCTTGTCTTCTTCTCTAAGCATAAACAGCATGTGGGCATGCGGTAAACCGCGTTTTTGGAACTCAACAACATGCACCCGAGCAATGACCACTCCCAATACATGCTGACTAACAATCTCGTGCAGTAATTGTTGTAACTTGAGATTGAAAACTCTAGCCACCAGATCCGGTCTATCAGAAGGATTCTGGTTAGGAAGAAGATTTTCAACAATGTCAGTCCAACGTGGGTTACAGGTAAATGTCACGAATAGGTCAGGTCTTCCAAACTTTCTAACAATGGCCATTGCATCCTGATAGTTTTGTTGCATGGCCCGGGAACTCCCAGGAAAGGAAGATGGAAGAATAAAAATACGGCCTATTCGCACACCCCGAGAATGTTCCTGCTCATGGATATAATCCATCAGACCTTGATATAACTCCACCCTAAGCAGGGACTGATTTTGGCGAATATAGTTCAGGCGATTGCCCTCTGTTTTAACATAGGCATCAACAACATATTGCTGAAATAGTCTCCTGCCATAGTGAATGGGCGAAAAGCCAGGTCTGATGGCCAACCTATAACTATAGAACTGAAGCATGGTAACATGGTTTCTAGTGCTTGTGCGCATGTTTTCTTCATGTAAGATTCCTATTGCCCAACCAGGATCACCGGCAGGAAATAAAAGAGGGTATGTCATTGGGTCACAGTTAGGATTAAGTGGAGAAATACGCACTAAACCACAATCATGCGGAAAAACAGCAATATCTCTGTTAGAAGGTACATGGCCATCTTGATCAACAAAAATGGCCGCAACTTCACTTACACTTGGGGCATTATATCGGCGAAGATCTCTACAATGATTTTGCCGGATGAGCATCTGAACCTGACACATTTGCCGGTTCTCAATGCGAGCCCGGTGTTCCTCAGCTAGTTCCACCTGGTGCATCTGCCTATAAGCAGAAGTATACGGATTCACACGCCTAAGCACAGAATCCAAAAGAGTCAATATACCAGGAAGCAGGAGCTACCAACAGTTTCGCCAGGGAAATGAAGGGCTGAGCAGTAAGGGCAGACTATATCGAGGCCCCCAATAATATATTCAGTGGGAACAGGAGAAATAGGATTAGGGGCGTTGTTCCCGTGGCGAGTCCTATAAGCGAGTCTTCCACGGCCTCTGCGAGGCATGATACAGAAGCCGCTGAAAAAAAAAAAGCTAAACTAAAAACCAAGTTGAGCAAATACATGTCAAAATAAATTTAATGTAAAAGATCTCAATATAAACAACAGATTAAATTGCACAGTGCAAAAATGTAGAAAATTGTATGTATCATATAACATTTTATCATATAACAAATTAAGTAATCAACAATTGATTATACAAATAAATAATTAGCCTCTTATTGAGAAAAATAAAGATGCCAAAGACATTATGAAAGATACTGCAAAAAAGAATTATGAAAGATACGGCAAAAAAGAAAACCAGACACAAAAAATTGAGCAAAATGTAAAATTAAAAACTATAACAAAGAACCCACAAATTAATTTAATCAGAAATACAAAAAAGACGCTGAAAAAAAAAGGTAAAATAAGAACCAAGCAGAGGAAAACTATAAAACTGAAAGCCAGGACAGGCATAAAAAGAAAATTCCAAGCATGTGAGGAAACAATTGATGAAAAAAAAAATGTGCAAATAATATGTATATAAAAAAGCAAAGCCCAATTCTAAACCCAAATATTTTTTTTATGAGAAGAACATCAACATATTGCATGATTATGGCAGTCCTTAGCTTCCCTGACAAAAATTCACCAAAAAAGTTAAATATTCCAAAATAAGTAAGGCACTTTTGCAGCCCACCTGACAAAAATTCACTAAAAGAGTTAAGTAGCCAAAAAAATATTTTGGTATATATATTGCTAAATGTGTAACAAACATGTATATGAAAAAGCAAAGCTTAATTCTAAGTTTTAATATTTTTTTCAATATACAGAAGAAATAAGACACAAAAATGGAGCTAAATTCAAATGAAAAACTATAACAAACAGTTATAAAAGATAATTATTATAGAATAAAGTAATAATTCAATCTACAAATCGAAAAATGTATATATTTAAATGAAAAACTAAGTTTCAATATTTTTTTTAATATACAGAAGAAAAAAGACACAAAAATGGAGCTAAATTCAAATGAAAAACTATAACAAACAGTTATAAAAGATAATTATTATAGAATAAAGTAATAATTCAATCTACAAATCGAAAAATGTATATATTTAAATGAAAAACTATAACAAAGTACTTACATAATCAAATTAATCAGATATATATATTATTTCAAAACACATTTCTACGGAATTTCTACGGAATTTCAAAACAAATGATTGATGATGATAAATGCAAAAAATCTACGATTGTAAAATAGATTAAATTAAAAAATAAAAATAACTGTTAACATTAGGAAAATAAAAACAGGCCTATGACACGAAGAAAAAAATAACGAAAATTTTGGTATATAGATTGTTATGTGTAGTTCAGAATCTTCGGAGGAGATAGCTCAGGACTTTACAATGGAAAACTCTGTTACGGTATTATCTATATAGATAATCAAGGTATTTAAAAATAAAACTCGCAGATAATATTTGACGTTTCAAAGAATTTCTAAATTAAAACGTATAGCTCTCTGGAATATTCGCAAGGAAAACATTATTCGGATCAGAAAATTGCCAATAAAACGGCTTTGGTATTTAGTCACCTTTAGACTAGAGTTTAGTTATTAAACACAATCTATATGACAATAGGGAATCGTATATCGTTTAAAACTTGTTATTTATATACACCATTTCTCTCAACATTTTTTTTTTGTTGCAAGAAAAATTAAAAAATAGTTTGAGGTTAAGAGCCATTCTAAGGTGTAACCATAGGTAAAATGTATACAAGCTAGTGTTGTTGGCTACAATGGCAATTTTAGACTTCCAGAATATCAAATCTGTGGAGAGATATTTAAAGATACATCGAGCAAGGATTTTTTTTTATTAATCAACAAAGCGCGCTATTGAAATATTTGCGCCTATTACGGAGAAAACAAACAACGAACAAATTAAAACTTAGAATTAAATCTTAACAAATTTACATGTATTAATCGACAGACTTCATGAATTTTATACAGACAAAGTGGCTGATGTAAGATAGTTAAATCATTTAGATCTGGGGGAACAATCGATGTCTCACTTCTGTAAAGTTCGGACAGTCATTGATAAGATGTAGAGCAGTTTTTTTTTTTCAGTTTCTCCGCAGGAACAATAACGAGGAATTGAGGATTTAAAGAACATGTCCAGTAAAAACCTTGTCTGCTATCGAACGCTCTCCACTTTGTCCGTCTGCCAAGTTGGAGAGAGAAAGCAACGCGGAAGTTAGTGGGCTAATTCCTTAGGTCAATATTTGCCATGTGTTCCCTTCACGCCCGGAACTTGTTCCCAGAACTTACAGTATGATACAACGTCTGATCAATAATTCCCAGGAATAAGACCGGTAAACTATTCAACATCAGTAAACAGTCTTTAATAGCACCTCTTAGAAGCAAACAATCATTTATAAACTCAACACAGACGCACACGCTCTCGTTTTTTTTTCTTTCTTCTTTCGAATATATAGGTGAGTATTCAGTATCTGATTATTCACCTTATTGAACAGCAATTAATCCGCATCGAGTTTTGTCTATATTAAGGGGGTAAAGATTCTGAATATAAATTCAAATGTTGAAGTAGGCTCTCTAAACGACTTTTTCCTTATCCTAAAATTAAAAAGTCGAAATAATATCATTTTTCTTAATAAATGAAAGAAGTTTAACGCGAAGATGATGAGGGTGATTATTTTGAGGAATTTAAATTAAACTTAATTATTGATAGCCTTATTGCGGGCGATATATATGAAATAGAATAATATATAAAATAGGATAATAAAGCATATCTTGATCGTGAAACTGAAAGTTGCTGATGGCTTGCGGGATTCAGATCATCGTTCAAGTTAGATTCCAATAAATGCTTTTCTGGTGGTCGGTGGAAGGCTGGTTAAACCGTTTGGTTTTCGACCACTAGGACCCGGGTTCGATTCCCGCATTGGACACTTTTTTCTGTTTAAAGAAAAAAAATGCTCCAACGGCCCCCGATTCTTACAAAAGTCCAACCCTACCAGCGAGTGCAAGTAACCAAACGGGGCTCTGGCACATTTGTAAGTGCAAAGTCGAACTGCTTTTCACATGTGTAGACATGTGGTGCGCTTACAGTAAAAGCAGTCGCTAACTACCCACCATGATTATCATGGCCTGTACCGCGTGTACTAGGGATAAGCAAAAAAAAAAAAAAGTTTAAATTTTAACTTCAATTTTATTTTATCCTACTTAGTTTTAGCTTAAATTTTTATTCTACCTCGTTTTATTTTGGTTCGACTCTTAGTGTGAAGTTTCTTGAAATCTCATCAAGTTCTAATAAAGAAAGTTATAGGGAGATAGCGGCATCTTTGGGTCGTTGATTCACCCGGGTTAGTATCAACACCTTCCAACCCTATTAGACAAAATTTGGAAATAGGTTATGATAACTTTAATAATAAAATTCCAAATTTCACATCTTATATCTCAGGTTCCAGGATGAATTTCCTAATTCTTAATGTTTCTGTCATGTCTTAACATCAATCTCTATTTTGATGGACATTATAATCGTGAAAAAATGTTACGAAATCTTCGAGGAGTAAGTAGGAAAAATCCCAATTCTATTAAATATGCTAATATAATGAAGATATGTGAATACTATGCCGATATTTGTGGATTTCCTTTTTATTTTCAAGAACATTACGTAGATTCCTATATCCCCTCGATGTACAGTTGGAAGGCCACGTATGGCTACACTTGAGATACGTTAGAAAGATTCCACCGATGACGTCCTTACACAACCAACGACCGACCGCTCCTGGGATGCGCCGCCAAGGTTATTTTTTTTATACGTCCGATAATGACAAAGGTAACCTCCCAGAGGTTGGTGGGTCACAGCTGGAAGTCACGTCCATCCCTGGCTGACTGAGTCATCTACCTTTGTCCTTCACAGATAGACCGCACGGTATGCTTGTTGGTGGCATTGAACATTGTGACAATTTTTATATATCAATGTTTCTGTTTGAATAAATATTCACTTCTACACACCTTACTGAAATGATATGATAGAAAATTTAGGTAAAAGGGTTGGTTCAGCAATGGTTAGCCTTCTCATCTGATTCTTCTATAATCGCAAATTTCGAATAAATCCTAAAATAGAAGCATTAACGTCAAAAGAGGCAACCCTCCATTTGAATATGAATCAAAACGATGCATTTTGCTTATCAGTCTAGTAATGAACATAATAATAACGGTGGACGAGTGGGTAGCCCCCTCGATTCCCGACAGTCATGAACCGGGATTGAATCCCGCGTTAAAATTTTGTTTAATATGTGAATAACCTTCACATATATTATTCACTGTTTCAATTATCATGAACTAGGTTGCTCTTGCTGAGCGGTACCTATTAATGTGATTTTGAACCAGTGATAAACGCAAAGGTTGGTGGTAAGATTGTGTCACGGCATCATTTTTGGCAAATTCGACAAAAAGTTCAACCTGTATATCAGGGTTAATAATCAGTATAAGGGTAGCTTCAACTTCATAACTTCCTCTCATATATGTTCCTACATAATGTTCTTTAGCAATGTTTTAAAAGCTTAAATACACAATAAAGAATCTTGTGTCTTATTCATTAAATGTTTGTTTCTAAATTGTATATATATATTTGTATTTAATATTAATATGAATTTTATTATGGTTTTCATTTATTTATTTCAATTGAAAGCGTTATGTCCCTCTAGGGACACTTGCGCTGTCATATATGTATTGCCTTACATTTGTGTCTATACATATTTACAATAATTTTAGGCCGTAAATAATAGTCAAATGATATTAACAAGGATAAAGAGAGGGTAAAAAAAATCCCAGTAAATATTTATATCAAAATTGTTCATTTATAATTATTATTCAGAGAAAAATATTAAGAAAGAGAGGAGAAAGAAAAAAGAGAAGAGAAAAATAAAGAGTTTAAACATTCTAAGGACAAAGATAGCTCTTAACGAAAACAGAGTATTCAATATTGGATATATTTATTGAGAGAGGGATCGTGAAGATTAGCGACGACTAATTGACTAACCTTTAAATCAACAATACCTCGGATAATGAGAATTTAAATACCCGATTTATTACATGAAATTACTGGTCCTGTTACCTAGTCTTAAATAGAGAATGAAATATATCGAATTATTCTCTCCTGTGCGATGGGCGCATATGTTTGGTGTAGATTTTATGTGCACACATGCTTCGTGGACCAATTAAAGGAACTCACTGGCTTGACGGTCACCGAAATGGTACATCGAGATCAAGAGAGAGATGGCTGGTGTCGTATCGTGTTTTGGGATGTAATACATACAATGGGCCACAAAGTTCGTTAGCGAATAAAATGATTTATCTATTATCACAACAAATTTCGATCATCTGATTCCCAACATCCAGAAATTCTACAATAAGATCAGTGGCACATCTTTTTTTAAAATTTCCTTCATATTAAAATTCGAACTTTCAAAATATTTTTTACTAAGGAAGTTAGATTAAAAAAAAAAAAAACAGTTTTGTGTTTTTTTTTTTTCTTCCTGAGGGCGTATTAAAAGTGAAAGTTGATAAATAAAAAGTTGAGTTCTTCTCTCAAGTTTCAAAACTTTCGAAAAGAGTTTTCTATATGGTGATTTATATATAAACGTGTCGAGATTTTATATGAAGAGGTTTTATACAACATATCTAATTATAAAACTATTTTTGAGGCGTATTATTCTTTTTAAATTAAAACAATTTTTCTACTGTCCTTACTGCGATGAAAAAATTAAAGGGAGGGCCTGGCTCATCAGTGGTGAACCCTCCCAGCGGTTTCGCCAGTTTAATCTACCATACCGCTGTTATATTGCATTTTTGGAACTTCCTTTTATAGGTGACCGTTGTAAGAATCTTGGAATGGGTATTTTAGAAGAACTATGGACATAAGCTTTTAGGACAGCAGAATTAAATATAATTATAAATATATAATATGCTTCGAGCAATCGCTCTTCCGCAAATATCAAATAAAAGGAAGTTCCAAAAATGCAATATAACAGCGGTATGGTAGATTAAACTGGCGAAACCGCTGGGAGGGTTCACCACTGATGAGCCAGGCCCTCCCTTTAATTTTTTCATCGCAGTAAGGACAGTAGAAAAATTGTTTTAATTTAAAAAGAATAATACGCCTCAAAAATAGTTTTATAATTTGATAACAGATGGCGCTCTAGTACATACAACATATCTCTAAGTGAAAATAAGAAAGATTTGTAGTTATAAGATTTTTATCTTACATTTCTGAGTATTTTATGGTTCTCGTGTGTAACCAGAGTTTCATGAGTGCTTTGTAATCGTAAATTTTTGGATAAGCTTTACCAAAAAATGTGGATTCTCGATTTTGGATAGAGTCACGAAACCATAGATTTCAGGATTTAAATTCGATTTGGTCTTATCTATTGATGGCTCAATGACCCCTAGAGAGATTCGCCGCCCCCGGGCCCCTTAGGGACCCTTTCCGCTAATCTATTTTATCAGAACTAAGTCCATCTCTCGATCCATTTAAACCATCGCAGTGGAAAACAGCAGTTTGTTCGGATCAGCAGAGATCGGTGGTCGTAGCCCGACCACGGACCAACTGACTTATTGTCGAGGGACTCTATGGGGAATCAAGTACTTGTTCTGACTAGAGAGAGAGAAAGAGATAATTTAGAATTCAGAGCTTGAACAAAATGATAAAATTTCAAATATAATAATTATATATACACTGCGTGACATTGAAAATGGAACACCAAGAAATAGTGGCCAGAAAATTATGCAAATTTCAGGGTAGACGCGCCTAACCGAGTTATGCAAATGATGTAAAATGCGCAGCTCTCGTGCGCACATGGAGTAAGATATAAGGGAAGGAACTTGCAGAAAAGACAGTATTCGTGTCGTTATTTATTCAAGGAAAATCATTGTAGAAATTTTGTTCTTGTGTCAAAAGACACGTGTAATAACAGAGAATGCCAGGTCATCGTAAACGGAGGCAGTTCAAGCAGACAGACGCTTTTACGAGGGGCATGGGGATCGGACTGAAAAGGGCAGGTTGGTCCATACGTCAAATCGCAGCTGATACACACCTTGGTGCGTCCACGGTGCACCGACTGTGGAGAAGATGGTTGGAACAAGGAAATGTGGCAATTTATAGGAATGTCGGTGCAACCAGAGTGACGTCAGCACGTGTGGATCGGCGTATCCTTCGACAAGCAGTGGCGGCCCCACAAGCCACTTGTACCGCCATCCTGCAACATGTGCAAGACACCCTAGATCTTTCCATCTCGACCAGAACCATTTCCCGTCGATTGGTTGCTAATGGCTTGCACTCATGCCGTCCGCTAAGAAGACTGCCATTGACCCCACCGAATAGACGCCAACGTTTGGAATGGTGCCGGGCTAGATCGACGTGGATGACGGAATGGCACAGGGTCGTGTTCTCAGATGAGTCGCGTTTCTGCTTGTCCAGTGATAGTCGCCGTGTACGCGTGTGGCGTCGACGTGGAGAAAGGTCCAATCCGGCAGCAATTGTGGAACGCCCCACCGTGCGACAACGTGGAATCATGGTTTGGGGCGCAATCGCGTATGATTCCAGGTCACCTTTACTTCGTATTCAGGCCCAACGATACGTTGATGATGTGCTGCGACCGGTGACACTCCCCTACCTTCAGGGGGTACCCAATGCCCTTTATCAGCAGGATAACGCCCGACCGCACACTGCTCGCATTAGCCAACAAGCTCTGCAAGATGTACAGATGCTTCCCTGGCCACCGTACTCTCCTGAACTCTCACCAATCGAGCACGTCTGGGACATCATTGGACGCCGTTTGCATGCCTTGCCACAGCCGCGTTCAGAAGACGAACTGTGGCAAATGGTTGAGAGGGAATGGAGAGCCATCCCTCAGGACGCCATCCGTACTCTGATTGACTCTCTACCTAGACGTGTTGCTGCGTGCATCGCCGTCCGCGGTGGTCCTACTTGCTACTAAGCCGACGCCGTTCTCGCTCTGTATTATGACTATCATTTTGAAATAAAGATCACTTATTGTTCGTCCCTGTCTCTCTCTGTCTGCCGAGTTTCATCACTTTCTGGCCACTATTTCTTGGTGTTCCATTTTCAATGTCACGCAGTGTATATTATTGCTTCTGAGCGAGGATTCAGTTTCTTCCCCTGCTTCTCATTTCTTTTTAGATTCATTTCTAACAGGAGAATCGTCTGTATAAGACGGAATGTCTTAATAAAGGCTTGTGTGTGTATATATATATATTATTGCATATTTTGTATAGGAATACCATCCAACTGCACTTATGCAATGTGTTATTGTCATAATTGCGATTAATTTGAAATATAAATTTGATTTTGGAAGTTTGAAATCACTGTCTTAAATCCAATTGACATTGGCTGTACAAGGGGAGAAAAAGTTTCAACTAGTGGTAAAATAAGAAGGGGACAGACAAAATGGAGCCTTATAGCATCGTTGAGCGTCACCAACCCGGACATAGACCGCGCTGTTGACAAATTGTGATAACGGGTGACAACTTGCCATCTTCTGTGGTATCTTCTCCGGACTTTATCACACAGCAGGTAGCTAACTTTATATAGAAGGGATTGGATATAACTTAGTAAGGGATTGTCATGTTTACAGATATCAATAAGTACAGATTCTATAGCGTTAGACAACAAATATTTCTTGAAAATAAAGATACTTCGACCAGTATTTTTATTACCTCGACGTTTCGAGAAAAACTTTTGTCCTCGTCAGGAGCAAACAAAAATTAAAACATTTGGCAAGGCGTTAACATT
>CP092875.1:59412022-59463195 GCA_030710605.1 Cordylochernes scorpioides
CCTGAAAATTAAAAAAAAATCAACAGATGTTGAAATATTTACGATAGATAGAAAAAATCTTTTTTTATAAAAAAGATTTACTGGCCGAAGTATCTTTAATTTGAAGAACTATGAATGTCGGCCAGGCAGCCTCTATCTTTTCGATAGATAGCAGAAACCCATCAGCAAAATTCATTTTCACGATCAGAAGGTTCTCGATATATTGTACTTACCTTTAGGTACAGTAAAACTTGTAAGTAGGTTAAATTGTTTCAAATAACTCGTATTTCTTAAGCTCTAAGAATTTGAGTGGCTTACTTTTACGTTGTTAGTTTTCTTGATATTTCAAGAAAAGGATATAGGCTCTCTGAAAGAAAAATCAACAGATAGTTGATATATTTTCCGATAAATAGCAGAAAGTCATCAGTAAGATTCAGTTTCACGATCAGAAGGTTCTCGTTATATTGTACTTACCTTTAGGTACAGTAAAACTTGCAGGTAGGAAGGCAGGCACTCAAGAGATAGAAGGATATCTGATACTTCACACAGATCAAGTGCATGTGTTAGGCAATCACTGGACCATATGAAACTGTTAGTCAAATACAACAGGTTACCGCTTAATATGGATTTTACTGTTTATTAGAACATTTTCAGTTTATTTTCAAAAGTTTTCTCTCATATCTCTCCTTTTAGACAAAACTTAAGAAAGTTGTACCTTTTAGCATTATATATCGGGATTCAGAAAATAACTTTGAAAGACATTTGATACACAGTGACCTTTATTAAAGACACACGAGATAACCAAATGTGAACAAAATTGCCTCTGTTATCCCAAAATAATGGTATTCTCTATAGAAAATATTATCAAATAAACACAAGGTAATAGGACCAAATCCAAATAAATAAATAGTATGTGATGTTTCGGTAACAGCGTTGTTACCATCTTCAGACAAAAGTACTGAATGAGAAATTTTACCACAGAATAGTATGGTCTTGGAAACTATTTTTATGTGAGGATATTTCAAAGGATAAGAGATGGAAAAGTTATTTTAGAAAGAATCATAATTAGTGCTAATGAACAAGTTCTCAAAAGAAAGTATGCAAATTACATATGGCGGAAGATTCCAAATGTTAATAATAGAAACAAGATATCGATAATCTAATGGCAAAGTAAAGTTTATAGATGCAAGAGTATGGTCTTGTACTTTCAAAGGCAAGAGTTTTAACAGAGATTGTCACATCTAGACAGTTCAAGAAACCTACCTACCCAACATCCTTACAAGAGTACAATTAGTGGAATAGAATAATCCCCATAATTGTTTCTAAAAGTGGGAGCTCCAACAATCAATTATGACCTCTCTTAATGGCCGTATTGCTTTATATTAATAAATGAATGAGAGCCAGTAATTGGCTGCCCCCAGCTGTCGAGCCCAACACATGTTACCTGCCACTGGCGAAGAATTGCTCAGGTCAAATTCATGTAAGTCTGGACACAACAGTAAATACTTTGATGCAGGGTCGTAATACAATAGAACATCACGTAAGAGACCGCTTAAATATCATCATCTATCAATACATGGCCACGCTGGTTGCTTCAGAAAGTTTTCATGATTGAAGGTTAGGTTATGTCTGTTCGATTCATTTTTGATTTTTACAGAAGTTGTTGCTTAGGGAGGTGGTCGCTTATAGGAGGTTTCACTGTAGTTGATACTGTTTATGGATGGAGATTTTACCGGTATAAAATCGATTGTGTGTGTAAAACAATAAAAGACATCCCTCCCGTCAAAATAATATTTAAAAATATTCACCATTTCTTAAGCACATCTTTGGATAGATTTAAAGATTTGATGAATCCTTTCGGAATCTCGTGAAATCAAAGCCTCTATGTACTGACGAGTGCCATAGCCAGAAACCATGGTCTCTAAGTGGATGTTCTGAAGCTGGTATTATGGCATTGTTACTGACTGTCTTAGATTGTAGAGATTGCCCGACTGATGGCGCATAGTTGTTTGTGTCTGTTTTGACGGGAATTTCCAATTCCTAAAAATGTTAGTTAATTTAATTGATGAAAGAATCAATAATTTAATTGCTAATGCATCAGACATTCCTAAAGTTTTTGCCATTGCAGAACAATAAAAATTATCACACCTCCAATGAGAAGATTAGCGCTTATGATGTTTGAATTCTAAACATGTTGACGAACTTTGTACAAAGTCCTTTGTAAAAGGCGGCAAAAACAACTATTCTCTCTCCATTTGTTCACACTGAGAGATAATTATTCTAATTTAATTAATTACAGTACACATATCTGACTATAAACAACATTCCTTTTCTTTTCCTCCGAGAATATATTGATCATTTAATGGAAAATATCCCTAAATTAATGGAAACATTAAAAAGTGTGTCTGCGATTCTATTGTAATTGCATGATAGATTTTGAAGGATTTAAGTAATATGTATTTTTGTAAAATAGCTTTCCAAACTGTATTAATTAAATGCTAAATGGAACATTTTTGTCCAATTATAAATTAACATACCGACGTAATTTATTTTATAGGATTCCTGAAAGGAAATACCTCGAGTTAAATAGTACTTAGAGAGAGAGAGAGAGAGAGAGGGAGAGAGAGCTAAATATAGTTTTAAAAAAACACAGAACTCTCAGAAATGTTTATTCATATAGAATATTTCTACAGAGATGAAAGCTAGCGTGTGTCTACCTTGACATGTCATTGGTTGTACGTATTCTAGATGCCTGATTGACCTCGTCATGGATGGTCTTAATACGACCACAACCCTACTTTCAACTAGACGCTTCTAAAGATTCTAACCCGAGAGAAAGTCGGTAATTGGGCTTAGGAGGACCCATAATGACCCACAAAAAGAACTGCCCCAAGTGAAAGTCCTACAAGGACCCACAAAAAGAACTGCCCCAAGTGAAAGTCCTACAAGGACCCACAAAAAGAACTGCCCTAAGAGAAATTCCTACAAGGACCCATAATGACCCACACTATTCCAATAGAAAGTCGACAGTTGGGCTAAAGGCTACCCATAATGACCCACAACAAAGAACTGTCCCAATAGAAAGTCGACAGATGGGCTAAAGGCTACCCATAATGACCCTCAACAAGGAACTGTCCCAATAGAAAGTCGACAGTTGGGCTAAAGGCTACCCATAATGACCCACAACAAAGAACTGTCCCAATAGAAAGTCGACAGTTGGGCTAAAGGCTACCCATAATGACCCACAACAAGGAACTGTCCCAAGAGAAAGTCGACAGTTGGGCTAAAGGCTACCCATAATGACCCACAACAAGGAACTGTCCCAAGAGAAAGTCGACAGTTGGGCTAAAGGCTTCCCATAATGACCCATAACAAGGAACTGTCCCAAGAGAAAGTCGACAGTTGGGCTAAAGGCTACCCATAATACCACGACACAAGATTAAGCCACGGCATCTATTTTCGGATCAGACCACTTTGCATTCACCCCTATTATCGCAGATGAAAAGGCTTTTATTAATGGCATCTTGTCTCGTCGACAATTTATGGTCATTTTCCGGTTTCTTCCCCTCGTTTGTCATTGTTAGCTCTCGATTCTACAGCCTGGCATTCTCTCTTCTTCATTTTCTTTGAACTTCTCACTTTTCATATCGATTTAGGGAATTGGATCTTGACTGCGGCCACATACTGCCAGGAATATTCCTCTTCTACATCCCTCACATCTCTGCGAGAGAATAAGCACTTTTTTCTTCTTTTTTTAATGATGCAGTAAAACTGTACTTTATCGCGATGTCTTCTACCCTAATTGCGAAAATTTGATGTATTTGCCACTACATATTCTCTTGACAAAAAGACCCTACTATCCTATTTATTTACCATACTATTGTATCCTCTGAATACATTCTATGGACCTACTAAGTATAGGAACAGTAAGATTGTGAGATATTATGGTAGATATGCCATATATGCGTCTTCAGAGTTTTAGGTCGAACTCAATATATGCAAATATCTAAACTATTCTATGTTGAATGCCAGAAAATGCCTAAAGTCATAACCACCTTTCACAAAAGGGTAGATTACCCTCATACTGTTATTCCTCTGTAAAACCTAATCGTTATTCTGTTATTATTGGTTTTTTTTCCTAGTCCTGTAACATCTGTACTCAAAAAGAGCATTTTTCTTCTCTCTTGACGAATTCGCTCACTCTTTTGACTAGTTGACATCTTTAGTTATGGTCTTCAGGAACTGTCTGTCTCTGTTTTCTTTTCCAGGTATCGTAGTACATAGACTTGAATCATCAGAAGTACACTAGAGAATGATGATGTGGAGGTTTCCCCGCTGTTGCCTTCTACATCGCAATATTGCAATATCTAAGTCAGACATGTTTACAATATTCTGGTCAGATACCGTTCCATCCCCGCCTCTTGGTTTTTACTGCTTCCCCTACCAGGAATACTTATCCACTTCCCAGTCTATATACGCTGTGTCTTTATGTTTCTGTACAGTACTGCCTCATGTAGAAGTGATCATCACCACATACAGAACGTCTTGGGAAGCAAAGATTATTGGTCCGGGTCTCTAAACGCATCACTTACTCCTAGGTATGATGGATTACCATTGACAAATCAACCTCCGATAAGGAGATGTCTTTTTTTTTCTTTCTTAATTTATGCGCCTTATCCCAGTACACAATATCACACTTGTACTATTTTTCAAATCGACCTCCGTTAATGGTGTATTGCCACTACCGTCTCCACTATAAATGTGTACGCGATGGAAAACAATTTGAAACTATTCTCGGAAAACTCGGTAAGGAACTAGCTTGATGAGATAAAGGGCAATGCCCGTTCCTAGGTTCTGTGTGGACGGATGAGTGGTGGGCGTCGATGGACGTTTTTAGCAGCAGCTTTTTCTGCCTTGGTCTTAATTACTGACAGCTGTTTGTTCTTATTTAGTGCATACCAGTCTCTATACCTGCTGTCTAGTGCCAAGTCAGAATTAGATTAGGCTGATGTATATGCATGCACAATGTCGAATGTCACAATGATTTATATAGTTAAAGGTTTACCGTGAAAAAAAAGTATATAATCGAGTATATATATTCTCACTGATGAATATCAGTATGTGCATGTGATGATCCATTTTGATTTTATGATTTCAAAGTTCGAAATTGGTTCTTGAATATTGTCAGTGTCTCCTATCCCAATCGAATGAGTTGAAGTTTCCACGATATTTATTCTCCAGTCTGGTGAATTAAGTTAGGTGTCTGAAAGCTAGGATCCCTAGTTAGTATATTTCATTGGGCCAATCCAATTACTAATAGAACGTCCTTCGTTCTCTTATTGTCCTTTATATGAAAAAGAGAGCCAAGTTTTTAGAAAATCAGATTGAATAAATGTTAAACATGTCTGTACCGGAGATACTATGGCCTTGTAAAATATATGAAGCATCTTTATAGCGCAGCAGGTCGAACTTAGGTTCCTACATGAGAACGAAAATATTTTTAAAATAGATGGCGCAGAAAAGGTAGGCGCACACAATTCTTGTTTGATTTTATCCAATTTCTGTAAAACTCAACGAAGTCTATCAAGCAAAGAGACTTGTAATTTACAAAAAAAAAAAAAAAAACTTCTACATTTTTAGTTTAAGCTCAAGTTGTTCCAAAGATGGCATATAATTATTCTTTTACACATTTTCTCTTTCTATAAACCTTACCAAATCCACAGCTAAACATAATGAAACAAAATCCACATTGACAAATGTAACTCACTCGCAATAATAAACTATAACCATTAAATTATACCCATATATTTCAGTAAGTAAACTTTTTGACCTCAATGAAAAGCGAAGAAAAGCAAATGTCGAAAATGTTGATTTTTGCCTCCTGGATATTCCATTTTCAAGCCTGGAAAAAGAACAAAAATTTACGTTTTTCAAAAAACAAACAATACAGGTTTGTAGAGCAAAACAAGTACTATTTAAAGAATATAAATACTTTACCGTATTTATAACACACAAAGAAGGTAATATATATTTTCTCTACCTTTCAATATCATTAATATTTAAAATATGTAAAAATTAATTTGTATATAAAAATAATATATATATCATCAATTTATTATCGTGATACTCCTGTAGAAGGACTAAGAAGTCCGAAAGCTTGAAAATAAATTTGAACAAGAAACTTAACCCTGGAAGCTTTATTTACATTATAACTTTACCGTATAATAACAAAAACCGTTATGAAACAAAGGGATACAAAAATCGAACGAACTTTCTTTACAACCCAATAATATACCAAGGAGCATCATTTTATCATTAAAGAAATCACTCGGGTCATTTATATTAAGATAAAATATGGCTAGATTATCCATCAATTTAAACAAAAGACCCTTTTACTTATCATCAGTTCAGAAAACAATTGTACGAAGATTATCTTAAAATAAAATCTCTTTTCTAAAGAATAAATAGAGCATAGGATACAAGGATCTCCCTTGAGGATTGCCCGAAGTAAAAACATTTTTATCTTATAAATCCCAATTATATTCACCATTTGTATCCTTTTATACTCAAATGGCTATAACCAAACAATAGAAACTAGGTCCTCATAATTTCTTAGATATCCTCCCTCATTAGAATAATGAACAATGTGTTTATATTATTGATTTTATTTTAAATAAAAATAAAAAGGAAAAGGGGGCTTTATACAATAAATATGTGGTGAAATACTTCGCCTCATTAAAAAGGTTAGTCTTATAACACACAAATAAATGATTTATATAATATTGTAACATGATTTGTATTTATTTATGTAAAATATTAAATTATTCTATGATTTTTCTTCATAGTTAGGCAGTCGGCAACACTGTATTTTCTTTTTTTTGTAATTTTGCGTAAGTTTGTTTTGTTTATATATTATGGTTAACCTTGTTGTAATTAAATTGAATATTAAAACACACAAAGTATTGTAACTATCCCTTATTTATAAATAGGAAACGTTGCAAATATATACTAAAAAGATGGGTTGTTTAGATTTCATTTTAAAATTTTGATATATATTAACTTAATATTTTTATTAAAGTAGCTATTCATATTTGGGTTTTCAATATTAATTTCAAAATACACATTTTCAACTCCCCATAAAGATAGAGAATATAAAAACAAATATTTATTTATATTTATTATTGTTATAGAAGGTTAGATGGAAATTCTTCTGCTCTATTATTTTCTTTCACAGAAGCCTTATCTCTTCGCATGTTTTACTTAACCCTAAAAAATGATATTTTCATATCTATATAAGAAAGAGAGAAAATAACTCCACACACATTTCAATATTTACCCATATAAATATTTACACATATGGCAATATTTGCTCCATATAAATTGTATTTGGAAATATTTATCTTTATGTATAAAAATAAATTCCGAGTTTGTTTGGTTGTGTATTTGTTGTGCATATATTTCTCAAACTATTTGACGTATCAGGATGAACTTGGCTGTAATATAGGTATATGTTTGGATTGGCTTTCAACCCCGAAATATGCTATTTAGTATTAATTATTAATTAGTTCCCCCCCCCCCGAATTTAACCTTGTAAACCTGCTAAGTCAATAGCCCTGGTTCTGCATATATTTCTCAAACTATTTGACGTATCAGGATGAACCTTGCTGTATAATAGGTATATGTTTGGATTGACTTTCAACCCCGAAATATGATATTTAGTATTAATTATTAATTACTTTTTTTCTCTCGAGTTTAACCTTGTAAACCTGCTAAGTCAATAGTACTGGTTCTGCATATATTTCTCAAAATATTTGAAGTATCAGGATGAACCTTTCTGCAATATAGGTATATGTCTGGATTAACTTTCAACCCCGAAATATGATATTTAGTATTAATTATTAATTAGTTTTTTTCTCTCGAGTTTAACCTTGTAAACCTGCTAAGTCAATAGTACTGGTTCTGCATATATTTCTCAAACTATTTGACGTATCAGGATGAACCTTTCTGCAATATAGGTATATGTCTGGATTAACTTTCAACCCCGAAATATGATATTTAGTATTAATTGTTAATTAGTTTTTCCGCTCGAATTTAACACTGTAAACCTGCTAAGTCAATAGTACTGGTTCTGCATATAGTGTTCTTCCCCTGGTACAAGTCTCAGAATTATAAAATTTAAGAGTAATTTTGAGATCAATTTTATAAAATTACGATAGAGATACAAGTAAACATACATATATACATACTTGTATTATTTTAGCTTCTCTCTCTCTCTCTCTTGCACCACATCGCCACTCTCTTGTACCACGCTGATGAGGATCAACAGCCCGAAACGCATAGGTGATTAGCTTTTCTTGATTAATCACACACACACACACACACAAAGCCTTTATTAAGACATTAGTCTTATACAGATGCTCCGTACAAGGTGCAATATCAGGAAAAGAGTAGCACAGGAAACCAGTAGTTCCGCAACTATATACAATTATTGGTAATAAGGAAAAGTAAGATTTAATATGAAAGGTCGACGCCATCTCCCCAAGTCTTCAATTCCATAAGCGCGGAGCAGAAATAGGGACTAAGTTATTTAGTTCGCCATAAATATAGCAACCAGACACAAAAAAGGAGGTTTACTCCAGCACAGCCATCCATATTTTCTTGATTAATCATGAAAGGATATTTGGCCAATTCTGGAATAATTAAAAATCAATGGTTAATTCATATCAATTCAGCCATCAGTTATTAAATTTTAAAATCTCTCTCTTATATTCAATAGTTTCAATTACAGTAGAATCACCATGAGAGGGCACTCACGCTAGAGGATACCTCTCTATAAAGGACAGTTTTTACTATTTAGCAAATCTCCGGTAAGAGGAAACCTCTCCTTAAAGGACAATTTTGCTCTGCAACTAAGTATCCTTTCAGGAAGTTTCTACTGTACAACAAAAATATCTTCCTTCTAAGTAGCAACAGATTCAAGGCTAGAATTTCAGTCAGTAAGGAGATATACAAATTACAACAATTAACATCCAATGATCGAAATTTTACTGATATTACAAAGTCTGACGGCTCAATGTCAGAATTTTAGCGAATATCAAATACCATTTTGATGTTTCAAAGCTAGATTTTCAATTAGTAGATGGATGCAATTTATAATTTTAAGCCGAAATAACGTAGTTTCCGTAAATATGATAAAGTCTGAAGGCCGAAATTTTTCAGTGAGCCTCCTATTACCCAGTTTGACGGCCTAAGATAGGATTTTTCAAGATAACCATTTTGGCGTTTCAAAGCTATAATTTCAATGGGTAAATGAATACAATTTGTAATCATAAGCCGAAGATCGAAATTTCAGTGAATATCATAAAGTCTGAAGGCCGAAAATTTCATGAGCATCAAATTACCCAGGTTGAAGGCCGAAGACTGGATTTTCAGACGGTTATCCCTGCCATGACTCCAGGTGTCTCTCACAACTAGCAATTTCTATAAAGAACTAACGGGGGAAGATAGGAAAGCTCTTATGTAAAATCAATTTACGTTTTGCTCCTTTTTCATCTTTGTATGCAAATAACTTATATGGGGTCTGTTTTGTCTTTAGAATAAATTACTTACTCATTTATTCCTTCTTTGTCATCTCAAGACATCTTGAACCATGTTCCACCGCCTTAGGCTTTGTGTATCTAACCTACAGAAATTAATTCTCAATTCCAAATACACACATAGCTCTTATAGAAAAGAAAATATAGGGGGCCATAATTTAGGAATTTTCGAAGTTTTTATTACTTCTCTTTGGGTTTATTATATTGGCTGTAGTAATTCATGTCAGTAATATCTTTCAAAAATTTACTCTTATATGTTAAGACGCTATAAATTTCTTCTTCTGAACAATTTATTGATTTTTTAAAATTAAAATTTTATGTACACAAGAAGGAATGTAAATATTAAATAGTCCACATTGTGTATTTACATAACCTACCTGGTGGCAATGTACATTCGACTTACACCATCCTATTTTTTTAGCACAAATAGGAAGAGCTGTTTAGAGTATGTATTTAAGGGGATGCAAATAGGTAGCTATTTACAAATCTTTCTTTATATCTGGATGAATAGCTAACACTTATATATAGGAAAATATTAAAAGAGGTGAATCACAATAAATCACAGAAGTATTTATCACATTGGACATTTATTTCTTCTATTGACAATTGTTTGCAGTGGTTTAGCATAAGTTCGCTTATGCATTTCTGAAATTGTTCCCTAGGAAGTCATCCTCTACCATTTACACTCATGGACAAAACTGCAAGCGGAAAGTCTTTGATGTTGTTTTTTTTTTTTTAGAAACAGAGGCAATTTTGTTCACACTTGGTTATCTCGTGTGTCTTCAATAAAGGTCACTGCGTATCAAATATATTTCAGAGTCATTATCTGAACCCCGATATACATCCTAAAAGGTACAACTTCCTTAAGTTTTTTCCATGAGTATAGATTGCAGAATGTTTGGAAATATGGAAGAGAATGATCTCACCTTGTACGATGTAATCAGGGATGGCATTGATCTAACGATCTAATTCTTATTCCCCAAGAGGTATGCCTTGTAAGTTCCTCAAGTATTCCGCGACAAATTATTAATTCGATTTTTTTTTTAAATTGACTTATTTACATTAACTACATTTTAGGGCATACATTCTGTGTGTAAAAATTTAAAATATTCAAGCAAATAGAGAATAAATATTCAACATCTGAGAAGTATTCACGCGAAATTTAGAAGATTTGGTATCTTTATTTAACTATAACAACAAAGTGCTAAGGACACTGGCTCCAAATAAAGGATAAAAGTATCTATATTATATATCTATATATTCAAATAATATCATACAGGAATACAGTATCTGTGTATAACAACGAATGAGCCTCAAGTTGATGAAAAAGAATACTTGCCGAATTTGTAGATCATTGTTTCAATAAAACAAAATTTCTTATTTATTTCTTCGCTCTTGAAGAGGTCTTCCAGTAACGCCATATTTCTCTAGCTTGAGCTCTACTTCCTATACATCATTCCTTCCATCTTATTCTTTCTTCTACCGTTCTCTTTTTACTCATTCAACCTTCTGAACTACTTTCCTCTTAATATATTCCCCTTCTAATTCTTTTATCTTTTCTGGTGACCTTCAACATGTCTATTTACTCTCCTAATTGTCTCAAGACTTTTGCATTCCTGATTTTTTCGACCCATCTTTCCATCCTTCTCAATATTTACCATGAATGAAAACACAAGTAGGAATAGAAACAACTTGAAAAAACTGGATTTCTCTTAAAATTTTCATTTGAATTAAAATTTTTATTTAATGAGTTTATCTTAGTTTGGATATTTCCATAGCAACCTCTGTAAGCGAAATTTCACCATCCAGGTCCGGATCAAAATGAGCAGGTGCTGAAGATAGATTAACATTTATTATCGGTGATGAAGACAATAATGGGTTTATTATAAAAATCTTTCAGACAAATCATTATTATGAATCAGCCCACTTTGTTCTGTATATGCTCACTTAGGACAAACAAAGTATCACCTAACTCAGGGGTCGGTAAACTTTTGAGTAGGAAGAGCCAAAATTTACAATTTACAAATTTTCAAAGTTTTTAAAGAGCCACAACATTTTTTTCTTGCCAACAATAAATAGTACTCGCATAAATAATATTTACGTATGGAACTATATAAAGAGTTCACATCCAAAGAGCCGCATGTGGCTCACGAACCGCAGTTTGCCGACCTATGACCTAACTCCTTGTTATTATGAAAAATACACTTTCCCTTTCAGCGAAACGTGAACACGCGTTAAACTTATCAAATGAATGCTGAAATTATTTCTTGATTTTTTTTTTCAAAGCTGATTTTATACGCAAAAATCAGTAATTTGGATGATAACGGTGCCGACTAGAGAGAGAGAGAGAAATGGATTACCATAGGATAGAGTTATTATAGGATAGCTATCATTTTAAGGATTCCTTTTCCCATGAAAGTCCATTGTATGAATGTCGAACCAACAACAGGGTTGTAATACATACAATGGGCCATAACGTTCGATCGCGCGAATAAAATGTTATTAAGAATCATGTTAAGGAGCTATGCCATTGAATTTTACTCTTTTAAATAATGTATTTGTGTGCTAAATATCCTGGGCCATCACACGTTTTAACGGATCTTGTCTCAATTCGAATGTATAGAAAATGGCTTACCTATTACTACACAGATAAGTTAATCAAAAATTAATTAAACATTTAACAATATCTATCCTTTTTTTTTTTGGAAAAGCGAGATTTCTCAAGCAACGAAGCTCAACTACTGGCTTATTGAATATATAAGTTCAATGAAATTTAAGAAAAATTCAAAAATGTCTACGAAAAAAAAAAAAAAAAACAATCTATGGTACCCTAAAACCTGCTAGTTGGACTCGCACATGTTGGGAAACCCTGTTGCAGTTACACAATGAACGGGTATCTTAGCGAATTATCAATAGGTTTTCAAAATAAATATCAATTGATTTAAATCTCCTGGATATTAATTGAACAAAACTACAGGTTTATTAAACATGATCTCGAGCTTTCGGGCATCTCTGCCCTTTTACAGGAATACGTGGTTATATATATATATATATATATATATATATATATATATATATCATCAAGAAATAACAACATCAAGAAATATGCAAAATATATCCTAATATTTAAATGTATATATAAATCAGTTAGTATCTTAACGGTGTTTATATGTTTCCATGTACTCCTGTAGAAGGACAGAGATGCCTGAAAGCTCGAGATCACGTTTAATAGAGATAAAGAAACTCATCTCCATTAACCTGTAGCATTTGTTTAATCAAAATAAATAGTTCAGAAATCTTCGATCTCACAGCCGATGATGCGATAACTTCAGCAAATAAGGTCCTTTAGACTGACTCTCACATAGCGACAAAGGTAGAGAACTGACGACAATCCATAAATATTTTGTTAAATAAATATTCCAGAAAGTTTCAAAGTCTACAACCAAAGAATCTCATAGAATAGAATCAGTCAATGATGCCATGGATATGGCTGCTTTGGACCACGGACCATTCTGACCGGAAGTCCTTCAAGGCCTCCTGTATAAACAACACTTCGCTGGCAACTCTCCAGGTCTTTTTTATAATCCAAGATTTAAATGGGACATCAGCGGTTTCCTGTTTTTCTTCGGATTCTCTTTCAGCCTCTCCTTACTGCAGGCACCAGAACTCTCTCCAGCTTTTACTTGGAATTTCTTGACAAACAGCTACTCCAGTTTTTTTTTTTTTTTAATATACAACTTCCTAATTTAAAGACAATGTGATTATATATATAATTTAAGCTTGGGGTGACTGGTGTGGTATGCAATTCGATAATTAGGATTGAATCCTTCATTGATCACTTTTCTAAAATGAAAATTGCATACATTGCTCCGCGAATCTTGCTCTCGAGTCCAACTCCAGGTAAATAAATAAGTAAACAGGGCTCTTGTAAGTGCAGAGTAGAACTACTTATTACATGTAGAACTGATGCCCACTTACAGTTAAAGCAGTCACAAATATGACGTTCAGAGATATAAAGAAGAGGTAGAAGGAATTACTAGATTGGAAGTTTTCGACCTTATTGCCAAATAAGCCATTTTTTCCATTAACGCTAAAAAGAATTGAAAGACTTTTGATAATGTTCATAAAACATTGCTTTCAGCTGACAACCGAAGAATAAAAAGCATTGATGTAATTTTCTAATATGTTGGCATTTCTCGGCTTTTTGGATAAGATCAAAGTGTAGTGTAGTATCTAATATGTTGGAATTATTCAGCGAAGTGATTCGTGTGGTGACGTGGAGAGCTTCAGAAATGTTGATCCACATGTCGAACAGTATCTTAACCTTTGGCCAATTATCCACAACCTTTTTTCCCCAGTTTTCAAAGTTCAATTTCATGGAAACACATGGATATATTAGGGGGAAACTTCTTCTTCTTCTTTCTTATCTCCACACTGGGTGAAGTAAAATGCGTCTGCCTTTGTCATTAAGACTGGGAGCACTATTCAGTGGCAGGCCGACTTAGCTCAAAAAAAAAAAAATGGCCGCCTCTGACATGAGGAACAGACGCCATGTGCAGCCGCTCCTATCATGGAGTACAGACGCTGCTAATCCTGTATCCCTGGATTAGGAGCCCTTACAGGGTACTATCAGCCGGGCCAGCTGAACCCAGGTTTTTTTACCGAGCTTGTTACTGCTCCCCCTCCTCCTTTTTCATCCGGGCTTGGGACCGGCAAAGGCAGAGTTGGGGGAAACTAATTATTAAGAATTATATTTAAAATATATAATAAAGATATACTTGCTGTGTAGATAGTGGCCCGAACGTTTGAGATCTTGTGTCAAAAATAAGGGAGGACATTTTGAATGATTGTATATATTTAAAATCTATGTCCTATTGACTAATAAAATATGTATTTATATTCCATTAGTTTTTGTTCTTAATCATTTAATTTATAAAATTGTAACAGAATTTATGGCTAGACTGTGTAGTTTAAAATATATAAAAAAATATAATAATGGAAGTTGATTTTGTTAATTCAAATTTTCAATATGAAATATTTAATGGTTGATTAAACACATGAGAACACATCTCTCACGCTCTATCATCCTCAGGGAAACACTACCCTCGATTATTGTAGCTTCTTCCAGTTGGCTCTCGTTTTTTGGAGAACAAAGAAAGGTAAAAAAGTGAACTGTATACCTCATCTAGATTGGAAACGTTTTATAAAAGAACATCTCTTTATTGATACTTCAATTTCTACATTGAAGTGAACGAGGTGTTTCAAATGTTGGTAAAATTAATAATTAAAAAGAGAGAGAGAGAGAGGATATTGATATTTTAAAATCTCACAAAACTACTTTTAAATTATCTTGAAGATAGAAGTTGCCTGGGGCCAGCATTCATAGTTCTTGAAAAGAAAATACACTTCAGTCAGAAAAGGTTTTTCGACGTTTCGACAAAAATCATTTTCCTGAAAAGACAAAATATTTTTGTCGAAACGTTCAAAATAAAAAAAATTCTGGCCGAAGTATCTTTTTTTATAAGAACTACTTTTTAATTGTCTTAATATGCTCGATGATTTGGATAAATACATTTTGTAGAATGCCTAAATTCCAAATGATTAATACATAAAACATACTAGGTAGATTAAGTTTATTTGTATAATTGATTTATCAATGATCAAAAAAGGAACACTTTAAATAAGAAATTCGATTTTTCTATTAAAAATCTCAATACTCGTTTAGTATAGCTATAAGGATGTCCCAAAGGTTCGTGTTTTTCTCAAAACGTTGTTTTTCTTATTACTTGGTGAATATACATAATAATACATAATACAATTACTTTATACATAATACAAAGACATTATACATAACGGCGAATAATATTGGTATTTCAATTGTTTTGCAAGTGTTTACGAACTTTTGGGACAACCTCGTATAACGATTTAACTATTCATTTTAAATTACAGGGTCTCTTTAAAAGGATTTTGTTTCGAGAACGCAAAGAGAGAGAAAGAGGAGATTTCAAATATAACATATGTAATTATTGGATAAAAGAAAATTTCAAGTGCTCGAGCTGGGAATGGATTGTGGAATGGACTTGGAAGTGCGAACGACGCAATTACCGCTGCAGGATGGAATTCCCTGGATCGATGTGATCCAGAACTTTCCATCAGATGACCTCGTTCTCTCTGTCAGCTTGTACATCTCCTTGTTGTCTCTTTCATACATTGTTATAGCTTGTTCATCTCCTTGCTGTCTCTTTTCTACATTGTTATATATTGTTCATCTCCTTGTTGTTTCTTTTATACATTGTTATATCTTGTTCATCTCCTTGTTGTTTCTTTTATACATTGTTATATCTTGTTCATCTCCTTGTTGTCTCTTTTCTACATTGTTATATCTTGTTCATCTCTCCTTGTTGTCTCTTTTATACATTGTTATATCTTGTTCATCTCCTTGTTGTCTCTTTTATACATTGTTATATCTTGTTCATTGTTGTCCTTAACTATTATTGGAGTTTTGTTGATGCCTTTTGTTTTTTTTTTTTCCTTTTATTACGAATTCTGTCATTTTCTTCAATAATGATTGCGACTCTTTTAGCGTAAGTCTACTTATCTATATTACCTTTTACACTCTAGATTTACCTCTTCCTCTAGGAGATTTTGAAGAAATTGAATTTGGCTCAAATTAACTTCTTGTGGTGAGTAAATGCATGTTGTTTAATTCTATATAGGGTCATTTCTTTTCATTTTTAATAAATTGGCCTCTACTAGTGGAAATAGAAAGTGCTATATACAGAAGGAAATGGTAGATTATCGCAAAACTTGTCATGAACGCATAGGCCAATTTATTAAAAATGAAAAGAAATGAACCTTATAGAATTAAATACAAGAAGTTAATTTGAGCCAAATTCCATGTCTTCAATAACTCCCTCAGATAATTAAACGTTCATGCCAAGTTTTGCGATAGTCTACCATTTCTTTCTGCATATAGCACATTCTATTTCCCCGAGTAGAGTTCTTCTATCCTCAACCCTCTCTACTGGATGGTCAGACTAGTGTTTGCATTGGTCTATACTGCCATTGCTATTGATATTGTGTGAATTGTTATATGGGTTTTCTACATGCACTTGAATAAACATATTTCTATCCATGTGAAAAGGTATTCTCTCTCATTAATAAAGGAATAGATAATGGAGTATTTATAAAATATTTAAATAAAATTGTGAAATATTTCACAAACTGTTATACGTCTGGCCAAGTAGTATGTAGGGCTAAACCGCGGTCACTAAGAGGCCTAAGAAAGATGACTGTATGATACAGTTTGACAATTTTTAGAGAAACCACTTGAAATAGGTTTTACCATAGTTATGAAAACTTTTAAATATGGCAACAACACTGAAGGTGTAATATATATTTTTTTAGTTTTGAGGTATTCGGTGTATATATTGTTGATGCCTAATTATACCAACCTAACTACTTTATTTGATCACTTTTTATATGTAAATATATTTAAAAGGATACATGTTTAATAAACGATAAAATTGGATCTCAGCAGACCTCATCGATGTATGCCGCAGCTGACGCCGAACAGAAAGCCATTATGAGAGGGAAAACCAGATGTTTTACCAACATGCAACAAGCTACCGCTTAAGACACAAGGACCCGTTTACGATAGGTTCCATTATAATTCCGAAGTAGACATTGTTCAATATTTCTGGATGGGCAAAAACTGAGCTGAAGAAGAGATAGTACAGGAAACTTCTCGTTAAGAACGGCATCAGCATATGTTCTGAGCATATCTCTTCAGGAGATGATTTGATTCTGGCCTCAGAAGATTACAGAAGAGGATATAAGAAAAATGGTGGAGATATCAAGAAGAATATGGAACAATTACCTCAAAGAATAGAGTGAGCCATATGCTGCTAAAGAGGAATCCTTAGGATGGAGAAGGCTGTAACATCACGACTGACAACATTATTTCAACCGAAAAATCGACCCCCCACCCCAATACTCCGTGTTTTACCTCGCCAATCCCCCCAGCTGAACTATTTACCTACTTTATTTGGCTATCTTTAATGTCCATAGTTTTAAAATATTGCCAAGTTGTAACCTGAAGAAGGGCATTCTTGCCTGAAAGCTTGTTTTTAATCATTAAAAGAAAATCACCACGTTTTTATCGCCTTCATTTCAAATATTATTGCGTGGCTACGTCATGTCTGATCCTGACAACATTATGATCGGGTAGCTGGTATATGATACAGAAAATATAATCGAAAAGACAAAATTGAAGAGTTTCTTTTATTTTGGATTTCTTTAAGACAAGCTTTCAGAGATATCAGTTCGTCTACAGGTGTAAATCTCTTGTGAAAATTCTCGAGTTATAGCACTTCGTGCCTATGTCAGAAGCTCCATTGTTGTCAATGCTATCCTTTATTTAAGAATCTACTAGGTATGATGAGCAGACATTCTTGAAGATAGAAGTTTTCTGGCTGTTTACCTCATATGGATTTTACAAACCGTATTTCCGTGTCAGGAAATATAGTTGTATCTCTATTTTAAAATCGACATAAATAAAAAAGAACAAAATATGAGTTTCATTATGTCTTTGTTTCTTTCCGAATACATTTCAACAATTTTTAACAATCCGGGTATAACTTGACCACTTTTTAGATTTTGGTCTTGAAGGATTCACGTGTCATAGCTTCGGCCCTTGAGAATAAGATGATAATAATTTATTATTATATTTTTTATCATTGCCATGTGATTACTACAACTACTATAATAATAATAGTAATTCTTTATGAAAACAATATTGATTGGGAAAACATTTACTCAATCAGAAACCTGGGTCATTCAACTACTAACGAGAAGTATTAAAATATCATAATTAAGATTATAGTATTTAGCGAGTATTTTGAAGTGAGAATGTATACTTTCATACACGCAAAGCCTTTATTAAGATATATAATCTTATATTTGGACCAAAATTCACCTCGAAATCTGAAAAAAAACATAATAACCATAATAAAACAGATTATATATAATAGACACTAGATTATCTTTTAGAAAAAGAGTATAGACACTCAATCATTCTTAAATTTTTCTTTATTGCAAAGGTGTCGGCGACTCGCTGCTACCTTGGAAGCGATGGGTATTTTAGATATATCAATATATTATTTTCAATAAATTCCCAACCAGCAAATTGTTTTTACAGTTAAAATATCTGGTTTACATCTTCTTTGTCTTTCAGTTCAATCCTTATTTTTGCCACAAGTTTATAAAACTGATAATAATCCAAAATAGATGTTTTATTGAGGTGTGTTATATTAATCCAGGAACTAACCTGAAAATGATCAATCTCTCTTTAACAAACTCTCACTGTGTGTTCCCAACTTCTGTAACCCCTACTTCAGTTGGAAAACCTTCAAGATAACACCCAGTTGTGGCTACAAGAGTTGAAGGGAAGCATTTGTATATGAGTTCTTAGATGAAATACTTTAGATTCATGTAGTGTATTTGCATGCTTGAATATTTGTAGAAATTCAAATATTCTCTTTGCATACTCAATTGTTGCTTTAGGAATTTGTATATGGTGATGGTAGTGGTACTTATCTTCATGGTTAAACCAATTCCTGAAGTCCACTCCTCTCCAATTTTGCGATTTGTATATAAATAGCGGCACAATTTTGCTAGTCAATAGGATAATGTAGTATATTTCTAATAAACTATATTTCCTAAGCCCGTGGTGGCCTAATAGAAGCAACACCTCATCCTGGCTATTCTCTATCTAGCGATACAACAATTCCCGACTTTTATTTTGTTCACATTCTACAAAGGCATCTCTCATTATTTTTTACATGTTCTTTTATATAAAATTTGAAAGAAAGACTTCCTTCTTGAAAGTCCAGTGAAGGTAGAATAATTATGAACATGTTCAAAGGGAAATGCTTATTTTTAGAATATTCAAAAAGCGAGAGAGAGAAAGGCGTACAAAAGGAATGTGGGACTTGAACAATAAACAAGTTAAGAAGGTCTAAGAGAGAGAGAGAGAAGATTATTGCGGCACAAAGGTAGAGCCGATGTCTTTGTCCAAGATGTGTTCTGCCCACTTAAGATGCCTTCACCTGGCCAGTATAAACATGACCCAGCTTTTAAATCAGACGGGTTCAGACAGGTTTAGTTAAGTATTCATAAATTCGGGAAGCTTCGTGAGACAAGATGCAAATGGCGAGAAAGCCAGGGGAGATGTCAATAGCCCTTGTTTGCCTTGAAGTTGCTGATTCGGCCGCAAGACAGAATAGACGATGGAGACTTCGATGTACGGCTGACTTAGCATTTTAGGCTTTCAAGCTGTTCGAAGATAGAGGAATGTAGTATCGGTTTGATAGCCTCAATTAATGATCTGGAAATGAATGAATAATATAGGAATAAAAAGAATAAAGAAAAATGGCGTTTCATGATAGACGACCAACATATAGCTCAACGTTCCTCAACCTTTTTTGACTCTCGGATCGGTAAAATTTATAAAAACATTTCGTGAATAGATGTTTTTAACAAAAGAACTTTACTAGATATTTTAAAACTAATACATGTAAGTTGATTATATGATAATTAAAAATAATAAAATCTTGTCTTTTTTATGATAAGAGACCTCGATGTACGGCTGACTCAGCATTTAGGCTTTCAAGCTGTTCGAAGAGAGAGGAATCTAGGATCGGTTTGATAGCCTCAAATAATGGTCTGGAAGTGGAAGGATAATATAGGAATAAACAGAATATGGTGAAATGAGGTCTCATGATAGACGACCAACATATAGCTCAACGTTCCTCAACCTTTATTGACACTCGGATTAGTAAAAAACGTGAAAAATTCACTAGATATTATTAAACTACTACATATAAGTTAATAAAATGATAATTAAAAATAATAAAATTTTGTCTTTTTTACGATAATAGTTATGGCATGTAGAGATGTTGTGTAAAATAGAAACAAACTGAGAGAATGTGCGCCGTCAGTTCTGTGCGGTGAATGGTGAAAAGTATCCCCTGATCGTTCAAATGGATGTTGCTGATTGCTTTCGCCATCTTTCAATTTTTATTATTTATATAATAAACATGTATTTATTCTCATTCCGATCGGTGAACAGAACTTTTTTTTGATAATTTTTCCTTATGTTTTTATGTTATGTTTTAATTATGTACGAATAGTTGTGCAACCGCTGGTGGAAAGGTTTCGGATCTGCGATAAATATTTCCAATAGAGTGTATAGTTCGATGTAAACATTACCAAGATGATGCTGATTGTCCTCGCTCCAGCTGTTGTCTTCGTGAAGATCCAAGAAGATCCTGAGATTGAAGAAAGTTTGTTTTTCCAATCACGAAGATTTTTTTCGGAAAAAATTCACCATACCAGCTGTTGAAAATTTTATATTCTCACCTGAATAGCAATATTCCAGGCTATAGCCTATGTTATTCCAAATAAATTTCAATAGAAAGCTAGTTTGAAATATTCTTTGATTTAGAGATTACAATTTGAAGTCCAGTGCTTAGTTTAGAAGCTCTATCCAACTTGTCAACAGCCATAAGAAGACAAACATAGGAGACGGTGGGACCAACTTTCTTCAGAAAGCAAAGTTTATTCAGCCTCATTCCTTGGTATTCTTAGCGCCAGGACGATATATTTGTTCTTTGGCGAAAAGCTTGTTTGGAGCCACCCCTTCCTGGATGTGTAAAATAAACTCGTTCACCCAAGCACATCCTAAATTTCTTCAACTACCTACACAGCTTGTTTGGACATTGTAAATTTTCTACTCCCTGACAAGTACTGCTTTCTTGTCGACCTTAGTAAAGGTAATAGAATTTAGTTTTCTTTTATCATTTTAATACATTTTTCTCTTGTATTGCACAGCTAAGAATCATTTTTCGTTTTTTTCCCCCCTCCAGAAAATCTTATAAAGATCTAAGGCAGAAGACTTATATTGTACACTATTTTTTTTTTTTACGAAAATATTTTTTTTACACATAGTACAAATAATTTTAAATATAAAATAGGTATTATTGTTAATTTTCAAAATATTCACACCCATATTTTACAAAATTTATTTTGTCCATAATATAAATATATATAACATATATTTTTCTCCCCATTGAATATAACAAAATATTTTAAAACTTAATTCTGTTGACGTTATGTGGCGCTGAGTTTGTTGTTGACACACTTTAAAATGTTATAACACCTTGATAAAGGTTGGCGTTCAGTCAACTGAAATATTGGTAAAATAAATGATATTTTGATCCAATATATGCCTTTTTAATTAAAGATTTATTTATGGATTGCTCTATTTTCAAAATTGTACACTATGCAAAAAGAAAATTAAAGCTGAACTAGTACATGATAGATTTGAATGCGTAGCTTCTCGAGATAAAAATAGAATATTTTTTATCTAAAATTGACCATTCACGATTGTTACTGTCTTCCTTGTTATAGAGTGCATAGATAATGGGTTTACTGCTTTCTTTAAATAAAACTTCCATAAAATGCTATGGAGGCGAATGACAGAATAGTTGAATTCCATGATGAATACTTTCTTGCTATTTTCTACTTACTATTATTATTTGATTTCAGGAGAACCCTGTATGAGGCTGACGGCCCTAATAATAAAAATGTTTATTATTATTATACTTTTTTTCTTAATCAATAGTTTAAATTATTAATTGTAGGTTATATATCCTGATACAAATATAGTACAGAATTATATTTGTTCTTACATTATTCCGAAAAAATTGATGTTTTCTTGACGGGTGAATTATATTTTTATAATAATGGGAAATAAACCAAGTCTTATATATACAGGGTATTCCTTTCTATAAATATAAAGGTGACCTAAACCAGGTTTTACAAGTGTATATATACAAGGTATTCCTTTCTATAAAGGTTAAATATAAAGGTGACCTCATATGTCAAAATAAACGTCAAAACTAGACGCCATCTATTGACCGTCACCGCAAAATAGCGATCTCGGGTTGGTGACAAAGCCACAACATCAGCTTTGGCAAACTGTGAAGCGTCCACCTGTAGACCATGGTTTTGGGCTAATGGCTCTCGTTGTTATCTGGCATATTTAGTCTACAAGTTGAAGATTAGAAACAAAGAATTGCTCCGAGCTACTCTCATATTGAATACTGTCAATAATAATGTTCTCATATCAGTAGTATCCATAGAAAATTGTTTCATTTTAAAATTCAGCGCTTAATAAGTTTCACTTTAATTGATAACTTCACAAAGATTTTTGAAATTAAGTTACACGTACTGTGTACTATTTTCACTTACCCCATTCTCACACACAAACACTAAACTTCGACCTCTAATTCCATCCTCAGATATTTTCCACGCTTATGTGTGAGCAATCCCTAGTTTTTACTTTATTCATTTTAGTTGAAATAGAAGTTTATTTAACTTTGTGCCACATGTATATTCTTTAAAATGATTACACTCATAGAAAAAAACTTAAGAAAGTTATACCTTTTAGCATGTATATCGTATTTCAGATAATAACCCTCTGAAAGATATTTGATACACAGTGATCTTTATTGAAGATATACGAGATAACCAAGTGTAAACAAAATTGCCTCTGTCTCCTTCAAAAAAAAAAAAAAAAAACACGACCGGCGATATTAAATGCTCTTCATTTCCTTAAGTTTTGTCCATGAGTGTAAATACAGAAGGCTAAAAATGTTTGCTTGAAGAATGCATTGAAGGCGCCAGAAAATAAGTGATGAATGTATTTCTACTCCATTTGTCGACCAACTGAAGAAAGAAACCAAGACGTCTTACCACCATTTGGACACAATGGCTATGGATCGACCATCTTGAAGGAACCTGATTGAGATGGTACACCAGTCTTAGGTCTGATTCACCTCAAATTATAATAAATACACAACACGCTCATAACACCAAACATATGCAACTATAGAGAATGTGTAAATATAGAATATTTTCCTGTATTGAGAAGACGAAGAGGAGGATTTCACAGGTTCAACAAGCAAACACAGCATTAGCATATTGACATGGACTTGTGTTTACAGGTCGTTCCACACCCGGAAGTCTTCCTCATTGAGCCTATTTTGTTGCATATTGACATCTTGATAACTGAAGCCAATATAGGACTTTGTCTCGCCCCATAGGAAGAACCTGTTTGGTTGAATGCCAGAGACTATAGCAGAAGACTATACTAGAAGCTATATATACCCACTAGGGTAACGTACCTAATTTGTAGAGCAGGGTGTTACATAACAGGCAATTCTTCACCTGTATAAATCTGCGACGTGATCTAACATATGTGACATCTGTCACAGCCTTTACGTCGTTATTACGTGATACTTCCTTGTCCGCATTTGTCATCTACACGGTTTTGTTGACGTTTTGCCGAAGTGTTTTCGATAAAAAGCTGCCAATGATTATACATGGTGCATTTTATTTTTAAATAAAGGCATTTAGATTTATCAATGTTTTTAAACATTAGCAAAGAGCACTTTATTTCATTTACAATTTTATTTTGATAGAATGAGATAAGTTTTCGTAAATGTGTCCTTATTCTGTTCAGATACACATTTTGTGACAGATTCAACTGTTTACAGCTTAATCCGTTAACACACACATACAGACCCTTTATTAAGACACACTGGTCTTATAGAGAATTCTTCTTGGAAATCACAAGCCAAAAAAATTGTGGAGAACAGGAAATATACATGGAACAAGTAAAAGAAGTGGCATATGCAAATATGCGATATATATATACAGAATTGTTATAGTAATACAGATTATAAATTATAAAATAAATGAAGCTTCCAGGGTCAAGTTTCTTGTGCAACTTTTTATTTTCAAGCTTTCGGACTTGTTAGTCCTTCAACAGGATTATCACGTTAACAACTTAATAATAAATTCAATTTTATATACAAATTATTATATACATATTTTAAATACTTATTATCTATATTAATAAAATGGAAATTTCATAAGTGGACATCACTAAAAACTTTCGTTACAATGCATCAATTTCAACCAAATTTTCAACATTTATGTAAAACGAGATGGAGCAGGTTTTGCTTAACATCAAAATATATTTCCTAACATTAACATGCGTAACTTCGCTGTTATCGATTAAATACAAAAAAATCAACAGAGTTAATTTTATTTATATATAAATACAAAATTAAATTTCAACAGAGTTAATTTTTTTACATACTAGCTAATAATCTCAATCTAAAAAATATTCAATACAAGCAATTTTAAGATAATTATCATGTTTCTAATTTCGCCTAACAAATATACAAATTTATAGTGACCAACATATGCAAATTTTATCTTTGTTTAATTTAACTTGATATCGTAAACATATACATCCATTGTAAGCATTTTTCTGTTCACCTTCCGTGGTTTCTCTTTTCTCAGATAGTTTTTAGGTGTAGTATATTTTCTTATTACTAGACTACAAACATTCCCTCGAGAAAAACCTGGGCGAAGCCGGGTACATCCGCTAGTATATTATATTTAGAGAAAAATATATTACATTATTTATGTTTGTAAAACAAAATTTTGAAAATACACGTGCATGGTGGAGGATACGTGCTGGTTGAACGATATCTCGAGAACTCAAGTTAAACCCAATAAATTCGTGAACTATTGTGTTATATATAGAAGAGTGCCTATATCTATGGGAGAGTATCATAAATTATGGGAAGTAGGAACTTCTTGATTATTTTCACCCACAACTTGCTAACTTGACCTTATTTTTAATCAGTTAATAGTTAAATGTAGTTAATAGTTTAAACAGAGTTAAATGTAGTTAGTTGTTTAATCATTTAATAGTTAAATGCAGGTAAGCATTTAATCAGTTAATAGTTGAATACAGTAATAGTTTAATCTCACATCTAATAGTTAAATACAGTTAAAATAGTTTAATATACCAAAATGTTCGAAACTATTTTAAACGCGTATGATTCTTTTTGAAATTAAACAATTTCTACTGCCCTTACTGCAATGGAAAAATTAATGGGAGGGGCTGGCTCATCAGTGGTGAACCCTCCCAGCGCTGGAAGGGTTCACCACTGATGAGCCAGGCCCTCCCTTTAAATTTTCCATTGCAGTAAGGGCAGTAGAAATTGTTTAATTTCAAAAAGAATCTTACGCGTTTAAAATAGTTTCGAATTTTGATAACAGATGGCGCGCTAGTGCATCATATACCAAAATGTGGTTCTGAGTAGAGAAAGGAAATTTTTCCAAAAGTTCTTCTATATAAAAATAAGATTTAAAACAAATAAGGTACAGATAGATATTTTTAGTTGATGTTTGAAATACGCTAAAGATTATATTGCGATAATATAAAAGGACAAAAATGAGCTTCTTGTGTGGAACATGTTTATTCCGCTAGCTTTCGGACGACATCGTTCACTACACAAGAAGCTCCTTTTTGTTCTTTTGTATTCACGCAATATAGTAATGGCATTCAAAATGTTGTTTTCTCAAAAGTCGGTGGACGAGTGGGTAACACCCTCGATTCCCGACAGTCATGAACCGGGATATAACCCCGCGTTAACCTTTTGTTTAATATGTGAATAACCTTCACATATTATTCATTGTTTCAATTATCATAAACTAGGTTGTTCTTGTTGAGCGGTACCTAATAAAGTGATTTTGGAACCGAATGTTGTTCTCTACACGCTAAAGATTCTCTTTTGTCTTAATCAAAATTGATCAATGTGTTGTTGTGACTTATCCCAATCCAAGTACGTCATTGCAAGTCCCAATTATCAATGGTCCCAATTAATATAATGCTATGCTAATTTGTAGGATTAAGAGTGCTTAAAGAACATATTTGTTAATTGGGGGACTTTTTGCTCTCCCCCAAAGTCTTGCTTAATGAGAGGGTTTTTTTCAATTAGAGGAATCTATGAAGGATTAGAGGGGTTGAGAATCCCCCAGTGATTTCTTCATTTTAATTGTAGCAAAAATAAACTCAGTTTCTATAAAAGTTTATCTCTACAGTTCCATCAAAAACACTCAATAAGCATCCTCAAATACTGTTAACTATATCATCAAAATGAACACTACATAGTTGACTGGAAGATTAAATTGATAAAACCACGAGGATAGTTCAATATTATTTAGTCATGCCCTCAAACAACTTTGCCTTTATAATTAAAGCACAATGTTTGTTGTTTTATATAATTCATAGAGATATATTCTAAAGCATTATAGAATTTCGCTAGCCCAGATATCATCTTGGCTAAAGATCAATATAACCAATCACACACGCTCTGTTACTTCAAAGTAAAAATAAAAAAACTATTTTTATCCTAAAGAACTAGTTATCGTTAATGGACATTTTCCTTGGTCAAATTATAAAGTTCCAAAAGAACTCAAAGGCCACATATAAATGACAATATTTTGAAAGATCAATGTGATAGTTGTCTTAAATGTCCAAGAATTCCTTTGTATATGAATTAATAGTTTGTGTCTTATTTCAATTTGGACTATATACAAAATATTATGATACATTAGCGCGCCTGTTATGAAAATTCCAAACTATTATAGACGCATATGATTCTATTTAAAAAATTAAACGAATTCTACTGTCCTTACTGCAATGAAAAAGCCCTCCCATTAATTTGCCATTGCAGTAAGGGCAGTAGAAATTGTTTAATTGGGTTGGCCAAATATCACGGAGCAAGTTAAATAAACGTTTAGCTTATTTTTCCTCCACTAGATGGCGCTCTGCCATCTAAAAAGCACATGTGCTTGTAGTCAGGAGAGAGAGAGAGAGAGAAATGCCTTCTCTTTAATTTTAATATAGTTTAATATATTTAAAATGTAATTTGGAACAATGAAGTGTCAGGTCGTAGTCGATCATCACTACGACAGATATCTTATATCAAATAGAAAGATCAGTGTCTACAATGAATGAATTCTGTCTTCTATATTCACCTGTAATAGTTCTACTTTTTCAAGGTAATCAATTAACAGGATCCTCTTTGGAATCCTAAAACACACTGGCCATGACCTTTCCGGTAGATGCGATCGAATTCACTTTCTTTGACGTTGAACCACCGGCTTCCACCCAGAGCTTTGATTGCTGTTTGGTTTCTGACGTGCAGTGGTGGGCCCATGTCTCATCCATGGTGACAAATCGCCGCACAGAAGTCACGCGACCTTGCATATAATCAGCTTCTATTCGGTAAAATAAATGGTTTTAGTAATATTTGTCTGCACACAGAATTTTCGAACAGAAATTGTGAATATATCATTTTATGATTCTTTCTTTCTTTTCAATTTTAATTTTTATATTATGATGCATTAGCGCGCCATCTGTTATTAAAATTCGAAACTATTATAGATTATTTTAGATATTAAACATTTTCTACTGCCCATACTGCACTCCCATTAATTTTTCAATTGCAGTAAGGGCAGTAGAAATTGTTTAATATCTAAAAATATCATACGCGTCTATAATCGTTTCGAATTTTCTTAATTTTCATAATTGCATATATAAAATCGCTTGGGCGAGATATTTGTTGTTAACTCTAAGAAAGTATCGTGAAGATAGAGGCTGCCTGGCCGGCATTCATATTTCTTGAAAATGAAGATACTTCGGCCAGTATAAATCTTTTTATTACCTCGACGTTTCGACAAAAAGCTTTTGTCCTCGTCAGGAGCAAACAAAAATTAAAACACACACATATAGCAAGGCATAAACATATATAAAATGATATATTCTAAGAAAATAATTTATATATATACATAACACTGAATTACGCATCACTTTAAGAAATAAAACACAACAGAGCACGAGAATGTGTCTTTTAAAACCAAATGAAACAAATTTCTACTGTGCTTCCATCTCGATGAAAAACGTATTGTTATATATTTGTTTCATTTGGTTTTAAAAGAAGCATTCATGCTCTGTTTTTTTTTCTTATATACTGTATATGAAAAAACAATAGAAAAAAAAAGGTGGGTCAGGTGTTGATATTAAAAACAAAGTAGGCATCTCCTGACCAGGAGCTCATGTGCTTTTCATATACTGTATATCGTTTTGAAAATAGAGCAATACACATTAAATTCATTAGATAATAAAAGACATATATTGGATTTAATAAAATATTTATTTTGCCAATATTTCGGCTGGCTGAACGCCAACCTTTATAGAGGCATTACATTTTTGTATACACAAACTCAGCGCCGCATAGTGTCATAATATCACAGTTGAAATCAATTAAAATACAGAGTAGGTAGGAGAAATAATAATTTTTTTCATGCACAAATTTCTCCCACCTACTCTGTATTTTAATTGATTTCAACTGTGATATTATGACACTATGCGGCGCTGAGTTTGTGTATACAAAAATGTAATGCCTCTATAAAGGTTGGCGTTCAGCCAGCCGAAATATTGACAAAATAAATATTTTATTATATCCAATATATGCCTTTTATTATCTAATATACTGTATATATGGCACGTTATTTTCTTATGTTTAATTTACACATCACTATACTCGCTTATAGCAATTTAAAAAACTTTCTTTTTAGAATAATATAAACACAAAACAAGCTTAAAACCCAACTAACTTATCTGTCATATAAAAATATGTAAATTTTAAAATGGATTTTTTAAAGAAAACAAGAGAGAGGTTCTTTCAAGCTTGAATAAATAACATCTGTCAGGAAAGTCATTTTTCCATAATCTGGTTTTGCCATTATGTCCTACATCAATTTAAAGAGCTTCGCTCTTTCTTATAACAAAAACAAAAGATAAAGAAGAAAATTAAAAACAGAAGACATTTAAAAACAAAGTAAATCGGCTTAAGTTAGCTTGTTGTGAGCCTAGTGCTGTTTTAATCCTGTTTTAATGAAAGCTGAACCTTACTCAGTATTCTTAATTACTCCAATCCAGCCGGCTGTACATGTTCAGAACGTTGTTCCGGTTTCTATTGTCAAAAGTCAATTTGAATGTATTGAGCTTGATTTGATCTAAGCTATCGAGTTTGGTGCGTAATAATTGATAGGATTATTATTATGGAAAACATTGTAGTATTGAGGTGAAAGTATCAGGTTTCCTGGATAAGTTTATTTTAGAATTTTTAATTCACAAATCTCTTTCCTTTCTCTCTCTCTTCTATTCTCTAGCTTTGGGGAAGGAAAGCTCTTTTACAGGATAAAACACGCTATAATAAATCAACAATTACAGTTCCAACGGGAGCTCGAAAGATAAAAGCCAGACTTTTGATCTCTTATGATCCCCTATTTTTGAGCCTTGGGTGCCTTGGGAGCTCTAGGTGTGTTTGGTGCTGCCTTGGTTCCCTCGCAAGCGGCGCGCTGTTTCCAGATGCAGCGGGCTGTTTGCATGTGTCGTCCAGGTGTCCAATTGAGCCTTAAAATGCTTCCACACTAGCATGCAGTAGGCGGAATAATTGATACTAATAAATCAACAATTGAACAAGAGTTAAAATACAAGTAAAATCTTAATACTTGGAAAAATTGCCGGGAGGAAATTGATCCATAGAAGCATAGGGCGCTTCTATGGATCTTAATACTTGTAAAATCAAATTCTCCTGAAGAAGGATCTATTTGACGTTTATTTTGACGGGAGAAGCGCCCTATGCTTCTATGGATCTTAATACTTGTAAAATCAAATTCTCCTGAAGAAGGGCTTTCGTACCTCTCTCTTCTATTCTCTAGCTTTGGGGAACGAAAGCTCATTTACAGGATAAAACACGCTCTAATAAATCGTCAATAGAACAAGAGTTAAAATACAAGTAAAATCTTAATACTTGTAAAATTCTCCTGTAGAAGTGTAATCGTACCTCTCTCTTCTATTCTCTAGCTTTGGGGAACGAAAGCTCTTTTACAAGATAAAACACGCTATAATAAATCGTGAATAGAACAAGAGTTAAAATACAAGTAAAATATTAATACTTGTAAAATTCTCCTGTAGAAGTGTAATCGTACCTCTCTCTTCTATTCTCTAGCTTTGGGGAACGAAAGCTCTTTTACAGGATAAAACACGCTATAATAAATCGCCAATAGAACAAGAGTTAAAATACAAGTAGAATCTTAATACTTGTAAAATCAAATTCTCCTGAAGGAGGACTTTCGTACCTCTATCTTCTATTCTCTAGCTTTGGGGAACGAAAGCTCTTTTACAGGATAAAACACGCTATAATAAATCGCCAATAAAACAAGAGTTAAAATACAAGTAAAATCTTAATACTTGTAAAATCCTCCTGTAGAAGGACTTTCGTACCTCTATCTTCTATTCTCTAGCTTTGGGGAACGAAAGCTCTTTTACAGGATAAAACACGCTATAATAAATCGTCAATTGAACAAGAGTTAAAATACAAGTAAAATCTTAATACTTGGAAAAATTGCCGGGAAGAAATTGATCCATAGAAGCATAGGGCGCTTCTCCCGTCAAAATAAACGTCAAAAACTGACGCCATCTATTTGACGTTTATTTTGACGGGAGAAGCGCCCTATGCTTCTATGGATCTTAATACTTGTAAAATTCTCCTGTAAAAGGACTTTCGTACCTCTCTCTTCTATTCTCTAGCTTTGGGGAACGAAAGCTCTTTTACAGGATAAAAACGATATAATAAATCATCAATAGAACAAGAGTTAAAATACAAGTAAAATCTTAATACTTGTAAAATTCTCCTGTAGAAGGGCTTTCGTACCTCTATCTTCTATTCTCTAGCTTTGGGGAACGAAAGCTCTTTTACAAAATAAAACACGCTATAATAAATCGTCACACAATTGAACAAGAGTTAAAATACAAGTAAAATCTTAATACTTGTAAAATTCTCCTGTAGAAGGACTTTCGTACCTATCTCTTCTATTCTCTAGCTTTGGGGAACGAAAGCTCTTTTACAGGATAAAACACGCTATAATAAATCGTCACAATAGAACAAGAGTTAAAATACAAGTAAAATCTTAATACTTGTAAAATTCTCCTGTAAAAGGGTATTCGTACCTCTCTCTTCTATTCTCTAGCTTTGTGGAACGAAAGCTCTTTTACAGGATAAAACACGCTATAATAAATCGTCAATAGAACAAGAGTTAAAATACAAATCTTAATACTTGGAAAATTCTCCTGGAGGAGGACTTTCGTTCCCGAAAGCTAGAGAGAGATTTGTGAATTTAAAAAAGAAATTTATCCACAGTAGCAGCCTGATATTTCACTTTAATATTGATACAAATGTTTATTTTATGTCAAATATTGTAGGTTGATGTATTATAGAAACATCAATATCTTCAAAATGTATACTCAACCTGTCTACGACCCACTGTCGCTATTGGAAGGTGGAAAGTTTATCACACGAAGTCGACTTTTGTCGATATACAAAATTTTGTGTGTCGCTGGATACCTGCTGGCGATTCTCCACCAAACTCTGCAGCGGTGGCAGAGGCACCATGTTCTTTGTACATAGTATCATGCATATATATATAATTATCTTTTTAAAATAATGCAGACTGTTCACTTTTGCATGTATTGACAAGTTGTCAATAAAATTATTTTAATTGTCAAGTTGTGTACCAAGTTTTTAAGACAAAATCCCGACCGCAATGATAGACCAAACACTGGTCGGACCATACAGTTGAAACTTAAAGTTAGTGAAAGATGGATTAATATTGTGTTCAAATGTATTATAATATCCCTTAATGAAAGATTTTGAACTAAAAATATTCACACAACACATACAACAATGAATTTATAAAATGAAAATCAAGAAAATAATACCAATAATCAAGAATAATTACGAAAAAATATATAAATGGTCAAAAGTTATTTTTTTAAATAATAAATAAATCTATGCTATATATTCGCGAGGGAGCCTTATCTCTAGCTTACATTTATAATTAGTAATATCAACACACTCGGGTTTTTTTACAAAATGTAATAGCCCCTCGGGACACTCCACTAAACTTCCTTCAAACACTATTTAACGTAAAGCTATTGATCCATTCCAGGAATCTGTTTCCAGATAAACAATCGTGTAAACGATAAGAAACAAGCACTTTAAATTATCTAGACACCAACTTTTTATTGTCTTTGTAAACTTAAAGCAATTCAGACGCACGCCGTATTTGTAGGGCTTAAGCTTCTAGCTATTTATATCTATAACTTGCCTAAATTCCAACTTTTTTTTCCATGACAATCTTGTAGCCTCAAAAGTTTTAAATAGTCCACTCTTGTTCAGTTGTACATCTGCTATAATTGGAAGGATGTAGGAATTATTAGCATGGTTTTCCCGCTCTAGATGGAATCCTATACCTTTGTTCATCTGTAGTTCCACTAAAACTGGAGCGATTAATAAAAGAGTAGAAAATATAACCAATAAAAAAATAAGTTAGAGAATCATTTATATTGACCTATATATATAAAACAAAAAAATAATAAAACAAATAATAAAAAGATTTACTGGCCGAAGTATCTTCAATTTTAAGAATTATTAATGCCGGCTAGGAGAGCAACCTCTATTTTCATTTGTATTTAACCTGAAATAATTGTATTTTTCAATTCTATAAAATAATCCCTTGCATAAATATTGAGCAAAATCAATCATTCCTCCAGGGAAGAGTGTCTTCTTCAAAAAACATTTTATTGTTCTCTAGCTTTCGGGCACGGACGCCCTTCTACAGGAGAAAACATGGTATAATGACACGCCAATAGAACACGAATTAAATGTAATGATACTATTTTACATATTTTTATGAAGATATAAATATTACTTTTACATATTAACTATTATATAATTGAGACAAAGTATTTAAAATATATATATATATCTCTAATAAGAGGACAAACAACCGAATAAAATATAGGCCACCAGAAAAAAAAAAACAAGGAAGCAAGGAATACATAGCCAGGCTGTAGTTATCATTATCAGGAGATGTCTGCCTGGTTACCACTGCTGCTATTCTGAGATGATTCTTGTATTTGGATGACTTGGGGTGAGCTCAGGGAATAGTATATTATAAACTTCTGGAATATCAACTCTTCTGTTAATACTATTGTGTTTTCTTGATATAATGGATTCTATGATGAGTCTCTGTTGTTTATTGGGGATGTTGGAATAATGGGTTATTGGTTTGGATAGTGTGAAGGAATGACCTGTTTCTCTTACATGATGGTATACTAGAGATCTATTGTCCTGGTTTTCGATATTTCGTTGATGTTCAGATATTCTTACATTTAAATTTCTACCTGTTTCACCTACGTATTTGGTTTTGCATTCGTTGCATTCTATAGAGTATATGGCATTCTTAATATTGCAAGGATAATTAAGGCTATTGCTTTTTGTTATAGGGTTTCTTAGTAGTGAACTTAAACTTGGTGAGTTGCAGAAGAAGGTTTTAACGCCGAATTTTTTCAGATGACGGGCTATTGATATGGATACAGGTGAGTAGGGAATACTGCAAATAGATTTGTAAACTGGGGGATTTCGCATTTCAGACGGGCTATGGAAATGTCTTAAAATAAATGATAAAGGATATTGGCAGGTTTTTAGATTTCTTAAAATATTATGGGTCTCTTCTGTTTTGAAGGTCTGAAGTGAGCAGTGGCTATGGATACGTTTGGTAAGGGTCTTTACAGTATTGATTTTATGGCTGAGAGGGCAGTAGGAGGAAAAACGGATATAGTCGGGGTTGAAAGATGGTTTATAGTGAACGGTTGTTTGGAATTTATTCTCTATACGCATGATTTTGACATCTAAAAAAGGCAGGCTATTGTTTGTTTCTTTTGCATAGGTGAAATTTAGGTCGGGATGGTAACTGTTCAGTTTTTCCAGAATTGTATTGGCTTGGGTTTCGGGACAGATACAAAATATATCGTCAATATATCGACGCCATAATATAATATCGGACGGAAATAGTGAATTTATCCACCTGTCAATGCGGCGCATGACAATTTCTGCCACTGATGTCGAAAGAGAGCTACCCATGGGAGAACCCTTTGTCTGTTTGTAGGTTTTGTGATTGTATGTTATGATATTTGTTTCAAGGCATAAGGCTATAAGTTTCGTAATTTTCTTTACAGTGATCGGATCGATAGGATTTTCTTTCAAGTATTCTTCTGTGCTGTTTAATATAAGTTGGTGTGGGAGACTGGGGTACAGGGATTTGACATCAAATGAAACCATGATCTTGTCTGATGGGGCTTGGCATTTGAGTACCTCTTCTATGAATATGGAGGTATTAAATATGGAGTATTGGAAGCTTTGTTGTTGTATTATTGGTTTAAGAAATGCTGAGATAAATTTGGAAAGAGGTGCTGTTGGGGAATGGTAGAAGGCAACTATGGGTCTTAGAGGGACATCCGGCTTGTGAATTTTGGGGAGGCCATATATATGGGCATCGGTCTGCATGTTGGATAGGAAGTCTTTTAATTCTTCGTTCGTAATTTTATTTTCCCTATTCATTTTTCTAAGTTCTTTTTTTATATCTGATTTTGCTCCAAATACAAGAATCATCTCAGAATAGCAGCAGTGGTAACCAGGCAGACATCTCCTGATAATGATAACTACAGCCTGGCTATGTATTCCTTGCTTCCTTGTTTTTTTTCTGGTGGCCTATATTTTATTCGGTTGTTTGTCCTCTTATTAGAGATATATATATATATTTTAAATATTTTGTCTCAATTATATAATAGTTAATATGTAAAAGTAATATTTATATCTTCATAAAAATATGTAAAATAGTATCATTACATTTAATTCGTGTTCTATTGGCGTGTCATTATACCATGTTTTCTCCTGTAGAAGGGCGTCCGTGCCCGAAAGCTAGAGAACAATAAAATGTTTTTTGAAGAAGACACTCTTCCCTGGAGGAATGATTGATTTTGCTCAATTGTATTTTTACTATCCATATCTCTCTCATCAAAGAAGAATATGCAAATAAAAAAGGAATCCGCCCTCTCGAATCTTTTCTGGAAGAAAAGGTAAAACTTTCGTAAAGTACTAAAGTTCAATGATCTCTGATCATATGACGCTGAGATTTATCTCTAAAATTCATTGCGATTCTTTGCTACCAGGTTATGGTGAAAATCTGGGTGTAGTGCAAGCCTTTCTCCCCGGATGTCATGCTGTGCGTGTGGGCCGCATGCCGTGCATGATTCACAAGACATTGATTGTGCCATGGAATACATAGTCTTGTTATATATAGCTCGAGCCATTGGCATTCTGGACATGTTCTCAGTATGCACGCCAGGGCGGTGGTCAATCCCACTCAACAACCTACCGACCGACCAACGTCTTCTATTTGACCGGTCCTGTTGGAAACCCTTCTGTTCGGCCAATTATTTTATTTGCCAATATTACCGACCATTCGTAACCATTTAGATTTTTACTTCTGACCATAAAACGATGAAAAAAGAATCCCATGGTGGTTTCATATTGCTACCCAAGTTCCACAGAGATAGGTTTAGCCTTTAGTGAACCAACTAACATCTCCAAGGCAGATTCTTAACAAAATGGCAGTTATTCCGCATACTCAATTTATGAAAATGTATTTGAATAAAGTACTTAGAAATCGTGGTTTCATCGTGGAAATGGTGGTTTTATATTGCTACCCAAGTTCCACAGAGATAGGTTTAGCCTTTGGTGAACCAACTAACATCTCCAAGGCAGATTCTTAACAAAATGGCAGTTATTCAGCACACTCAATTTATGAAAATGTATTTGAATAAAGCACTTAGAAATCGTCGTCAGCTCACATAAGAACAAAATCCTTCTCGATTATATCAAAATAGGTAAAATAGGGGTAAAAATGATAATTTAGTCTTACCTTTACGAACGTTAGCGAAATCCAAATAAAATGTTTCTCACTCAATGTTGCCATCGTTGGCATGCGTGGAACTTGTCTTTAGTTACTTGAGCGACAAATTTGACCATTTCTTGATGCTATCAATCCAGTTTGTTCTTTGCCTCCTTCCTCGTTGTCCTGAGGCTAAACCTTCCCAGACCTGATACATCTATCCACATGGCTTAGTTCATTGACTTTATTTCCTTTGGATTCTTGTAATCTCGCGGTTACTTTTAAGCAACTTTACATTGAATTCCTTTAAGGTAAGCGTTTAAATTGATTGAGCAGAGCCAGTATTTTCTGATAATTTTGTAATTCCATCTCCAATAGGAGGTTCGGTATCTTGGAAAATCATTTTAACATATTCTGAGCAAGTTTCTTAATCTCTTTGTGGGGGTGTCTTATCATTATATATTTTAAATCTTTAAAAACGGAATTTCTACATATATATCCTCTTAAATAAAAATTCACCCATCCATTGACATTTTTACCTGGACACGATTGTTGTTCCTCAGACTAATTGGATAGGACTCCCAAGACTTAGTACATAAGGTCCAATGAGAGAGAGATGTAATTTCAACACAATCTCTGTGTGCGCCTACAATGCAGTGGTCTATACTTCTTAGATTGTTGTCATTACCAGATTCTGGTACCGAATCAATGTCACCTTTAGGCACATTTATTTTCAACTCTATCACTAATATTTCTGTAAGTATCAAAGAATATCACATATATATAACTTACACAATAAAAAAAAAAAAAAAGAATTATACAGTTAAACGTGTCTATAGCGCCCACTCTAAATAACGCCTTCTTCTCTATAGGCCCGATTTTAAATACGTAGTACGATGCGATTTACATTAAAAGTGACCTGTCTATAGCACCCCCTCTCTATAGCACCTTATTTTGGTGAGTCCCAAGAGAGGGCGCTATAGACAGGTTTAACTGTATATATATAATCAAGGTATTTAAAAATAAAACTCGCCAATAATATTTTGACGTTTCAAATAATTTCTAAATTGAAACGTATAGCTCTCTGGAATATTCGCAAGGAAGACATTATTCGGATCAGAAATTTGCCAATAAAACGGCTTTGGTATTTAGTCACCTTTAGACTAGAGTTTAGTTATTAAACACAATCTATATAACAATAGGGAATCGTATATCGTTAAAAACTTCTTATTTATATCCACCATTTCTCTCAACATTTTTTATTGTTCAAAGGAAAACCAAAGAAGATTTTGAGGTTAAGAGCCATTCTAAGGTGTAACCATGGGTAACATGTATACCACATAGGATTCTTGGCTACAATGGCAATTTTCCAGAATGTAAAATCTGTGAAGAGATATTTAAAGATACATCGAGCAAGGATTTTTTTTAAAATTATTATTAATCAACAAAGCGCTCTATTGAAATATTTGCGCCTATTACAGAGAAAACAAACAAATTAAAACTTATAATTAAATCTTAACAAATTTACATGTATTAATCGACAGACTTCATGAATTTTATACAGACAAAGTGGCTGATGTAAGATAGTTAAATTATTTAGATCTGGGGGAACAATCGATGTCTCACTTCTGTAAAGTTCGGACAGTCATTGATAAGATGAAGAGCAGTTTTTTTTCAGTTTCTCCGCAGGAACAATAACGAGGAATTGAGGATTTAAAGAACATGTCCAGTAAAAACCTCGTCTGCTATCGAACGCTCTCCACTTTGTCCGTCTGCCAAGTTGGAGAGAGAAAGCAACGCGGAAGTTAGAGGGCTAATTCCTTAGGTCAATATTTGCCATGTGTTCCCTTCACGCCCGGAACTTGTTCCCAGAACTTACAGTATGATACAACGTCTGATCAATAATTCCCAGGAATAAGACCGGTAAACTATTCAACATCAGTAAACAGTCTTTAATAGCACTTCTCTTATACACAAACAACCATTTATAAACTCAACACAGACGCACACGCTCTCGTTGTTTTTCTTTCTTCTTTCGAATATATAGGTGAGTATTCAGTATCTGATTATTCACCTTATTGAACAACAATTAATCCGCATCGAGTTTTGTCTATATTAAGGGGGTAAAGATTCCGAATATAAATTCAAATGTTGAAGTAGGCTCTCTTAACAACTTTTTCCTTATCCTAAAATTAAAAAGTCGAAATAATATCATTTTTCTTAATAAATGAAAGAAGTTTAACGCGAAGATGGTGAGGGTGATGATTTTGAGGAATTTAAATTAAACTTAATTATTGATAGCCTTATTGCGGGCGATATATATGAAATAGAATAATATATAAAATAGGATAATAAAGCATATCTTGATCGTGAAACTGAAAGTTGCTGATGACTTGCGGGATTCAGATCATCGTTCAAGTTAGATTCCAATAAATGCTTTTCTGGTGGTCGGTGGAAGGCTGGTTAAACCGTTTGGTTTTCGACCACTAGGACCCGGGTTCGATTCCCGCATTGGACACTTTTTTCTGTTTAAAGAAAAAAAAAATGCTCCAATGGCCCCCGATTCTTGCAAAAGTCCAACCCCACCAGCGAGTGCAAGTAACCAAACGGGGCTCTGGCATTAGTAAGTGCAAAGTCGAACTGCTTTTCACATGTGTAGACAGGTGGTGCACTTACAGTAAAAGCAGTCGCTAACTACCCACCATGATTATCATGGCCTGTACCACGTGTACTAGGGATAAGCAAAAAAAAAAAAAACGTTTAAATTTTAACTTCAATTTTATTTTATTCTACTTAGTTTTAGCTTAAATTTTTATTTCACCTCGTTTTACTTTGGTTCGATTCTTAGTGTGAAGTTTCCTGAAATCTCGCCGAGTTCTACTAAAGAAAGTTATAGGGAGATAGCGGCATCTTTGGGTCGTTGATTCACCCGGGTTAGTATCAACACCTTCCAACTCTATTAGACAAAATTTGGAAATAGGTTATGATAACTTTAATAATAAAATTCCAAATTTCACATCTTATATCTCAGGTTCCAGGACGAATTTCCTAATTCTTAATGTTTCTGTCATGTCTTAACATCAATCTCTAGTTTGATGGACATTATAATCGTGAATAAATGTTACGAAATTTTTGAGGAGTAAGTAGGAAAAATCCCAATTCTATTAAATATGCTAATATAATGAAGATATGTGAATACTATGCCGATATTTGTGGATTTCCTTTTTCTTTTCAAGAACATTACGTAGATTCCTATATCCCCTCGATGTACAGTTGGAAGGCCACGTATGGCTACACTTGAGATACGTTAGAAAGATTCCACCGATGACGTCCTTACACAACCAACGACCGACCGCTCCTGGGATGCGCCGCCAAGGTTATTTTTTTATACGTCCGATAATGACAAAGGTAACCTCCCAGAGGTTGGTGGGTCACAGCTGGAAGTCACGTCCATCCCTGGCTGACTGAGTCATCTACCTTTGTCCTTCACAGATAGACCGTACGGTATGCTTGTTGATGGCATTGAACATTGTGACAATTTTTATATATTAATGTTTCTGTTTGAATAAATATTCACTTCTGCACACCTTACTGAAATGATGATAGAAAATTTAGGTAAAAGGGTTGGTTCAGCAATGGTTAGCCTTCTCATCTGATTCTTCTATAATCGCAAATTTCGAATAAATCCTAAAATAGAAGCATTAATGTCAAAAGGGGAAACCCTCCATTTGAATATGAATCAAAATGATGCATTTTGCTTATCAGCCCAGTGATGAACATAATAATAACGGTGGACGAGTGGGTAACCCCCTCGATTCCCGACAGTCATGAACCGGGATTGAATCCCGCGTTAAAATTTTGTTTAATATGTGAATAACCTTCACATATTATTAACTGTTTCAATTATCATGAACTAGGTTGCTCTTGCTGAGCGGTACCTATTAATGTGATTTTGAACCAGTGATGAACGCAAAGGTTGGTGGTAAGATTGTGTCACGGCATCATCTTTGGCAAATTCGACAAAAAGTCTCTCTCTCTCTCTCTCTCTCTCTCAACCTGTATATCATGGTTAATAATCAGTATAAGGGTGGCTTCAACTTCATAATTTCCTCTCGTATATGTTCCTAAATAATGTTCTTTAGCAATGTTTTAAAAGCTTAAATACGATAAAGAATATTGTGTCAAGTTCATTAAATGTTTGTTTCCAAATTGTATATCTATTTGTATTTAATACTATCTCCGTCGTCGCAATGGTGGCGCTGCTTGCGAGTTAAATCTACAAATCTGCAAATAACTCTAAGGATATTCAAGATATTCAAGAAATTATTTTTCGAAAACCTTTCCGGGGATATACCTAATAATATCCCAAAATTTCACGGCGATTGGATGTATGGTTTTTGAATATATAGAGTACACACAGACAGACATTCATTTATATATATATATATATAGATTAATATGAGTTTTATTATGGTTTTTATTTATTTATTTCAATTTAAAGCGTTATGTCCCTCTAGGGATACTTGCGCTGTCATACATGTATTGCCTTACATTTGTGTCTATACATATTTACAATAATTTTAGGCCGTGAAGAATAGTCAACTGATATTAACAAGGATAAAGAGAGAGAAAATTATTCCAGTAAATATTTATATAAAAATTGTTCATTTATAATTATTATTCAGAGAAAAATATTAAGAAAGAGAGGAGAAAGAAAAAAGAGAAGAGAAAAATAAAGAGTTTAAACATTCTAAGGACAAATGTAGCTCTTAACGAAAACAGAGTATTCAATATTGGATATATATATTGAGAGAGGGATCGTGAAGATTAGCGAGAACTAATTGACCAACCTTCAAATCAACGATATGCCTTCGGATAATGAGAATGTAAATAGCCGGATTTATTACATGAAATTACTGGTCCTGTTACCTAGTCTTAAATAGAGAATGAAATATATCGAATTATTCTCTCCTGTGCGATGGGCGCATATGTTTGGTGTAGATTTTATGTGCACATGCTTCGTGTACCAATTAAAGGAGCTCACTGGCTTGACGGTCACCGAAATGGTACATCGAGATCAAGAGAGAGATGGCGGGTGGTCGTATCGTGTTTGGGATGTAATGCATACAATGGGCCACAAAGTTCAATAGCGAATAAAATGATGTATCTATTATCACAACAAATTTCGATCATCTGATTCCCAACATCCAGAAATCCTACAATAAGATCAGTGGCACATTTTTTTTTTTTTAATTTCCTTCAAATTAAAATTCGAACTTTCAAAATATTTTTTTACTAAGGAAGTTAGATTTAAAAAAAAAATAGTTTTGTGTTTTTTTTTTTTCTTCCTGAGGGCGTATTAAAAGTGAAAGTTGATAAATAAAAAGTTGAGTTCTTCTCTCAAGTTTTAAAACTTTCGAAAAGAGTTTTCTATATGGTGATTTATATATAAACGTGTCGAGATTATATATATGAAGAGGTTTTATACAACAAATCTCTAAGTGAAAATAAGAAAGATTTGTAGTTATAAGATTTTTATCTTACATTTCTGAGTATTTTATGGTTCTCGTGTGTAACCAGAGTTTCAGAAATGCTTTGTAATCGTAAATTTTTGGATCAGCTTTACCAAACAATATGGATTCTCGATTTTGGATAGAGCCACGAAACCATAGATTTCAGGATTTAAATTCGATTTGGTCTTATCTATTGATGGCTCAATGACCCCTAGAGAGATTCGCCGCCCCCGGGCCCCTTAGGGACCCTTTCCACTAATCTATTTTATCAGAACTAAGTCCATCTCTCGATCCATCTAAACCATCGCAGTGGAAAACAGCAGTTTGTTCGGATCAGCAGAGATCGGTGGTCGTAGCCCGACCACGGACCAACTGACTGATTGTCGAGGGATTCTATGGGGAATCAAGTACTTGTTCTGACTAGAGAGAGAAAGAGATAATTCTAAGTAAATTTAGAATTCAGAGCTTGAACAAAATGATAAAATTTCAAATATAATAATTATATATACACTGCGTGACATTGAAAATGGAACACCAAGAAATAGTGGCCAAAAAATTATGCAAATTTCAGGGTAGACGCGCCTAACCGAGTTATGCAAATGATGTAAAATGCGCAGCTCTCGTGCGCACATGGAGTAAGATATAAGGGAAGGAACTTGCAGAAAAGACAGTATTCGTGTCGTTATTTCTTCAAGGAAAATCATTGTAGAAATTTTGTTCTTGTGTCAAAAGACACGTGTAATAACAGAGAATGCCAGGTCATCGTAAACGGAGGCAGTTCAAGCAGACAGACGCTTTTACGAGGGGCATGGTGATCGGACTGAAAAGGGCAGGTTGGTCCATACGTCAAATCGCAGCTGATACACACCTTGGTGCGTCCACGGTGCACCGACTGTGGAGAAGATGGTTGGAACAAGGAAATGTGGCAATTTATAGGAATGTCGGTGCAACCAGAGTGACGTCAGCACGTGTGGATCGGCGTATCCTTCGACAAGCAGTGGCGGCCCCACAAGCCACTTGTACCGCCATCCTGCAACATGTGCAAGACACCCTAGATCATTCCATCTCGACCAGAACCATTTTCCGTCGATTGGTTGCTAATGGCTTGCACTCATGCCGTCCGCTAAGAAGACTGCCATTGACCCCACCGAATAGGCGCCAACGTTTGGAATGGTGCCGGGCTAGATCGACGTGGATGACGGAATGGCACAGGGTCGTGTTCTCAGATGAGTCGCGTTTCTGCTTGTCCAGTGATAGTCGCCGTGTACGCGTGTGGCGTCGACGTGGAGAAAGGTCCAATCCGGCAGCAATTGTGGAACGCCTCACCGTGCGACAACGTGGAATCATGGTTTGGGGCGCAATCGCGTATGATTCCAGGTCACCTTTACTTCGTATTCAGGGCACTATGACGGCCCAACGATACGTTGATGATGTGCTGCGACCGGTGACGCTCCCCTACCTTCAGGGGGTACCCAATGCCCTTTATCAGCAGGATAACGCCCGACCGCACACTGCTCGAATTAGCCAACAAGCTCTGCAAGATGTACAGATGCTTCCCTGGCCACCGTACTCTCCTGAACTCTCACCAATCGAGCACGTCTGGGACATCATTGGACGCCGTTTGCATGCCTTGCCACAGCCGCGTTCAGAAGACGAACTGTGGCAAATGGTTGAGAGGGAATGGAGAGCCATCCCTCAGGACGCCATCCGTACTCTGATTGACTCTCTACCTAGACGTGTTGCTGCGTGCATCGCCGTCCGCGGTGGTCCTACTTGCTACTAAGCCGACGCCGTTCTCGCTCTGTATTATGACTATCATTTTGAAATAAAGATCACTTATTGTTCGTCCCTGTCTCTCTCTGTCTGCCGAGTTTCATCACTTTCTGGCCACTATTTCTTGGTGTTTCATTTTCAATGTCACGCAGTGTATATTATTGCTTCTGAGCGAGGATTCAGTTTCTTCCCCTGCTTCTCATTTCTTTTTTAGATTCATTTCTAACAGGAGAATCGTCTGTATAAGACGGAATGTCTTAATAAAGGCTTGTGTGTGTATATATATATATTATTGCATATTTTGTATAGGAATACCATCCAACTGCACTTATGCAATGTGTTATTGTCATAATTGCGATTAATTTGAAATATAAATTTGATTTTGGAAGTTTGAAATCACTGTCTTAAATCCAATTGGCATTGGCTGTACAAGGGGAGAAAAAGTTTCAAGTAATGGTAGAATAAGAAGGGGACAGACAAAATGGAGCCTTATAGCATCGTTGAGCGTCACCAACCCGGACATAGACCGCGCTGTTGACAAATTGTGATAGCGGGTGACAACTTGCCATCTTCTGTGGTATCTTCTCCGGACTTTATCACACAGCAGGTAGCTAACTTTATATAGAAGGGATTGGATATAACTTAGTAAGGCATTTTCATGTTTACAGATATCAATAAGATACAGATTCTATAGCGTTAGACAACAAATATTTCTTGAAAATAAAGATACTTCGACCAGTAAATATTTTTATTACCTCGACGTTTGACAAAAAGCTTTTGTCCTCGTCAGAAGCAAACAAAAGATACAACATTTGGCAAGGCGTTAAAATTATTCTAAGGCTCCAAGGGCGTTCTCACTCCCTATCTTTAAGAAAATAAATAGTCACTAATGTTGAAGATCTTTATGAATTTCTAAATAGCAGAGAGAATTGTCAGAGATTTAATCACTTTTGTAAATATATTTATGACTATCTGTCTGACCTGAAAGGATCAGGTTCCTAATCTATCTTATTGCTTCTTTTTTTATAATTGCATAATAGTCTATTTATAAATTGAATTGCCATCTATCGTTGAAATTTTTTACAAATAAATTTACTGGCAATATGTTTCTTTTAAATATCATCAAATATAATCTATACAGCCCTTACTGCAATGATATGAGTTATTGAATGAGAAGGCTTGGCTCATCAGTAGTGAACCCTCTTATCGGTTTCGCCAAATTAATCTCTAGACCGCTCTACTATTGTATTGGATTGGTTTGGGATATACCCTGTATTTTCTATTATATTATTTTTTTTTGCTTATCCCTAGTACACGTGGTACAGGCCATGATAATCATGGTGGGTAGTTAGCGACTATTATATATTATAATCTATATAACTGTTTCTGTTTAACACACAATTGTAAATTGACGCAATTATTCCAAGCGGGAATATCGCATTGTGTGTTGAAATAAATAAAAGTAAGTAAGTGTGCATTCCCGAGTTTCATTTGATAATATATAACATCCTGAATATCCTACAGCCTTTCAGGAATCTTGCACTTCTCTTTAACCTGGGGAAACTCACCATATTTAACTTATCTGTTGGCGTGCAGAATTTTAGGGCATTGACATCGTGAATTGCAACCAGTCTGTCTGTTTAAATATAAGGGTACGAAAATCATGATCATATATCACCAATATATGCGACTATATATAGGTGATATTGCCTGTTAAATGATAAATTAGGAAATACTGAGCAAAAGGATCAAATTCTTAATGGTTATAGGAATCTTTATAAGCAGAGTCCAATATAGCCGTCTGGTAGATTAAGCAGAAGAAATCAAATATTCACCACTAATGATCCATGCCCTTCTATCTTTACATCTTCGGTTCAGTAGTTATGTAAATAGGTCATATATATTTCTATTATAAGCACGAAAATAATTTCGTCTTTATAAACTTCTATTCAAAAAGTATATTTTCTTATCGAGAGGCTTTTCATACTCAGAGATAAGACCCAGAATAGTTGTCTGTATGTCTTTTTTTTGAATGAGAAGACTATTTTTTGGCATGGTTGTGTGATCCACGTTGTATTAAACAAACAAGAAAATTATTGTATAAGTCCTCAGTTTGTATTCCTAAACAGCCTATTAGATGTGATAAACTTGCTTGCTGGAATCCACATTTTTGGAAGTTTTTGAAAAGTGTTGGTGTCATCTTTAAAGTGATATGAATTATCGAGAATAAAGAAATCGTTTTTATAAAATAAAAGGTATATATTGGTACAAATAGATCTTTTTATTCAATACATTAGATGTTTTTTTTATTATTCAAAGATTTAAACATTGTTTCGAGAATATAGCCACTTATTGACTGTATAGACTCATCCATTGATGAACTCTACTCATCCCCAGCAGACACCATCAAAATTCTCAAGTTCTATAGGCTTGATACCCTAATAAGATTAAGTGGAGATAAGAAAAAAGAAGAAAAAGATGATATCAAAGACTGCAGGGTTTTCCCAACCTAGACCGCCACTCTGGAACGAGCCATCTTGTCGGGTGATCTTGTCAAAAGTTTGTGTCGTGGTCATAAAATTGGATGTTGAGGTCTTCCCCTAAATTGATCACGCGAGAGTAAAAAAATAGAACTTTCTTTTTTATTTGTTGATGATCTTTATTTTTCCATCCCGCGCTCTCTCCGTAATCATAAAATTCTTCTGAGCGTCCATAAATTTAAAAGCCGGCCATAAATGAGCTCCTGGAACGGCCTTTTACTCTCTTCTGGTGGTTATCGTGTAGTGGCTTGTCTCTCTCTGTGTTCGAGGCTATAGCAACACTCGACCAACTCGGGAGTTTTCCTGATTTTTCTTTATCCCATCGCTCGCGTATTTCTATTGCTGTGTTATACATTGAACACGTTTTGCCAGACGTCCACACATGTACAATTACGAATATTCAATCGACTACAAAGTTTAAATTACTTTCTATAAAATAAAAACCACCTTTTCCATCAAAAATAGACGCTAAAACTGAACGCCGTCTCCGCAAACTAGCGTACTCGGGTCGATGACAAGACCCCAACACCAGTTTTAGCGGATACTAAGCGCCCACCTGGAGACGATGGTTTCGTGCTAATGGTCCTCATCATTGACGGGAGAGGTGATCTTCAATCTTAGATCAATAATATTCCGGGCAAAAATTTCCCTCTAAAATTGTTTTTAAACTTAAAGCGATATAAGGTTCCAACTATTTGGCCAACTAAGTACGTAATTTTATTATCCAAATAAAGACTAATACTAGCAGTAAGAGCTCAAGACAAAGATGGCTGACGTCGCATCGTGTTTAGGATGTAATACATACAATGGGCCACAACATTCGATTGCGAATAAAATAATATTAATAATAATAACTATCAGCAAGAATAGTAGAAAGTTTATTTTTTATTTGGAAAAGGAAATTTCATACTTAATGGTTTCACTTCTTAAATTGTTCTGTTATACGTTTATTTAACCCCATAAGTAAATATGCAAAATTGTACCTTGACTTGCGGGAATTGAGCTCTAGCTATTCTGGCTGGTGTCACCTAACCCGTACCTTGAGGCTATACCGCCCACAACATTATATAAGTAGGTCAATCCTATTTTATACTATTGCGTAACATTTCCACTTTATCTATTACTCCTTGACATGTGTTGCTCCCCATAGACAGTTGCCATGTTTATATGCATGTATGCCACTCGATCCTCTCAGTCAATTCTTCAACAATTAGATTTCTGTCTTTTCCTCTGGTTTTCTGAAGATCCTTCAGGGGGAAATAGAAAAGTATCTTCCCTATTTTTTCGGTTATCGGCTCGTTGTTTCATTTGAGATACAATTATGGGTTCTCATTCAAACTTGTTCAATTATTCTACTATAAATAAAATGTAGTCTGTGTATTTTCATAATGCCATATATCTTAGCTGATGTTCTTAACACTTTGTCTTCTTACAAGAAAACTACCTGAATGCTGTTGTAATGTTAAACTATTTTGTGTAAGACAAATTTCGGAATCTTATTTTAATCTGAGTGGTATGATCACCGACAATTTCACTTGTGGTGTGGCGAACCGTGTTGTCAACCTGTGGTTATTGCAGGATCCTTGTGTCCATACCTAGGCGACATGTTCCTAAGCACCTATATTTAATTGAAAGTTGTTGCTATGCCGAACCATGTTGTAGAACGAAAGCTGTAACTGTTGCAGGATCTTGCTGTTTCCTTACTTAGTTGACATTCCAAAACATCTCCATAAAAATAAAACTTTTGGTAGCAATCCATGTTTTAAGAGAAAGAGCCCTGTGGCTGTTGCAGCATTTTTCTCTCCCCTTACTTAGTTGACATTTCCAAACATCTCCATCAAATTAAAACTTGTGGTAGTGATACAAGAGAAAGACCCCTGTGGCTGTTGCGGTATCTTGCTATTTCATCTATTTAGTTGGCATTTCCAAACATCTCTATTTAATTAAAACTTCTTTTAAAGATCCACGTTCCAAGACAAAGAGTCCTGTGGTTGTTACAGGATCTTGCTTTTCCCCTACTTAGTTGACACTCCCAAACATCTCTATCTAATTGAAACGTATGGTAGCGATCTAAGAAAAGACCCTCGTGGCTGTTACAGGATCCTCCTGTCCATACCTGGGCAACATGTTCCCCAACACCACAAGCTCCCCGTTCCGCTCCCCGTCCACCCCCCTCGCCCGTCCTTTCTGGGCGCCCACCACCGACAGTAAGTCCACTCACTCTTCGGCATTTGACAAATACACTTTGTTATTAAGGAATAAACATTATATTCACATTTATATTCAATGATCATATATGTACAATCATGTACAAACAATGAGCAATGTTTGTACTCCATGTTAGGAGCAGCTGCACATGGCGTCTGTTCCTCATGTCAGAGGCGGCCATTTCTTTTGGAGCTAAGTCGGCCTGCCACTGAGTAGTGCTCCCAGTCTTAATGACAAAGGCAGACGCATTCTACTTCACCCAGTCATGATGGTTGTCAAACAGACACCATCAAGGGTCACAACTTGATACCATAATATGATTGAGTGGAGATAAGAAAGAAGATGTTTTCAAATAAGACTCGCTTAAAAAGAGTTGTTGTTGTTGTCGTGTCCAATGAAGATCCTCAGATGTCTCCATGCATCTCTATCACAGCAGTCGCAATGGCCACTATCTTGGGCCGGCTTCATGTTGTTGTTGTTGTCGTGTCCAATGAAGAGCCTCAGATGTCTCCATGCATCTCTATCACAGCAGTCGTAATGCTTAAAGGTAGCAATAATAATGATTGAGAGACAGTGAAATATTGGCATAACACATATATGAACAAATTTTATCTTCTTTTTTTTTTCAATTCAATAAAATCAAGTTTTCCTTAAATATTGTACATCAAACGTGTGGAAATATAAATGCTAAGAATAAAAAAACTTTTTTCGAATATATTGCAACCAACAATTCCATTTTTATACTAAAACATCAAGTATATATATTAGATTTTAAAATATCTATTCTATCATTTTTTTCTCGAATGGCAGAATAGCAATAAATTCAAGACCTAGGCGTGTGTTTTTATTATTAAGAATATAAATAAATAAAGACCTTTCACGCCTTTAAAAAACATATTTATTTCTACCATTTTGAAATATATTGGTAGAATACGTATATATCGTAAAAAAACAATATATATGTGTGCGTTTTTTATAGGATTATGATAAAATATATGCAAATATAATCTCTTCATGAAAAATCTACAATAGAATTTAGATTCTTCACAATGAAAACTCTAAAGTGAAATGATGATTTGTGTTGTGGATGGATATTTTGCATACAGGATATTGACCTATAAAAAGTCATTTCTCCTGTCAAACTTGAAGCCAAAACTGTGGGCCAGCTATTACCCGTCTCTGCAAACTATCGGATCGGTGACAACGCCATAACAATCGATGGTGCATAGTCCTTGCGTCATTTTGACGGCAAAGGTTACTCTTTCTTTTTATCAATGTTTTTAACTATTATCAAATCTCTACGAAGCTGCTGTAAAAATAAGATTGTAACTGAAAGACAAAGAATAGATACACTCATGGACAAAACTTGAGGAAGTTGTAACTTTTAGCATGTATATCAGAATTCAGACAATAACTCTCTAAAGGATATTTGATACACGGTGGCCTTTGTTGAAGACACACGAGATAACCAAGTGTGAACAAAATTTCCTCTGTTTCCTTCAAAAATTTTCTAAATTTGCCATGGTTGGTGTTGTGACATTTTTACCTACCAGAGTACGCTAGTTTTCGGAGATGGGCGATAGAGTTTCAAAGCATATTTGATAAAGGAATTCTTTAAGATGCGAATAATGCTATATTTCTAACAGGAATTCACCACGTTCATTTTACTATTAATCGATCCATGCAGTACTAAAAATCCTGAACAGTTCATATTTAAAATTATGTCGATAAACTGAAATTTTCAATCAAAATATAGGCTTATTTAAGTTTTCTAAGCTTCCTTCATTCTTCCACACACACACACACACACACACACAATGTGCAAAACCACTATAGTATTTCTGATTTTCATTTCCAATCCAGAAAAAAAATTATGATTTTATTCATATGCATTTTTTTTTACATTTCTATTATCTAGTAATGAATGAGTTTTGATTAAAAATGAAAATATTTTGCGAATTAGTCTACATTTAATAATGCAAATTAGAAATTTATATTTCTAAAAACGGGAAATATGAAAGCATTTTTCTACAAAAATATTGTTACTTTGCAAAAGAGTTTACCTCTGGTATGTATTTCTTCCACATTCAGTAAATGGTTTTGTTAAGCTTTCTTGAATGCACAGGTAACTGTTCGAAATTAGGTTTCGCTCAAAGCAGCACGAGCTGGATTGTGGCAAGTGAAGGGGATGCTTGGAAGCATTCCAAGCCAAAGCTGCTCTGGCTAGGTGCCTTCCCACGTGGAAGACGTCTTAAAAAGATACACAGACATTTTCTTAAATAGCCGGACAATTCCTATATTGAACATTTTATTTCATTACCTGTTGATAGAATTCCCATGCACATAATAGCACTACTCTCTAAAGAATATTTTCAGCTCAGTTAAACTATTTTGAAACATTTGATCTCTCTTCATTGAAAATATTCAATAACGAATGAAGACATTAAGACGCGAATGTTTCTTTTCATAAATAAATCAAATTTCTTCTCGGAAAATATTCAATACCAAATAATGGAACAAAAATCTCTATAACGGAAATAATTTAGCGAACTCTTCGATGGAAATCTCTCTATAAAAGAACCTTGATATAACGAAAAATTCTATAAATTTAGAGGCTCTTTATTTCCGTTATGAAGAAAGATTTTAAACTACATTTTTAACAAAGGACAAGTTATCATGGAAACTTACTTTAATCCCTCCTCTATATATCTCTTCTATTTTAAAACAGCTTCCACGTGTGGAAGAATATTGAACCAGAATCAGTTCTTATT
>CP092875.1:59463295-59535143 GCA_030710605.1 Cordylochernes scorpioides
ACATAAAAAATGATACTCTGTTAATACTAGTGTAAAATAATAAATGCTTCTCGCTACAATATCATTTCGATACAACCTGGGTTTATAGGTTATTTCTTAGAATAAGGAAAATTGATTATGTTGAACTCTGAGCTAAGCTTTTTTCCATGCTTTGTTATTCTGTTATAATGCAACTCATGGTTAACTGGTCAGAGTACCTATCTTGTTCGCAAGATTTGATCTAAAAGAAATAACTGAGTTAAATAAAAGCAGGTAAATGGGATTGCTACGTCTCAAGTGTTAAAAATAAAAAAAATTAACGAAAACTTTTTAAAATATATAATAAAATACTAGTAATAAGTATTTTTTATTTTAAAACTAATAATTATATTATTTTGGAAAATGATCTATATGTATTTCTTCTCGAAGCGCGCAAAATTTCTTGTTATCATCCTGCCACTTGTCTCCCATCAATACATTATTATATGAAGGATGGTCACCACGATGGGGGTGTTACAGGAGGTAACATCTCGACATTGGGTCAGCTGGACGGACTGAGCCAGTGGGAGGCACTGTCCAGCGGCAAGTCTGGCCCCCGCACGGAGATCCTGCTGAACATCGACCCTGTGTGGAAGATGAGCGCCCTGAGAGTCGGGCCCTACAAGGTGATCAGCGGCGACTACGATCCCCAGTGGTCGGGCTGGTATGGCCCCGCGGGCAGCAACGACACCTCGCGCTACGACGTCCAGTGTGGACCCAAGGGCTCGTCCTGCAACCCCGTCGAGGCAGCCTGTCTCTTCAACATCGAGGAGGATCCGTGCGAGATGAACAACCTGGCTGACGAGAAGCCTCAGGTACGGTACCATTGCTGAACCACAGCCCCTTGGTAGCTTAAACGAAGAAGACACATCCATTAGTGGAAATAGAAAGTGTTACACCCTGAAGACATTGTAGAGTAACATGGAGAATGTGGGCTCAAATTAACTTGAATCCCACTACAGCCCCTTGTGAAAAGCAGTTCGACTTTGCACTTACAAATGTGCCAGAGCCCCGTTTGGTTACTTGCACTCGCTGGTGGGGTTGGACTTTTGCAAGAATCGGAGGCCATTGGAGCATTTTTTTTTTTTTTTATCATAAAAAGTGTCCAATGCGGGAATCGAACCCGGGTCGTAGTGGTCGAAAACCAAACGGTTTAACCAGCCTTCCACCGACCCCCATCAATTGATGTGATATTATTAAATGAACGTTTATGCATATATTTAAATTCACACACACACAAGGGTGTCCATATCTAAGTTGAATACAAATATAAACGAAATTTGAAACTTAACATTTTGTAGCTTGAATACGATCCATTTAAAATTGGTGCACAATTATATCTTAAAGTGATATGTCTTAATTCAGGTAAGTCATCCTACTTTCATACATACTATCTTATCTGCTATCTTTTTTAAACAATTGATAACAGTAATAACAATTTAAAACATAGTGATATTTTATGAAAAAGACATCTCCTTATCGTGCAACTGAAAGTTGCTGATGGCTTTCGCCATCTATCGAAATAAATATCTACTATTCTCGTTGATTTTTTATTATTTCAGATTTGGCCAAATACCCATTCTTGATTAATCAAGAAAAGCTAACCGCGGACGCGTTTCAGGCTGTTGACCCTCATCAGCGTGGTGCAAGCTGTACCTCAACGACCAAAATAAATTGGTCATTTAAGGCATCCTGAAAAATCATGAAACGGGTAGTTAAGGCCAGAGTTGCGTGAGACCGCATCACAATGTGAAAAAAACAGTACAAATGTGATATTGTACTGGGATAAGGTGCATAAATTATGGAAAAGGCATCTCCTTATCGTGTAACTGAAAGTTGCTGATGGCTTGCGCCTTTTTCACATAGTGGTATTTGTTCGCATTCTGACATGTAGAGTTCTTATAAAGCGAATGATGATTGCAAGAGAGAGAGAGACAGAGAGAGAAGGAAATAAATTAATGTTTTTCTCATTCACTACTTTTGTCTGATAATGGTAACAATGGTAACACTATTTATTTGGATTTGGTACCTTCTGTTTGAAATTGTCCCTTATCACGATAGAAGGATCATTTCTTCTTCTTTCTTATCTCCACTCAATCATATTGGGGTATCAAGTCTGTAGAGCTTGAGACTTTTGATGGTGTCTGAACATGATTGGATGAAGTAGATTTTATTATGGGACCTACTCATATTGATCTTGAATTAAGAGTCAACTGTATTTGAACATGGAATCCTGATACATGTTCTGGATATTCATAAAGATATTCATAGTAATCCATAGAGACGCTAGACAATTGACAATTAAAATAATTTTATTGACATCTTGTCAATACATGCAAAGTGCACAGTCTGTACTATTTAAAAATATATAATATGGATTATATACACTATGTACAATGAATATGGCGCCTCTGCCAGCGCTGCAGAGTTTGGTGGAGAATCGCCAGTGGGTCTCCAGCGACACCACGCATTTCGCGATCTACGAAGAATACGTAGATCGCGTACTTCGCCGCTGAGGAGTAGAGACGCTAGATTTGATCACAGCGGCGCTGAATTGGTACAAAATTCTATCAAGTTCCAGCAAACTTATCTTAGAGAGTTGAATGATCTGACCTAGAAAAACTTATCTTACAGCCTATCTGAGCGCTCAACTTTCCCCTTTTTTGACGGTCATACACCGGAGTTATCAATTTAAGGTCAAACCATATTTTAATAAAATATATAAAGCTTCTAAGGCTAAGTTACTTGTGCAAACTTTTTTATTTTCAAGCTTTTGGACTTGTCAGTCCTTCAACAGGAGTATCACGTTAACAAATTAATAATAAATACTATTTTTATACAAATTATTATTTACATATTTTAAATAATTATGCCCCAAATGTGATTCCCAACCAGCCAGTCCTGAACATCCATTAAATTGTATCAAATCCTCCAAAAAAGAATTCTGGGAAAACCCCAGGACTATAATAGAAAAGCTGAGACAATGGAACCTAATGGAGATCGTTTAAACGACTTGAGTAATAAGCAACAACAACAACAACAAATTTATAATACAATATATTGCGGTTTGTGATTGTAAAACGACATTTTTAAAATTATCCCGCATGAGTTTCTTTTCAACGAAAAATCAAAATTTATTCCTAAGGAGAAATAACTATTATTTCTAACCTTAGGGATGAGGTATGAAAGGATGAATTGTGAAGAGTAATTTTTTATTTATTTATCAAATCAGACGCGATATCCCTACAAGGGATGCTTGCGTCAATAACAACACTAAATTCAGATACTATATTACATTTTAAAAAAAATTAAATAATTACAAGAGTAATGATAAACGGAAAAATAAATGTGTCCAGGGATGGGAATTGAACCCACAGTGTTCCGCTTACCGGGCAGATGCCATTGTCCACTTGGCTACCCTGGATATTGAGAGAAATATAATCCATTATTTGTGTGTGTGAAGCCATATTTGTCTACCTTTTTTAAAAAATATTATTTTTATGAAATGACCTTGTAGAATATGACATTCGTGGCAACAAGAATTGTTTTTTAAAGTAATTAATATCCACTTACCACACATCAAAAATTGTTATTTTATTTACAAGAATATAAAATTCTACCGTAAGAGCTTTCAAGTTTAAGAGCTCTTCCTAAGAGTTTTAATGAAAAATAAAGAAAATTCACAAACTATGAATTGTTTCGTTTTATTTTTGAAAATACACCAATGAAAGAGAGATAAGGTTAGTTTAGTGTGAAATATAACATGAGAGATTTTTCGAACGAATTGTTCTCCAACGGACCCAAGTATTGGTGGTTAGGCGTCGCTAAAGAGTATTTTGTTCGAAACCTTTCTCGTTATATACCATAAGAAACTTATATTCGCTAATCATCGGTAATTTCTTTGAAACCAGGAGATTTTTTTTTTTTTGCAAATATTTGCTTTTATCGAAATTACACACCCTCCGCTGTAAGCTCGTCGGTGAGATTTTTCGGAGAAACGCAAAGACATGGTTACAGTGGATGGTAGACACAAGAATCTGTAAGAAGCACCAACAAGGGGAAGAGGAAAGCCCGGGAAGAGCTGGATAAGGACCGTAGCTGAGGATAAAAGCTGTATCAAGTACCAGAAAACCAGTAAAGAAGGGCTCCAAGAAAGTCCGGTACCTGCCAAAGTCAGTAGGCGTGATTCAGTCCAAGGCTGAGCTTTGAAGAATATAAATCATGCACCTTATGGTTGTACATCATTTATTGGCCGAACCTTGTATAATTCAGCACATGTTAGAAATTTTTTGTCTTTATAAAAATTAGTATTGAAGGTAGATCCCTCGGGTGAATCATTTCAAATGATTAACCCTAATCATAGGAATGTGTGAAATATAATGATGATGCAATAATAAAAAGAGGTGGGAGGCAGTGACAGAGGTCGCGAGGAATGATCACACTAGTTGCTCCATATTTTGTCCTGTCAGATGATTTTATCGTTAGCTGCCCTGTGTTCCCTCCAATAAACGATAAGATTGTGTAAAAATCGTCCAGCATACTTAACGAACAGTCTACAGTTGAGTTGACATAAAATAGAAGCTTACACCAGTACAACAAAAAGCTTTATTAAGACCCTTTGGTCTCCGATTCTCCGAGCATAAATGTAAGATACATGCTGGAATAACAGTAATAGTACCTGCAATCAGCCGTGTAATTTATAATGTACCAAATAAGGGGGGAAATAAAGAAAGGACTTAGCATAAACTTATATATAAGAAGTTAAGAACAAGGAGCTTTTACATCAGTAGGATGAAGCCCGAATTTTTAAAATTCGATTTCTTTCCTGAGTTTTATATGGTGATGATGGTGGTGGTGTCTTGTCCATGGAACAGATCAGATCGGTCCATGCACCCTGATCACAAGAGATATATAATACTTTGGGATTTTTTACTTGAAACTTGTCAATAAGGTTAATATTTATCCCTAAGATGTAGTGAAAAGTGAAAATAAAATACGTTAGCAAGATACCCTATATAGACATGAGTTTAAAAAGCAACCGAGAGATACACAAGGAAGCCGGGCGAATCCTTTTGTTATATAACACCACACTTATTTGCCACAAGCTAAATACCTTTCCTAAACAAGCTGAAATCACCAGATACTTTTTTTTCTTTTTTTTTTTTTTTGCTTATCCATAGTACACGTGGTACAGGCCATGATAATCATGGTGGGTAGGAGTAGGCGACTACTTTTACTGTAACTGCACTACATGTCTACACATGTGAAAAGCAGTTCGACATTGCACTTACAAATGTGCCTGAGCCCCGTTTGGTTACTTGCACTCCTGGTGGGGTTGGACTTTTGCAAGAATCGGGGGCCATTGGAGCTTTTTTTTTTATCAGAAAAAAGTGCCCAATACGGGATTCGAACTCGGGTAGTAGCGATCGAAAACTAACGGTTTAGACCATCCTTCCACCAACCCTCCTAAAATGTAGTGAAAAGTGGATATAAAATATGCTAGCAAGAGGCCCTATATAGACATGGGTTTAAAATGCAACCGAGAAATACACGAGGAAGCCGGGCGAATCCATTCGTTATATAACACCACACTTATTTGCCACACGCTAAATACCTTTCCTAAACAAGCTAAAATCACCAGATAATCTGAAATTTGATGATGAAAATCAAACACATTATGGTTGTTTAGGAATTTGAACGTTACACCCGATAAACAATGGTCTTCACTGAACATATATATATATATATTAAAAAACGAAATAAAAAAATAAAAGATAAAAAGATCAGGTGTTGAAATCAATATTAAAAATGGCATATCCTGACCAGGAGCACATGTGCTTTACAGAAGGCAGAGCGCCATCTGGTGGAACAGAAATCAACTAAACATTGATTTAACCTGTTCCCTGATATTTGGCCAACCCAATTTCTTGATAAATCAAGAAAAGCCATCCACGAACGCGTTTCGCGCTTTTTGGCGCTCGTCAGCGTGGAGTAGGCTGAACCATTGAGACCAAAAAATATTTTTTGATCCCAATGGCTTCCCGAAAAACCAAGAAATGGGTATTTAAGGCCAAACTTGCGTAAATACGCTTAGCACATTAAAAAACGAAATAAAAAAATAAAAGATAAAAAGATCAGGTGTTGAAATCAATATTAAAAATGGCATATCCTGACCAGGAGCACATGTGCTTTACAGAAGGCAGAGCGCCATCTGGTGGAACAGAAATCAACTAAACATTGATTTAACCTGTTCCCTGATATTTGGCCAACCCAATTTCTTGATAAATCAAGAAAAGCCATCCACGAACGCGTTTCGCGCTTTTTGGCGCTCGTCAGCGTGGAGTAGGCTGAACCATTGAGACCAAAAAATATTTTTTGATCCCAATGGCTTCCCGAAAAACCAAGAAATGGGTATTTAAGGCCAAACTTGCGTAAATACGCTTAGCACATTAAAAAACGAAATAAAAAAATAAAAGATAAAAAGATCAGGTGTTGAAATCAATATTAAAAATGGCATATCCTGACCAGGAGCACATGTGCTTTACAGAAGGCAGAGCGCCATCTGGTGGAACAGAAATCAACTAAACATTGATTTAACCTGTTCCCTGATATTTGGCCAACCCAATTTCTTGATAAATCAAGAAAAGCCATCCACGAACGCATTTCGCGCTTTTTGGCGCTCGTCAGCGTGGAGTAGGCTGAACCATTGAGACCAAAAAATATTTTTTGATCCCAATGGCTTCCCGAAAAACCAAGAAATGGGTATTTAAGGCCAAACTTGCGTAAATACGCTTAGCACATTAAAAAACGAAATAAAAAAATAAAAGATAAAAAGATCAGGTGTTGAAATCAATATTAAAAATGGCATATCCTGACCAGGAGCACATGTGCTTTACAGAAGGCAGAGCGCCATCTGGTGGAACAGAAATCAACTAAACATTGATTTAACCTGTTCCCTGATATTTGGATGGCCAAACGCGAAACGCGTTCGTGGATGGCTTTTCTTGATTTATCAAGAAATTGGGTTGGCCAAATATCAGGGAACAGGTTAAATCAATGTTTAGTTGATTTCTGTTCCACCAGATGGCGCTCTGCCTTCTGTAAAGCACATGTGCTCCTGGTCAGGATATGCCATTTTTAATATATATATATATAAAAATGAATGTATGTGTGTGTGTGTGTGTGGTCTGTTTGTCCTTTATGCCTGACCAAACCACTCATTGGAACGCCATGAAACTTTGGGAAGTTATTTAGTATAGTACTGGGAAGGTTTCTAGCAAATAAAATTTTTGAAATAACTTTTCGCTTTAAAATAATCAAGATAAATATTCTAATTTATCTGTTATAATTCAACAATCTGCTCTAAATATTATCATGATGATACGATGATTTTGTAATGTAGAAAATTAGGAAAGACAAAATTCAGGATGACACGGCAATTTATTTGAGACAAGAATAATGATACAATTCCAAGGCAAGATACTATTCCTTTAACTTCCAATTACCGAGGGAACCAATTAATATTTATTTTATTCAACTTATCGAGTATTTTTCAAGGGACCGGGAAAAAATGTTCACTTTATTGAGAGATTCGTTAGACAAACCTTTACTCGGGTAAAACCCGGGCGAAGCCGGGTACGTCCATACAAGAATAATGATACAATTCCAAGGCAAGATACTATTCCTTTAACTTCCAATTACCGAGGGAACCAATTAATATTGATTTTATTCAACTTATCGAGTATTTTTCAAGGGACCGGGAAAAAATGTTCACTTTATCGAGAGATTCGTTAGACAAACCTTTACTCGGGTAAAACCCGGGCGAAGCCGGGTACGTCCGCTAGTATATATATATTTTTAAATTTATTAATCAACCAGGCGCGATATTAGAACAAATTAGAACTTAGAATTAAATATTTAAAAATTTACATGTATTATTCTACAGAGTTCATAAAATTTATATAGACAAAGTGGCTGAGGTGAAAGAGTTAGATCATTTAAATCAGGGAACAATCGATGTCTCACTTCTGTAAAGTTCGGACAGTCGTAGATAAGGTGAAGAGCAGTTTGTTCAGTTTCTCCGCAGGAACAATTGGTGTTTCTGATAGACCTCTTTTATGTAAGTATTTATGGAATTCACTGAACATCTTTGGATCAAATGAACACTAGGAACTTGATGGCTTCAAGCTAAGACGTTCCCCAAATACTCCAGGATTATTTCAAACATCCGGATTTCATGGTTTAAAGTAGCGACATTCTTTTACCCGTTCTCGATACATTTTCTCTTCCAGTACTTCATTGTCCACAGTCTTTGTATTCTTTCAAACATCCTTGATTCCAGTAGACGAACTTTGACGACTCCATACTATAGCTCTCTTTATTGCATCATCATTATATTTTATACATTCCTATGATTAGGGTTAATCATTTGAAACTGTTCACCCGAGAGACCTACCTCCAATACTAATTTTTATAAAGACAAAACATTTCTAACATGTTGAATTATACAAGGTTCGGTCAATAAATAATGCATAACCATAAGGTGCATGATTTATATTCTTCAAAGTTCAGATGTTTTGGCGGTTTTGGGGTATGTGAGAAAAATTCATTTAGCTTTTGGTCAACACAGATCTCAAATTGTCAATTGATCCAAAAATGGTAAATGACGAGCAGAACTTGTGAGCCGCCAAGATTAGATGCCTAGATGATCATAGAATGGGAATCTGCGATGTATTCAGCAAAGCCTGAATGTTTGAATGATCCCTGTATGTGAGTCTTACACGGCATTCTGTGTTGCAGATGGTGGCCGAGATGCTACAAAGAGTAGCGGAGTACGCCAAGAAGGCTGTCCCACCCCTCAACAAGCCCTTCGACCCACAGGCCAACCCCGCCCTGCACGGCTACTTCTGGAGCCCGTGGAGGGACAGCCCTGACATGTGAAACTCCATTCCTTCCTTTCTTCGATGTAATAAATGTGCATTCTTTCACAAATCTCTAGTCTTCACTATTTTCATCAAGGTAGAACCGCCCTTGAGAGTCCGAACCAACATAGATAATCTCAGGATCTCTTCTGGAAGTAGTCATCCATTGGTGACTGGATTGGATTACCAGCATTTTGTTCGTTCTTTCATTACTGCAGGTTGGTGATCTTGATGATGAAATTTTTCTCTTTTTTTCTCTACTCGTCTTTTTGTTTCTTCCAGGATCAGCTCGGGGATTCGTCTAATTTGGTCAGTCCATCTTCTAGGTCCTCATCAGTTCCTTTCAACCATCCTCTGCACAAGGGTTTTCTCCAGGCATTACCCTTCTCTTTTGAAGACAAGATACCATCGTCAGTCACACACCACCTCATGTTGTTTAAATACGTTGTTGGAAAAGAAGGATCAACTTTAGCGTTCTATTTTATTAATAATTTTGAAGTTGTGAACGTGAATATATACGTTTTTTTTTAGACTAAATCAGAGGTCGGCAAACTTTTGAGTCGGAAGAGTCAAAAATTACAATTTACAAAATTTCAAAGTTTTTAAAGAGCAACAATTTTTTTTCTTGCCAACAATAAATAGTACTCGCATAAATAATATTTGCATATGGAACTATATAAAGAACCACAGCTTCACATCCAAAGAGCCGCATGTGGCTCGCGAGACACAGTTTGCCGCCGACCCCTGGACTAAAAGATCGAGAATATACGTATCTGAGCCATTCGAGTTTCTGAGAATTACAAAAGTAATATCTTCCATCCATGAAAGAAAGAAAAGAAATATATTTGTATAAAGAAAATAAATGAATTTTAATACACACATAATTTAAAGAAAAATAAATTTAAAAAAGAAAACAGAAAACAACAAAGATAGGATAGATTGATAAAATATATTATAATTTTGCAGAGGTGTTTGGTCTCCTGTCTCAAAATTAATTCGCAATATTCGTTCCTCTGAAATTTGCTCCATCTTGCACAGTGCCATGCTTTTCGCTGGAATGTTTTACGAGACATTATTTTCTGAATTTTTATAAGTAAATAAAAACATATCTATTTTAATAAAGCTCTCTACAAAATATTTATTTATTCTCAACAGATCTATCGACAATTGAAAAAAGAACATCTGTAAAGTATTTGGGCGGTAAATAAACAAATTTAGTACCCGAGCGTTCTTGATTTGTGACACCCATAGAACAGAATTAGAAAAATAATGTTCTTATATATATTTCTGAAGGTAAATTTTTGTGAAAATATTATTTTAAATTCTCCTTTTCAAAATGACGCTTTATCATTAATCCGTCTAACGAAATCACAGAGTTATGAAACCCGTTTCTATTAGCAGAATGTGAAAGAGAAATTTATATATTTTCACTTGGCATCCCGCAACAATGGCCGTCTACAGCCATGGATCTGTTGAACATGAAGAGAATCTACGCTACATCCCGCTGGACTCCCCACAACACCGGACCTGGATTGTCGGACAAGTTATGGATCCTCCACTCAGCCCACTGGATCTCTTGACACCGAGAACCTAGGTAGACGGATCAAAATCTCGGCTACCTGTCTAGATCTCGGTGTTTACGAACCACAAGTCCGTGAGTAGCAACGTTGTGTTCTCTCACACAAACTATCTACCTCTCCCCTCCAACTTTCATCTCCGAGCGTTCGGCTTCTCTTAGCAGTGATGGGCTCCTGTGTTTTAGCCACGTAGTTTCGAGTAGACTAACCTAACTCAACCACCCTCTGTTATCTCTTCTGATAATCAAAATGCGAAACTATTTTAAAGGCGTAAGATTCTTTTTGATATTAAACAATTTCTATTGCCCTTACTGCAATGGAAAAAATAATGAGAGGGCCTGGCTCATCAGTGGTGAACCCTCTCAGCTACCGCTGTTATATTGCAATTTTGGAACTTCCTTTTATAGTGATACTGTTGATGGACTCTTTGAATGAGTATTTTAGAAGAACTATGGACATAAGCTTTGAGGACAGTAGAATTACATACATTTATAAATATTAAAAATGAAGAAGGCATCTCCTGACCACGAGCACATGTGCTTTTTAGATGGCAGAGCACCATCTAGTGGAGCAAAAATAAACTAAACGTTTATTTAGCTTGCTCCGTGATATTTGGCCAACCCAATTTCTTGATAAATCAAGAAAAGCCATCCACGAACGCGTTTTGCGCTGTTGGCGCTCGTCAGCGTGGAGAAGGCTGTAACCACTGCGACCAAAAAGATTTTTGGTCGCAATGGCTTCTCCACGCTGACGAGCGTCAGGAGATGCCTTCTTTATTTTTAATATCAACACCTGACCCACTTATATTTTATTTTTTTCTATTGTTTTTTCATTTATAAATATATAATTTTCTTCGAGCAATCGCTCTTCCGCAAATATCAAATTGTTTCTTTTATTAGAACATTTATAATATGATGCACTAGCGCGCCATCTGTTATCTTCTGATAATATAGCTGCACTTCTCTTCTTCATTTCTTACATCTTTCTAATTGATTTTAGATGAATGTTTTCGACTTATTTATAATTCAAAATAGAAAAACGATGTTTATTCGCCCAAGAAAAGCATATATTTGAATGATTAACGCTTATTTTTGATCAAAATATTTATTATAACTTCCAATATTTCGATGAGGCTGTTCGCCTATCTTCCTCGGGGTTTCTAACCCTGTAAACATCCATGTGATGTACGAGTGGCGAGGTTTTTTATAAAGCAGATTGGTGTGGTCAAACTGTTCAATGAAAATATGATTACTTCTTACTTCTAATTTTGTATTATTAAAATACTATTGTATATATTCTATAATTACTATTTTATCTGTAGGTATGATTGGGGTATATCTATTCTTCTATTGATACTATTTGTGTTCTCTATAGATGCCCAGCTCTCTAGAAATAATATCACATGTTTATCCTGTATGTTTCTGTATATCTTGGAATTTTCAAAATCTGGTATGTGTCCTTGTTTTATTGCATGATCTACTTCCTAGTAGATAGTGATAATGGGCTATTATTTTTGAAGGCTGCCTTGTGCTGATTGATTCTTTCTTTTAAGGTCTTTCCAGTTTCTCCAATGTAAGATGATGTACATGATTTGCATGGGATACAGTATATGAGATTGGTTTGGGTTTTCTGTCTTGGGTTATGTTTAGTTGTAGGGTGACGGAGAATGTTTTTTAAGTTTGGGGCGGATTGGTATCCTATATTTATATTATATTGCCACGTGGAAAATTAGAGAAGACAAAACTTCTGGAGGAAACAACAATTTATTTCAGGCAAGGACAAACTAAGAAAGGTAAACAAAAGATAAGCCACGAGGGAAATTTACAGAGTCGCAACATATAAACATAAAAATGACCACTCTGTTAATAAAAAAATAATAAAATTAAGAAATACTATGTTACAATATCTTTTGAGAGTTCTGCCTATTCTTTCTATTCCATAACTGTAGGGAAGTGTACATGAAAGGTTCTGTATTTGACTATTGTTTTTTTGAAGGATTTCTTTTTCTATAAATATGTTTTTTGATAAATTGTTTAGAATATTCATTGTATTGCAATTCCTTGGATAATAAATTTTGTTCTTTTTCAATTATTTCCATATTTTGAGAACAGTGGATGAGAATTCTTTTTGATATTGTTTTAATTACCGATATTTTATGGGACCAAATGATTTGAAATTGAGATATGAACCTGTGTGGGTAAGTTTTCTGTATATATCTGTTTCTATCTTATTGTTGGTCCTCGTCAGTTTTATATCTAGGAAAGATAAAGTTCCATTTTCTACTATTTCATTGGTGAATTTTATAAATGGTTTTAAATTGTTCAAGAGAAGTTCAGAACATTGGATATGCTATTGATTTCAGCGATACATAAAACATCATGGATGTATCGCTTCCATAATATTAGATTGAGCTGTCTCTCTTGCATAATTCTATTGTCAATATGTTCCATAAATATATTTGCAAGTGCAGAAGAAATAGGGTTACCCATCAGCAAACCCTTAACCTGTTTATAATATTTTTGTAGTTGAAGTAACTGAAGACACAGATTAAGGATTAAGGCCACTTTTGAAATGGGGAAGTCTATTGTAGGATGATTAGTAATAAAATAGAAAGTTCTGTGAGAGCTTCTTTATGTGGGATAGACGTGTATTCAACGTCTACAGATATCATTCGAGAATCTATTTTTACATAGACATTTCTATGCAAATGTATAAGTGTATACCATGGAATATAATAAAGAAATCCTGTCAAAAGGAATGAAAAGAGCTGAGGTAGACCAGCCATGTTGGATAAGAGATCGCCACAGAGAGTGGCAGACTAGCTTTTGGGATGGGATAGACCTATAAAAAGTCCAATAAGGCTACTGAGTGAAATTATGTGTAACCATTAAAAAGAAGCACTACCAACAACAGCTGAATCCATGTTAGGGTCAGCACCAAAAAGATGTCTGTTCTCCATAGTAGTGTTGTTGTTTCTTATCCCCTTGTGTAAAGATGACATGATATAGTAGTAGTGACCTCTGGAGCTAGGTCAGACTGCTACAGGAGGTGTTTCAGATTCCTTGAACCAACAGCCATTTTTCCACCCTGAAATCTATCAAAGTTTCCAGGCTCTGGGATAAGAAAGAAAAAGAGTGAATTAGAGAGTTAGTTCATTGTGGTATCTCCATCACTACACCACACCATTCTTTGTAGATCGCCAAATGTGTGGTGTCGTGGCCATATTCATTGTACACAGTGTTATGTGTATATACATTTTTGGTCAGGATATGCCTTCATTATTTTTAATATCAACACCTGACCCTTTTATTTTTTTCTATTGTTTTCTCATATACAGTTAAACCTGTCTATAGCGCCCCCTCTTGGGACTCACCATAATAGGGTGCTATAAAGAGGGGGTGCTATAGACAGGTCACTTTTAATTGTAAATCGCATCGTACTACGTATTTAAAATCGGGCGCTATAGAGAGGGAAGGCGCTATTTAGAGGGAGGCGCTATAGACAGGTTGAACTGTATATATATACAGTAGAACCTCCCTGTAAAGGACACCATTCTGCAGAGCCAAAGTGTTCTTTAGGGAGGTGTGTCCTCTTACCGGAGAGTTGTTAAATAGTAAAAATGGTAATTTTTGCAAATGAAAACTGTTCTTTGTAGAAAGGTGTCTGCTAGCGAGGTGTCCGCTAAAGAGAGGTTCTACTGTATCTATATAATTATATTTTTAAAATAGTACAGACAGTGCACATTTGCATGTATTGACAAGATGTCCATAAAATTATGTTAATTGTCCACACCAGGTAATAAACACAAGAGAAGATCATTAAAAAGAAGACTTTTATTTAGAGTGCCGGAGGATATGTGACATCAAAGATGTGACGAGTTAAAGAAATTTTGTTGGGTTTTTTTTTTTTATACTTTCACCAAAAAAAAAAAAAAAATTATTTTCTTTTTCTCAAATATGGCATAATTCCCCATTTTTCCAAAAAATGATCGCACAAAAATATACTTTCTTTTTTTTTTTTTTACTTCATCCATCATCCTCTTCATTGCTTTATTTGCACCTTCAGGTTAAAATGTTGATATATAAAAATAGGGGGAGATAAAGGGAGAGAGAGGGAGGGGAAGTAAAAGGAAAGAAGATAGGGGGGGGGAGGGGTTCTTCAACAACGACTGGAGAGTATATAGTGAGAGAAAAACTTGGACTAACAACGGCAAAACACAACATCGTCAACTACTGTTAAGGAGAACTCTTGCCATCGCCTTGCCTTAACTGGGGAGAGGAGGAGGAGGGGGGGGGGGACTTAAGGCATCACTGTGCGTCGCAGCTTCTAAAACCTAACAAGAGGGTTCAAGCGCTGGGAGGGGAAAATAAAAGGATATTTGGTGAAAGATATATTGGAAATTACTGAACAACAAAAAAATTGATTTCAATTTTTAGAAAAAAAAAAGGAATAAGGACTTTTTTTTGTATCAATATTTTTGAAAATATTTTCTTTTTCTTAAAAATTTGGCCGCATCGTTGTAATATAACAATTTTGATATATTTGTAAAAAATTTTTTCATTTTTTTTTTTTCAAATTCCCCAATGGCAAAAAATAGAGTTTTGGGTCCTGGTCTCATATAACAAATTTATTACTATATGTTTATATATATATATATGTGGTATTATATATATATATAGACATATGGCGATATATAATAATGAGGAGAAGGGGTAGAATAAGGAGCTAAGAGAGGAGAACGGTATTAACAAAATGAGAGAGAGAGAGTATTGTACAAATGGCATGATAGATGAGCCAACTAGAGGAGACTGGCGATGGCGGCTAGGTATTCATGTCACTCCGGGCTCCAGCTGCATGTTCCCAGAGATGGGGTCGTACTGGCCAGCCAGGTAGTACACGTCGTCGTCCTCCATCACCCGTTCCTTGTACTCAGCCCATGGGAGGACTTCACACTTGTGGGAGATGGTCTGGACGTCGTTCTCATCCATGTGGGGGCTCTCAAACAACGCTCCCTGTACAACACATTGTTCTCATACATAACACCATCTCAGAGAGCCAAGTTTCCTGCCTTTACACTACATTGGACAAGTTGAACACAGAGGTACACTTTGAAAAGACTTATAAGAAATTTCTCTTTAATTGGTTATAATAGATGATAAAATAAGGAGAAAAACGTTTCTTTAATGAACGGATTCGTGACAAGCTTTCGGGCTGTCAAGCCCTTCAACAGGTACAATGAAATGTGAGTAGACAGAACTATATAAAAGAATCGATCTATGAGATAATTAGCATATATGATATAGATGGCGTAATGATAAAATGAATCGAAATTAATATTGTTGTTTTGTATAACTAATTTTGTAAAATATAAAATTATGGTAATAATAAAATTTAAAACATAAATAAAGCTAAAACGGACGGAGATATTAACATAATTTTAGGAGAAATAAAGTGAAATCTAAAATAAAGTATGACCATATGGGTAAAACCAAACAATGGAAAGAAAAATATACAGAAATAACAATAAAAGCGTCATACCAGAGGGAAATAATGATTAAACCCGCCATCAGCGGAATCTCAGGACTATGGAAAAGGAAGAATCAGTGGGGGGGGAGCTCATGGAAAAATTAGGTTTTTTAGTAGCCGGCCTATAGATTCATACATATGTCATGATACTGCTTCGGTAAATTCGGTAATACACTTTGTTGAGACAAGGTAATAAGACCAAAATTCCAAATAATTTTTTTTAATTATTATTATCCCTAGTACACGTGGTACAGACCATGATAATCATGGTGGGTAGTTAGCAACTGATTTTACTATAAGTGCACCACATGTCTAAACATGTGAAAAAAAGTTCGACTTTTGCACTTACAAATATGCCAGAGCTCCTTTTGGTTACTTGCACTTGCTGGTGGGGTTGGACTTTTGCAAGAATCAGGGGCCATTGGAGCATTTATTTTATTTTTAATTAGAAAAGTGTCCAATGCAGGATTCGATCCCGGTTCGTAGACCAATCAATGGTTATAAATAATAGTCTTAATAATATAAATGGTCTTATTACCTTGTGTTTCTAATCAATATTCCAAATGGTACCTTATCAATCTGTTGAGACAAGTAAATGGTCACATACCTTGACATTGACAATTTTCTTGGACTTGCGGGTCTCCTCCGGATGGTAGAACCACTTGACCCGCACCATCATGTTCCCCCCCCACGACTGCCACAGCTGAACAATGCGGCCCACATAGGGCAGGTGGGGGCGGCCTGTGGATAGAAACACCGCGCAGTCTCCGACCTGTACACCACCCATTGTGTTGTATACTTCTCCACATGGAAGATATAATGAAGGAGATTTCTATAATAAAGGTACTTAATTAACCAGTTCTGGATTATACATAATCATATAGATGTTTGGTTGAAACTGAAAAAAAAAAAAAGCATACATTTTAAACTGGAACACCAATTTTAAAAGCTTTTATTTAACTTGCTTACATGTCTTTCTGTCAACAAATCTTGTTTAATTAATTTTTTATATACTTATAGTATGAAGGTCTGAAATTAGGTACACTTGTTCAAACCTGATGACAATGCAAGTTGATAAAATTTCGGTTAGAGTGTTTTCTCATTTTAATCAAATTACAGCTTTGTAGACATAAGCTCTAGGAGGCGTTTGTATGTATATAAATCTTGAGGCTATTTTTAAACATTTGTTTGTTGTTAGCATTCATCAAACTGAGTTCAAATTTAGGTGACTATATGGGCAAATATTCTCCCATTTGATCTTGGTTCATATAGGTTTCTCAGCAGTGCTTGATGCAGAAGAGGACAGCCAGTGCCATCTTCCATCTATGTTGTTGGTCAAATAAATTTGACTCTTTCACCTAACATAGAGATAATACAATATAATACAGCTTATGATTGTAGAACGATGTTTGGGAATTCCCATCCCTGGACACTATTTTTCTCATTACTCTTCACAATTCATCTTTTCATACTTCATCCCTAAGGTTAGAAATAATCGTTTATTTCTCCTTAAAATAAATTTTGATTTTTCGTCCAAAAGAAACATTTGCAGTATATTTGTCAAACATCATTCTACTAACATAGAGATGTTAGGCAGATTACATTCTGGACAGGAGTTCCACTGCCCTCTACATGTCCTCTGTGGCACCTCATAGGATGAGGTCATACAGATGGTTTTGGTAAAAAAATTGATAAATCAGTGGAGACAATTGACCCAGTCAATGTACAATAGAACTTCTCTCTAAAGGACAATGCCTAGTTGCAGAGCCAAAGTGTCCTTTATAGAGAGGTATCCTCTTACTGGAGAGCATCTCATTGTTAAAATTTGAATATTTTATTTGTTATATTTGTATGTACATTTAGCGCAAGTGTCCCTAGGGGGACATAGCGTTTTGAATTGAAATAAATAAATAAATAAAATTGATCATTTTGGCTATGAAAACTATCCTTTATAGAGAGATGTCCACTAGCAGGAGCATCCACTCATGGAGGTTAAACGGTAGCAAGCTATTAGACATTTCTATTTCCAACCTAAACAGAGAGGAAAGAGGCATTGAGAGATATACTTACATTGAGTAACTCTTTCCCCCGGACAATGGCCTTGTACAGATCCTTCTTGGCTTTGCCCTTGCCTGCGCGACGGCGCAAGCAGTTTCCATGCCACCTCCACAGCTGGTTGATGGGAAGGAATGCTAACGAACAAGAGTTGTTATTATGGTTCAAGCATGCCAAACCTATCTTACACACAATCTCCATTGACAATCATGACATATTATTTACAACATCTTGATTCGTTACAACACACAATTAAAAACCAAAAGCCTAATATTATCAGATTTCTATTATAAAAAAGTCAACTTTATTTTTCAAATGAGAAGCAAACAAGATAGACTGTTTTACAAATGGAACTTGAAATTTTGGACTTGGGAGTTATTATGTTTTAACCAAGTAGTTGTTATGATGAGATTGCGATGAACATTTACGATCAAAACATGCCCTCAACAACAACCAAGATAAGAATATACAAGTAAGGTAGCTAGCTCCTCCAGGAGTGGAGAGGTAGGAAGAGGAGAGAGCAGACACCACAGGAGAGAGGAGGGTTGGTAGAGAGAGAGGGGAGGTGGGGGGAAGAAGAGAGAGAAGAGGAAGCACTCCACAATTACCTGCTATCTTACTTTTTTCCACAGAGCACAGTCGCTCGCGCTGTTTCTTCTTCTTTGGGGGAGGACCAGTGGATTTGGTGAATGCCTCATCATTGTCTTCATCTTCATCACTGTGGGAGGCCAAGGGAAGGTCTGAAGTCTTGATCTTGACAGTCAGCTCCGACTTGCGGTTGTCTGAAGAGTCCGGGGAGAGCACGCAGGTGTAGCTGGGGGAGTCCGACATGGATCCCATAGAGCTGGTGGACTTGTGCTTTTTGCGATGGTGGTGATGATGGTGGTGGTGGTGGTGGTGCTTGTGGTCCTCCTTGTGGCGCTTGTGTTTCTTGCGCTTGGCTGGCCGGTCCTCCAGGGCGGCTACTGGAACCACCCCCACAGTGGAGGACAGGGACTCCATCGAGTCTGCACACACAGCCATTCGTTGGTGGGGGACACACTGTGGGAGGTATAAAAATATGGCAGTGGTGGGATGGTAAAGACACATCAATGCTATACCCTGTGTGTTATTGCTGTAAAAAGATCACAGAAGACAAAAGAAGAGTTGACCTACTGAAGGTTGGACAGTAGTGTCCAATTAACAAACAAAGTGACACTTTTGGTTACTTATAAAGATTTTTAATTCAACCAACAATAATTCAAAACATACTTTAATTCAATCACTTTTTAAAAATCCCAATCGGCCTATTTACTTTCATTTAAACAGCTATAATTCAACACCTACTTTAACATTTCAGTATTGACAATAAAATATCAATCAATATTTGAAAAGTATTTATTTTCAAAACTTCAGTAAAATCACATCAACAAACATCAAAGCCCAATGTGTTTGCAATTAGAGAGTATTAAAAACAAAGTTGCAACCTATAGGTGCATCATAAGAATGTACTGAAACCTGACAAAGTTATGGTGAAGAGATGGTAAATCTCCTAAAGGGATCCCTTTAAAAATATATAATTGAGAGAGAGCTCTGTGTCGGATACAATAAAAATGTCACATTTTCTTGCAAACTTTCATGAATTAAAATGTATTAAAAGGAATGGGAAAAAGATAATGATATGATCCTTTGATTAATAAGGCTACTTGTTTTTGTTATCTCGTCATTTGAGCCAGTATGTAAAATGTACACAATGTACAAGGTTCACTAGTGTATTTACATGGAGAAACAAACATTCAAGGAGCTGCAGCCTGAAGGCTTAGAGAGGAGAAACTACCCATATAGAGAACTGTAAGAGCTCCACTAACCCAATAGACACATGTTGTGGATTATGTAAAAGAGATTCCAACATGAGAGCTGTTCTGACATCTTACCTTTCTTCCCCTCATTCTTGGAAGAATTGGGAGAATCTCCGCCACCTGCCGCACATTTGTTGGCGTTAGAGAATGACCAGCTTTAAGACATGTCAAATGTACATACAAATAAAACTCAATACATAAAACTAAAATAAACTTTGCTTATTTGTATTTGATGTCTTTTGCCAAGAAAATTTTATATTAAAGCCAGTTGGAGCTAGCAATTTGACTCCAGAAGGCATCTGAATGTTCTATGGAAAATTTGGTACTATCAGAAATGTTATAAAATTTTGACGATTTGCTTTCCAATAAATCAATTCTCCAGCAGTATTCTATGAATGTTTATTGAGTTACTCAATCTCATAAAATTATTGCCCAGCCCCAGGTGTAATGATGAGAAAGACTCACCGAGGATGGGATACCCAGGAGGCAACATTCGGATGTCTTCCATGGGAATCCGGCCAGAGTCCCCATCATCAAACTCCACATACACCAGGGGCTTGGCTCCTCCAGCAGGCTCTGGAGGCCGAGCCACAGTGCCGGGGTAGAGGCAGCGGTATTGCTGGCTCCAGTAGGCACAGAGCCTGGCCCCCTCTGACAGCTGACGGGGAGATTGGGGCCGCACCTCAGCCAGCTACACCAAGGTTGTTGGAATACGGCACTCTGTTACATCACTGAGAGACTTACCGCCTCATTCAACACTTCCTCCCGGGAGAAGATGTGAGGTCGACTAGCTCTTTCTCCATCCAGGACCACTCCGTACCTGCACAACGGGGGGTTTCAACACATATTTGGGTGGGTGGGTTGGTAGAGTAGACTAGAAGAAGATTAGACTAGAGGCTAGAGTAGACTAGAAGAAGTTAGTGTAGAGAATACTCTTTTACCTTACGATACTTATTGTTCAATATCTTCAATAAACTACTCAAATTTATTTTGACTATAGGAAATATTATTTTAAGTTCTTCAATAACCAGTTGAATATTTTTTTACTATCTAAGTATATTATTTTGAGATTTCTTTACTAAATATACATTTTGTTTATTTAAAAAAAGGTAAATAAAGTCCAATGCCAAACTGGGTGTGATACTTACACATCAGGGGCTCTGATAGCAGTCACATAGCCGGCGTAGAAGAGATCATCCTCCATCAGGATAACTCGAATCTTGTCCTGTAAGTCCTGAGGGGTGAGTCTACAGGAGCGCAGCTCTGTGCCACCCACACATTCTGTCAGTTCACTGTGAACATACGCAGTGAATGGTAGTCATTACCTGGAACTGGGGCTTTGGGCACCAGCTCACTGAGTGGGACATCCTCGCTGGAGCTCTCTCCTTCAGTCTCCTCTTCCTTCTGCCAATACACTAACTACTCAGGCTGAGATTGCAGGGTTATACATTTAGCAGAATATTTAGTTATGTTAGGCCCAACAGCCACGGAGATAGGAAATCTTAAGGCGATATAATGAAAAGGCCCGCAAACTGACAAAAGCTCAGAAAGCAGCAAGGTCAAAGTTGAATAAAGACACAGCATACTATTTATTAAGTGAAATTGAGGCTTTTTGTGCTATTCTTTTCCTACTATCACTAAAGTACAAAAATTAATATATGCCTTAATTGACTTATATGGTTTGCACATAATTTGCCCACTGATTGGTTCTATATATTCCTGCTTCTCTTATTCCTTTTTATACATTCAAGATAGATGTATAAAGAAGTTTAGTGTTCATGATAAAGCACAATTTGGATATAGATTAAAAACGCAGGTAATAAGACTAAATCCAAATAAATAAATAGTGTGTGATGTTTTGGTAAAAACGCTTTTTCTCCAAGTTGTACCTTATCATTAAGGAAAGATAGTGAAAGATACACTTTTTTTGTTCAATCCAACCTACCTGCTTCTTTAGTAGGTTTTCAGACTTGGGTTTCCTTCCTGGAGTTTTATGCTGCTTGATCTTGGGCTTGACGTCAGACTGGGGCTTGATGGCTTTGTTGACCTCAGTGGTCTTGTTGGCCTTAGCCATCTGGATCACAAGCTGCTGGTTATGTGTACGGGCACCACAGATGTCCTTTGGTATGTGCTTTACATCTTACATAGTATCCTTCAGTGCAGGGTTTTCAACTAACAAATTATATATATATTTTTTAAATTCCTATTCTCAGAGCATGAGTTCACTTTGTGAGCAGGATAACTTGAGTTAGAAAAAAAGAAACACAAGAAAATAAGACAATAATATATTTATACCATTTATTGATTTGGTCTTATTACCTTGTATTTCTAATCTATAATTCAAATTGTACCTAATCATTAGACAAAATGCTCCTTGAGATGTTTGTTGATAAGCAGCAACCTCTCCCAAAGGTCCTGTTTAGTGCCTTTAATGCAAGCCAAAATGTGTTCTGGAGCTGCAGGTGCCAGCTACATTTTGGACAAGTGGGGTAGATTTTGTTATTTTCTAATATTATTTTCTGTATTGCCTATTAATACGGCTACTACTGAAAATAATAAAGCACTGTCAGAACAATGTTGGTTAAGCTAACATTCACTCGGTCAGAAGCTGGGTCTGGTCTTCCATAATGAAATTGTGAGACAGAAGGATTTACAACACTCCACGGGTGAGTTGAAGGTACAGTGAGGAAACAAAGATACCTTGGTGGTCAGCGGGGGAGGCTCCGGACTGCTGCTGGACACCACCCCAGCATCATGGAGGAAGATCCGCTCACTCCGGCGGATGAACCACAGCTTGTCCACCGGAGGCTGCTTGCCCTGCCACCACAACCTGGCTATTACACTCGCTGGTGACATTCTGCTTGATGATGAGCTCACTTTAATGACAGATACAACTAACAAATGTAAGATAATCCATATTTTATTCAGACCCATCATAATTTAAAATAGAAGTTCAATGAAAAGTAATGCTTCAATATTTTATGTGTATACACACACTACATTTTTATAAATAAAGAAATACTAGAAAGACAAAGGCTCCTATCAAACTAGATGAAAACTATGAACCATCTATTGACCATCTCAGCAGGCTAGCAGACTGGTCAGTGACAGAGTCACCAAGTGTCTTCTAGATTGCAGATGTTGTTTCTTACCCCCTTGTGAAAAGATTACACAAATTCCATGAGTCTATGCTCCTTGAGCATGTGTTAATATTAGTACAGTAGAATTTCACCCTTACAGACATCATGTTGCAGAGCCAAAGTGTACTTTAGGGACATGTGTCCACTAACCAGCAAGCAGCTAATAGATAGAATGGTAATTCTGTCAATAAAAACTGTCCTTCATATAGAAGTGTTTGCTAGTGGAGTGTCGTCTCTTGAAGTATGTTCTACTGTTGAGTTAGAAGACCAGATAGATCTGATTTGGTCTTATTCTGAGTAATGATAAAACCCAAATCAAGACTGGAATGCATTAGTTATGTGAAAAAATTATTACAATTTTCTCTTACTCTATTTAACTAAATACTCAAAATTTAAAAGAAGGATTTTGACCATTCAATGTCTGTTGTTGTTAGCGTCCATCAAACTTTTTTAGTTAGTGATCATCACTCTCAGTTCATCTAGTGACCTTCCGCTAGTTTTCATGATCCCTTCTGGCCAGCTCATTGCAGGTCTATGCCTACACTATCTCTCATTAAAAAATTGCCTAGACAGACTAATGTTTTTGTCCAAGTGGGTAGTCTAAGCTATGAGAGTTATGAGGTGTAAAAGATGGCAGAGTGAAATGATCCCGGGGAGGTAAGCTCACCTTGTCACCAGAGGAATCTACGACACACCAGCAGTGGGAAAGTTAGAGCAAGGTCTGGGGAGCAGGGTGGGCTGACTCACCAGTTGATGACCGGGTAGAAGATAGGTCTCCATTCTTGGTCCCCACCTTGGTGCTGGGCTTATCATCTGAAATATATCAATCTTAGTATGTTTTTGATTGGCTATATAATTGGCATTCTGTTACTTTTTTTTATTAGTTCAATAATCTCATAGATTACTCTGGAATTAGAAGCTACAAAGAGATGGTGAATTGTTCAGAACAGGGTGGAAAGGCATTCCATGATGGTTAACCTCTGTATATATTAGGGAGGACTATATAATTAAGATGCTATTACTTCTTGAATGCAGGAGTATGCCAACATTCTGGATTTTAATGAAACTCTTGATGCAAAAGTCTGTAAATGTCTCAAGTTCCACTCTCAATTCACACAAGGGTTTTGTCAGTAAATATGTCTCACAATCAGCCTGTACTGGAGTTACACTCTTGACGGCCACTCACCTGCACTCTTGCTCCTCTTCTTCCTGACTTGAAGTGGACTGCTGGTGGTTGACATCAATTCCAGGGATGCTGGGAACCACAACTTTATGCACAGTTCACAACAACCAGCGCAACACTCACCTGTGGATTGGACAGGTGCTGATAATGGCACAGACTTGATCTCCTCTTTGGTGAGTCGAGCTGCAGCCCCTGTTAGAGCTGCCGGTAGAGATGGCACAGCATACTCACGGAGAGTGTTGGGGACACTGGGCTCCAGAAGTGGCGGAGCTTCATTCGCAAGCTCCTTACACAAAACAAAAATACTTAATGGATCTGGTCCAATTATAAGATTATGGAAACTAAAATGACAAGGTAATAAGACTAAATTCAAATGAGTAAATTCTATGTGATGTTTGTGTAATAAAGTCTGAAGATGGTAACTAGACCATTGCAGAAGCATCAAATAGAGAATACTTATTTGGTCTTGTTAGCATGTGAGAGAATTCTGTGAAATTTTCATGGAGATGAAATACAAGATATTTCATTAAGCATAGTCAGGGCATTTGCAATGGCTGGTTGTAAGTCACAAAAGGCTTTTATAAAAAACTAGACGGGTGACCCGGGCTTCGCCCCAGGATTGACCCGTGTGCATATCTACCCGAGTGATATATATTTAGATAAGATTTTTTTTTTATAATTGTATATTATTAGCATTATCTATTTGTTTGCATCAGCATAATTTAATCTAATCCTTGATAGAGGGCGCTGTTCGTGAGCTAAGTAGAATAATTTGAATATATAGTTTTAATAATTGATTTATATATTTTTTAAAATAGCCTATCGTCTTCCCCGTATTTTTTTACCTATGTATGGAAATTTTGGTTTGAATTAGTGAACTACTGCGAATTTGTATACCGGACATACAAACAAACAAACATAAAAACATTGTTTTTTTATATATATAGATGTATACCCTAAGAATAATCAGAAAGTATTTCTTAAAAAAAAGGTTGTCGGATGAAGCTTGTCTTTTCCACCAATAAAAAGATATGCTTCACCCAACCACTGACCGACTATCAGGTTTGAAGTAGACCTATGTGGCTAAAAGGGTAGTTACCTTAGCCTTCAGAAGCTTGGCTCTGTTTCTTCTGAATCTTCTGTTGCAGGGGAGTAAGGTGGGGACAGTTCTCCTGTACATTCTCAACATTCAAGTTGCCACTCAGTAATCTATAAACTGTGTATTCAAAATTGCTATCATCTACCTGACACTATCAAGCCAATAAATGTTTATATTGCATTATTCTTTTCAATGCTATAGGCCAGTGATTCTCAACCAATGTGCCGCGGTAATTTTGTGTGCCGCGAAATTCTAAAAATGTGCCGCCGAATTTTAGTAATATGATTATGTTCACGTTTGTATTGGTTTTTCTTTTTTTCTTTTTACATTTTTTTACTTTTTAAAATAACGAAATTAGCAAATTGAATGTTAGAGATGTATATTACTTATATTTTGCATAGAAATATCGATACATAATTTGAATTTTCTTGCATTAAAGTTAGCAAAAGTGTGCCGCGAAATTCTAAAAGTGTGCCGCCAAATTTTCAAATCTTTAAAATAATGCCGCAACAAAAAACAGGTTGAGAATCACTGCTATAGGCTCATGGGATATGGCTATATATGGCTCATGGGAAGCAAAAAACTTCTTGCAATAAACTAGGTAAACCCATGAAGTTTTACACAAAGTTGAGACGGCCTATAGTTTTAAAAACCTATAAGAATTATTTATATAGAGTTGAATCTCGCTATAACAACATCACTTAGATCCAAAAATACCTGCCAAGTTGTTATATAACCACAGACAATCAATTGGTACCTTAAAATGCTCTAACTGAGCGCTGCTGTTGGATATTATAAACACATTTTTAACAATACTTCTAAAATATATAGAGAATTAAAATTTATTTCTGGTTGGTACAGTGGAGTGAACCCAGGAGGAGCTCTGAACATCAGAAATAGACAGCATCAAACAACACTAACAAGATTTAGAACAGGCCATCTCAAGCCATTGAAGATAGAAAATAATAACAAAATTTATCCCACTTGCCCAAAATGTAGTTTGGTACCTGCAGCTCCAGAACACATTTTGGTTTGCATTAGATGCACTAAACAGGACCTTTGGGAGAGGCCGCTGCTCATCATAAAACAGCTCGAGGAGCATGAACTCATGGAATTCGTGTAATCTTTACACAAGGGGATAAGAAACAACAACAACAAATTTATTTCTACAGCCCTTATCCTACAATGAATAAAATTTGAAAGAAGGAGGATTCATTGGAGTATAGATATGAGCTGTAGAAATAAATGTTAATAATTAATATTTTAGAAGCAGGGTAGTGTTGAAAGATGTGGTTATAATATTCAGCAATAGAGGGAGATAAGATAATGAAGATATTCCAAGCTGCTGATATAAAGTTGACTGTTGTAATGAGGTCCCCTATTCTGTATATAGGTATATGAATGTAATGATTCCATATGCAGATTTTATTCTTGGAGAAAAAAGTGCAGCATATATGTAAATATGTATTAATTTTCTGATAGAAAATTAATTATGTAAAAATGATTGGATATATATAGAGTGTAAGAGGAGAGTGAAAGGATCCCATTTTATAGAAATAAATATTTTATACCGTGTGGTGTTCGTCAACTGCTATTTTGTTAGGTAGAGAACACGACAATGAACAAATATTGAAGGAATGAATCTTCCAAGAATATATATTTGTTATGCCATCATACCTTTTCCTAGTTCTATAAAAGCTAAGGTCTCCTCTCCTAACAAAATAAACATCAAAACTAGACGCCATCTATTGACCGTCAGCGCAAACTAGCGACCTCAGGTCGGTGACAAAGTCTCAACACCAGCTTTGGCAAACTGAGAAGCGTCTACCCGAAGACCATGGTTTCGGGTTAATGGCCCTCTTCAGTCCAGGGCGGACTTTAACTGATTGTACATTATTTATTGACCGAACCTTGTTTCATGGTCTCAATCTCTTCCCTGACAAGCCAGAGAGAACTGGTATGAGCTGAAGATGAGAAATTGTATGAGGGACAAAACTCATGGAGGTGATCTCTCATTAGAGGTTGGGTTGATTTTACAAAGGTGGATTAGATGGGTCTCTTATGGGATGGGTATTTATAAAAAGGAGCTTACTTTTTCTGGCATTTCTGGAGATAGAGTTTCTTCTGCCTGTACTTGTTCCGCAGCTCTGTGAAGGAGAGCCTGAGACGAGGGGGCTTGGTGGCAGCTTGGGAGGCCAGTTTCTCCTCCTGGAACCTCTGCTCCGCCAGAGCACACAGAAGTCCCAGTCCGTCAGTGCAGCCCGAGGTGTCTGGCAGCTCTGGCTTGGGCTCTGTCTGCTCCCTGGAGGAAAACTCCTCAATACTGTCCACCAGCAGGTTCAAGCCGTGGTAGTCAATGAAGTCCATGACCGGCTTGCTTTCTGCAGACAGCACTGGGGCGTTCTCCACCTCGCCTTCAACTACCTCCTTGAGTGGAGGAGCAGCACCCACTGCTGCTGTTGTTGGAGTATCTTCTTTCTTCTTTACCAGAGTATCCATCTGATCTTTAGAGTTTTCATCTGTTTGGATGCCAGAGTCCAGGCGTTCCATGCTTCTCTCCTCTGAAGAATCATCGTCCGAGCTGATGTCCACCTGGGTAGCTGTGCTGACCATATGGCAGGCATTGTTGGCCTTCACCTGGGTGCTGCCTTCTTCCTCTTCCTCCTCCTCTATAGTTATGGCATGTTCCTCTGGGGGCAGCGGGGAGTTGCACGAGTGCAGCGGGGACGTGCCCTGGGACCTCTTGCCCATGTCCACCCCAGCACTGGGCTGAGGGAGTTGGACCACGGATGAAGACTCAAAGAAGTAAGAGATGGTGGGGGCTGCTGCAGTGGGGAATGTGGCGTAGGTGAAAGGTTGAGCGGTGGGTAGAGCGGCCGGCTCTTCTCCGCCTGTAGCCGTGGCTGCTTCTATTGCACTTGGTTCCTGGGGCTGTTTCTCAGCACTCTCCTGCACCTGGGCATGGCTTCAGTAAATATACAATTGTGGGTTCACAGAGGTTTTAAGAGAATCAAACACTGAGGATCAACAGACCAATAATAAATAGGTTTTTTTTTCCAGAAATATTTTTAAATAACAACAGTTAAACTTGTCTATAATGCCCGCTTTAAATAGCGCCTCCCTCTCTATAGCATCCAATTTTAAATACCTAGTACAATGCGATTTACATTAAAAGTGACCTGCCTATAGCACCCTATTTTGGTCAGTCCCAAGAGGGGGCGCTAAAGACAGGTTTAACTGTATGTACATTTCCCCCACAAGCTGATGAGATAGCCAAATTGATGTAACTCAAGGTAAAAAGCTGCTGAATAAAAAGAAAATGGAAAAGTAGGATGAATGCTGCAAGCATGGAGCAGAAGTGGAGAATGGTATTATTGGTTTGCACAACTAGGTAGTGCATATGTCCCAGATAAATGCATCACTGATAAAAGGAGCAAAGACATTTTATTTTCACACATGTGGTCAAATCAAGTCTGCTTTTGCAAGTCACATTCTATTTTTTACATTTTTTTTTTCAATCAATATTTAATTTTCAGAATGGGCAGAATATTCACTCTACAAGCTTTTATTGACAAATTCTGAAGACTTCAGAAGTCCTTTCCTAGGATATTTATTTATTACCAGTTGCAAATAAGACACGCTATATCCGTTTCCTAGGATATCCTTTAATCTAAGCTTTCCTGAGCCTTCCTTTGGCTTCAGGTTGGTTTTCCAAAGATGAAAAGTAACAAATATTTTCAATAAAGTCAATTACTTCACTACTGTAAAAAAAAACGTAAATAATAAACACATTCATTGACATTTTAATACCTCATTGCTACCAATTTCAAGGTTAAAAAGCCTCAATGTGTTTTATTGTCCAGTATCATATTGAGGGTTTTTACTTTGGGAATGGCAGCAGTGGGTCGCTGAAACATCGGTAAATAAAAAATTTGATGACTTTATCAATTTAAATAAAAAAATCCCAACATACAAAAATGATTTATTATCTACTGTAAAAGTTACATTTGTTTGATACGGCACAATTTGGATTAAAGATTATAAACACAAGGTAATAAGAGCAAATCCAAATAAATAAATAGTGTGTGACGTTTCGGTAACAGCGTTGTTACCGAAACGTCACACACTATTTATTTATTTTTTTTTTTATTATTTTTTTTATTTATTTTAAAAGCACTATATCCCGCAAGGGATACTTGCGCCAAACAAGGAGAAAAGTTTATTTACATAAGTTATTTACTTTATTCAACGCATGAAAACACTAGAGATCCAGATTTTGTAGAAAGTTTAGAATGTATTTACAAAATGAATTAAACTTTAAATATGATTTTTTATCGGAAATCAAATTGTTAAGTTCACAAACAACTAGTTCATTCTTCATTCTATAATCTTGAAATGCTGGGCATTTGATCAGTAGATGTCTTGAGGTTTGTTCCTCAATACCACAAAAATAACTTGAATCATCCACTGCCTTTATTCTATTTTAAAAACTTTTGAAATTTCCGTGGTTTGTAACAAATTGTGTGTTATAAAAATTTTGGATTTGGTCTTATTACCTTGTGTTACATTTGTTTGTGGTACAATGTGTGCCACATTTGTTTAGAGTTTCATTTAAAAATAAAAACAATTATCTCAATACATAGGTATGGAGGAAGGCCTTTTAGAAAAGGAATTAATAGAGAGTTTCTGACAAGACATCAGTAGAAAATTTTTCTGTGACCTCCGTTGAAAGAAGCCATTTAAGAAAATCTTTAGTAGCTTAAGGACATGTCAATTTCAAAGAGTTTAGGAAGAAGCTACACACATAGAGAGTGCAGACTCACCTGAGGCTGGAATGAAATAGTTGATCCTGTGATGTGCTCTTGATTGACAATCTGCACATGACACCAAGGTCAGTGAAACTCCTTGAGGACAACATTTCAAATTGAAGATCGGCCCACTCTAACTACTAAGCATCTAAACACAGGCCGTACAAGACTGATTCAGGATGGTGTCAAGACCTTCCCACAATGCACCATCTGCAGGACTCTGGGCACACTAATTTCAAACTAAAAGAAACAAATATTAGATAAACTTTTTCTAAAAATAATTTAAAGAAAAGCCTTTTTTCGTCCAAAAAAAAAAAACTGTATGCTGCAATTAATGAAAAAAATATTGATGTCATTTACACATCTACAAATATAGCTGGTGCCTCCAGAGGATATCCAAGGCTGTGTCAACAGCATCGTCAACAACTTTGTCACCGACCGCAGCTCTGTGGAAGTCATGACTGTCGGGTAAGTCTTGGCATCCAGAATGTTGTCATTATTATTACTACCTTACTTATTTCCTGTTCCAAAATAACTTTATTAGGTACCACTTAAAAAAAACAACCTAGCTTATGTTATTTATAATGATATGATATGAAGGCCATCTGTGAAACAAGCAGAATAACTCTGACAAATAAGCAGTCGCGGACCAACAGCAGCATTGTTAGAAGAGGAGTAGACCTCTTTAAAAATCCTGACTTCAACTGACCTAGTTGATGGACCTCAGCAAGGGTCCCTCTCCAGGGATACAGAGGAGCTATGTCTGTACTCATGTTAGAGTCGGCAGCAAAGGCGTCTGCTTCCATGTTAGGAACGGCTTCAAACTACAGGCAAAGTCAGACTTTCACCAAAGTGTGCCTGGATCATGGTGCCATGATCAACGAAAGCTGCACCCCTACACCCCATTGAGATCAGATGTTGATTTGCATGCTGCATCGCCCGTCACGCAGAATAACATGGAATTCGTGTAATCTTTACACAAGGGGATAAGAAACAACAACAAATATGCTTTTAATTATATATATATATAATATAAAAAAAATAAGATTGATTTTCTGCTTGATTTTGATTATCTTGAGAATTATGCTATGGTAATGCAGTCGTTGTTAAAATCTTGAAAGTATAACAATAAAAATGGTTTTGATCAGTAATTAAATTGAAATAAAGGAATATATTTAAAAAAACATAAGTTTGGTAAAAGTAATGCCTGGCTTAAGGCGTAAGAATCTAAAAAATGAAAAACCTATTTACATAATGTACAAAAGTTTTGAGCCGGCCATCGGGAAACAACAACAATGAGTTTTTATAGGGTAAGAGTGACCTCTGGCGGTCGATTTAACAGAGTATTTGTATCTATGAAATATACTTTTTTTTTTTTTTTACATAAAATAATATTTTAATATAACATATATATATTTTTTCCTACCCCCCCCATTTTTACTTTTTGCAAATACTGTAAATGGACATTCTTACTAAAGGATATCTCTCCACAAATAAGAGCTTTCATGGCTAAAATTACCATTAAGCTGCTCTCCATTACGAAGACATCTCTTCCTAAAGGCTCTGCAACTAGGCGATCTTTAGGGAAGAGAGAGGAATTCTCTACTGTAATGTTTTATATAGGTTAAAAAAAAAAAAAATCTTATTTATATTTCTTCATATCAGCACTTTATTTTTCAGGTCTTTTGCTTTTTCAAATGCTAACAGTGACAACTATTGAAGGCATTCTGTGACCTTTTCCCCAAATTTTACTATTGTCTGAAGATGGCAACAAGCTGTTATCACAAAATGTCAATTATCTATTTGAATTTGTACCTTTTACCATATTCTATTTATTGGACACCTTTATTCGTGAAGAGTAACTTGTAGATTTTATGGGAGGCTTAATTTTGGCTTGCATTAGATGCACCAAACAGGGAGAGGCCATTGCTTATCATAAAACAGCTTGAGGAGCATGAACTCATGAAATTCATGTAATATTTACACAAGGGGATAAGAAACAACAACAACATTGTTGATGGTCTTGCATCAATCACTTCTTACTTTTACCAAATGTCAAGCTGGTTGAAGCCTTCCCAGAACACATTCTGCAGCGCTGAGAAGCTTAAATAAAATAAGATCTTTACAAGAATCTCCTTAGAGTCCTTCATAGACTGAAAGAACATGGTCTGTAGAACATGGTTTTGACAAGCCAATGGATGGATAAGAAATAAAAAGGGGCATTACTTGGGACTAAAATTGTATGTTGTTATAACTACAGTTAAAATAATTGGAATTTAAAACCTGAGACTTTAGAATTATGATGCTATAACCTATTTTAAAAGAGGCTCTCATAACAGCAAATTAGATACAACATCATAGTTCTAAAGAGTTCAAAGATTCAAGGTCCAATTATTTTAACAATTTCTTATAATAATAGCAGAATTGTTATAACAATGACATAAATTCGTGGTCCCAAATGATGTTACTATAATGAGGCTCAACATGGTTGCCTCCTTCACTGTAGACTAAACCAGGAGGAGAAAGTCCCTAGATACACCAGGAGGACCGTGAACAAGCTACCTGGGAGAGGATCTGGGGCTGGTTGATGAGGTGCTGGATTGGAGTGGAGTTGGGGACAGAGAGGAAGGCTGGCCAGAGTCCACTGGGAGCTGGCTCCGGAACTTCTGCCAACACCACAACACTCGCTGACTCTAGAGCAGAGGCCAGAGAAGCCGGAGAAAGTGTGGGAAGCAGGCAGACTTATCTGAGATGAAGAGGCTCGAGTAACGGCGTGAAACACTCAGTCACAAGTGGCATTAGAAGCAAAGAGAATAATAGTAAGGCAAGAAGCAGGGGCATGAGAACATCTATGCTGTGGAGGTCCAAGATAGCCATGCTGGCAGTAGGCAATATACACGGCTGTGCAACTCTGAAAATAGGTGGGTTTTTTTCCGCCTGTCAACTAGGAAGATTGTTGCTGTGAAATCCATCATGTTTGCTGATATCAATGACAGCTGTAAGAAAAGGTGATGCACAGAAGATCAAATTTTTCCATCTTGGACATCTTGCAGGTTGTATAAAAACTGACATAGTGAGAGTGGGTGTTAGAAGAGAAGCCAAACTGTGCAACCAAGCCAAGTGCAGATGTCTCCAGTACTGACAAGTTGACCACTCTGTTCCGATCCCAAATGAGATAATATAATGGTAGTGGTGTTTGGAGGAAGATTAGAAACCCAATGTGCTACGCAGGAATGATCTCCATATTATAAGTCAGTTTTCTGCCTGCCCCTGAAGCCATGTTCTGTAGACAACATCCTGTCAGAGAGAGAGAGGATATTGTATGGCATTACCTCCACTGAACTCTGTGGTCAAAAGAGTGGTCAACTTGTCTCCATACAGTGCATTACCAATGATAGATAAGTATGAAGTAACCACAAATATCCAATCTGATCTTATCTCCAATTACAATCCAACCTTGTTATAACAATAACACTTGGGACCAAGTTTTTATGTCATTATAGCTACCATGTTGTTATAACCAGGTTAAAACAAAGGGGAGTTGAAACTTGGGACCTTAGAATTATGATGCAATTGGCTGCTATAAAAAGGTTCCACTGTAGTTATCCTCCCCAAATTGTATTCAAGACCAGAAAAAGCTAGAGTGTAGAGATAGGATTGAATACAGGTGCCATAAGTTTAGGCCTGGGAAAGAGGGGCATACTTCACCCAATTGCTATCAAACATTATAGAGAACTATAATTACCTTGCAGCTTTTTTTATAACAGCCACTTAGTTATAGCATTATAATTGTAAAGTCCCACTTGTTCTAACTATAGCTCTAACAACATAAAAACTTGGTCTCAAGTGATATTGTTATAGCGTGGTTCACAAGGGCATTGCTTTAAAACAAACAAAACAAATATTGGAGCTTTAAAAATTTAGGTATATTCTCACCAAGAACTGTTCAATCTGTAGAATGCCAAATATTTACCAAGGTGTTGAGTGTAGCCAAGTGCTGTAGTAAGTTAGCATACTGTATGGGGTGTTGAACTCACACACCTGTCTACATTGAACACCTTGATAAATATGGGTCAATTGAAACATTGGTAAGAAAAACTGATTTTTTTTCAAAAATCGAATTTCTGATTTCTTTTATATATAAACATAAGTCATTGAGTAGTCCTGCTTTGTTCACTTCAAAGATAGCACCGGAGTCTGATTGTCTTGGAGGCAAAACAAATAAGACTTTATAATGAGTTATTCCTTTCACATTCTCTTTCTTCCATTAACAAACAATAGTTTCCATTTTCAGTGAAGCATTGGCTAGAAAATGTGTTTGCACCATACAGCAGAACCTTAACTCAACAATTACTATATTTCAACCATTATTTTTTAAAGATTCTAACCAATTCCCTTTCAAATTGCCATCTTCAATTCAATTCAAGATCAAATTATAGATGGTAGCTTGAAAAAGAGGGAATTGGTCAGGAGATTTTAGAGAAAAAAAAAAGATTGAGAATTATAGTCAGTTGAGAAGTTCTATTAGAATTTTGAAAGAGAGAGAAATGTGAAAGTTATGAACTCCAACTATATAAATATTTCTCATGTGTGCAACTAAGGTGACATGGATGTTCAAACCCAACAAAACACTGTTATAAACACAAAGTAAAAAGACCAAATCCAAATAAATAGTGTGTGACGTTTCGGTAATAGCATTGTTACCATCTTCAGACAAAAGATGGTAACAACGCTGTTACCAAAATGTCACACACAATTTATTTATTTGTATTTGGTCTTATTACCTTGTGTTTATATAATCCAAATTGTACCTTATCAGAACACTGTTATGTATATAAAAGATAAATACTGCTATAGAGCAGAAGAAAGGGTAACACAGGACCTGACCATGACAGCATAAATTATCTCTGCTAGGAGATCACAGTTTAGTAAGGGGGGCCATGGACTGTAGAGGTGGGTGTAATAAGCACACAATGTTTCAAAGTGGAGTTAATCTCTACAGTCCATGGCTAGAAATAACAGAAAAGTCAGAGAGAATGCCGGGGGAGGGAGGTGGAGCAGTACAAAAGGAAGGAGAGCTATTGCTGCTCTGTGATATCAGGATAGTCCCATGAGTTGTGACAAGATAGGATAAGAATGGAGTTGGCTTGAGACAAAGATTCTGTCCAGTAAAACCTGTCTTAAGTTAAGAGGCAGAGGTCTGAACATCACAGTTTGAACACATACTAGGTAACCACAGGGTCATATAGTTTTAGCTGGAAATAGTGCTTCAAGAAAATCCATCTTAAAAAAACCCCTTATGATCAATATAGACTTAAAAACTGCACCATCTATTGACTGTCACTAGCTGCCACAGAGCATTTGAGTCAATTTTGATTAAAAGTTGCTTTTTCCCTCTTTCCTCTCCCAACATCTATATTTTATCTAAAAAAAAATTTCCCAGCTACTTTGCCAGAGCCAAATTGTGGATCACATAAAATCAAAGATACCCTGGACTGATGAGTCTTCAGGCGGGATTGCCAAAGCTCATGTAACTGACATGCGACTACAGAGAGGGTCACCAGATGCTGCATATTTTGCCACCTCTATTAGAATCTGAGAGAAGTGTCTCTTTTTTATTTTAAAATGCAAACACTGTATTTACAGTGTTTGTGAGTTGCATACAGAAGGTTTCTGCCTGAGACAGGTTTTACTGTGGAGGTAAATTAGAAGTCAGTTAAATCTAGCTGTTGACCCAACATGTGCTAAAGAAGAGCAAGAAAGTATGTGTGTGGCCAACAGCTGGATCAAACTCCATCAATCCTAGATGGAGAGGACAGAGAAGTAGAGAGACAGGATGAAATGAGCCAACAAGAAAGGAAACTGATGGGACTAGTGGCTAGGACTGCTCCAGCCCCCATCCACCCGGACAGTTAGGTGACAAAGGAGCCCAGAATGGAAGCTAGCTGCAAGGTGATTAGAACAAGGAGGACCACTCTACCCAGACTGCCTGTGGCCGTAGCCGCTGGGATGAGGAAGAGACCTCCAGTTGTGGGATCCCTGGCCAACTGCAGGGGCTCAGCTGAGCCCTGAGAGTTCACCCACAGTGTGGGGCCTGCCAGGACAGGGGCAGGGGCTGCAGCTACCCAAGGTTGAGGGGCTGGGGGCATAGTGCCCCCACGAGGAAAGGGCTCCAGCCATGTAGTTGCAGCGGTGGCAGCAGCGGAGGCCTCGGCTGCAGCAACACCTAGAAGATTATAGCAGGGCCTCCACATGGCAGCCAGCATGACTTACCTGGAGTGACTAGCGGTAGGAGGGTGGTGTCCTTCTTCAGTTCCCTGCCATCCCCACAGTGAGTGAATACAACATGGCACCTATACCTATACTATAGACTTTAATGTAAGACCACCTAGAGCATTCCTGGTGTTCCTTGAGATGATCATCAGAAGGTGGGCTGTATTGGGTTAGATTTAATTTGACAAAGGGAGAGAGGTGGGGTTCTCAATCAGACAGATCAATCCTCTAAGATTTTATTATTTACTAGTCAACCTCTAATAAAATGGGACTCATCAGATATGAAAAATTATTATTCAGAAGTACCAATTGATGGCTATCTAAAAGTACTGGAGGGTATTGAGAAATTCCATTCGGTCTCAATCCCAATGAATGGAAAACCCCTATTTGTACCTCCTAGTGGGATTAAAACTCCAGTAGAGGACGGGCAACATCCTAATGGGATGGCTAACACAAAAGGGAACCGAATGAAAGCCAGGATAAGTGTTCGACTAATTCTTGCAATAAAGAAGGACACTCTTGTCCTTGGAGGGGGGGGGGAGAATTTGCCTTGAAGGTGGAAGAGCTAAATCTATTTACCAACGGCATAGACAGAAGAAGGCACTGGCAAACCACATCTGTATCAAGCATTGCTGAGAGAACTATATGAAAAGATCTCATAAGAGGGAAAGTAATAAAAGAGAGATGGAAAACTACACTGAAAAACTATAAGAAAAAGAAGAAACATGGAGCACAAAGGATTTTGAAAAAGAACACCTCCTCCAAAAAAATCTTAAATAATGCAGGTTCTTGATGTGACAGTAACGAAAAAAAAAATATATAGGAATAGATGACGTTCCAATTGAGGTAAAAAAACAGCAGGAGAGGAGGCCCTAAATATCACCACTGAACTATGTCAGAACATATGGGAGTGTGGAAAATGGCCAACAGAATGGAAAAAAATCAGTATTTCTATCTATCCCAAAAAAGGCAAACCCAAAGATCTGCAGCAACTACAGAACCATTGCACTTATCCCCCACACACAAGTAAAATATTTCTCAAAATAATAAAAAGAATGGAACTTCCCATTTAAATAGAGATTTACCACCAGAACAAGCAGGGTTCAGAAGAGGTAGAGGGACAAGAGACCAAATAACAAACCTAAGATGGATAATATTGGAAAGGAATAAATAAAAATATACATTTATGTTTCTTTGACCATAGCAAAGAACTTTTGATTCATGTAAACCACTCTATCCTATGAAATCACTAAGACTCATGGGAGTGCCAGAACACCTAATTGTCCTGATTAAAGAACTATATACAGAACAGGAAGCCACAGTTAAGACTGAATATGGGAATACTGATTGGCTCAAACAACAAAAAGGAGTGAGGCAAGGCTGTATATAATCACCATATCTCTTCAATCTCTACACTGAGCCTATCATGAGATTGGCTGATCTTGATAAAATAGGTGCACACATTGCAGGGATGAAAATAAATAACCTTTGTTATATTGATGACACCACACTGCTAGCAGAAAAAAAAAAAGAAGACCTAAAATATATTATGAGAAATTTGAAGAAGAAAGTGAAAATTTTAGTTTTAAAAAATAAATAGCAGCAAGTCCAAAATTAAAACTACCGATAATATAAATAGCTTTGAAATTCAAAAAGAAAAATTGATATAGTTGACCACTTCATATTCTTAGGATCCAGGATTGATAAAATGAGAGGTTGCTTTGAGGAAGTAAAAGAATAGCACTAGGAAGAGACACAATGATGAAATTGGACAATATTATGAAAGATAAAGGTATCTTATTCAAGACAAAGAAAGGAATTTCAGAGGCATTGGTATTCCATGTATTCCTTTATGGATGTGAGGGCTGGACTCTTAGAAAAGAAGAAAGAAAAAGCACTGAAGCCTTTGAAATGTGGACATGGAGAAAATTTTCAGAGAGAGAGTACCATGGACAGATAAAAATATATATTTCAATCTTAAATGAAATTAATTCTATTGGATCCCCCCCCCCCTAGAATCCCAAATATGTAAACAAAGAACTACTTTGGACATATAATGAGAGCAAATGGTTTATAAAAGATGTTGAAAAAATTAAAGGAAGAAGCTGGCTAGAAGGGGTCAAGAAAACTACCAGAAGGTTACTAGATGAGCCGTGAGTAATGATCACTAACAGATCAAATTGAAGAATATATAGAACTTCATCTTTGCCGGTCCCAAGCCCGGATGAAAAAGGAGGAGGGGGAGCAGTAACAAGCTCACTAAAAAACCTGGGCTCAGCTGGCCCGGCTGATAGTACCCTGTAAGGGTTCCTAATCCAGGGATACAGGATGAGCAGCGTTTGTACTCCATGTTAGGAGCAGCTGCACATGGTGTCTGTTCCTCATGTCAGAGGCGGCCATTTCTTTTGGAGCTAAGTCGGCCTGCCACTGAGTAGCGCTCCCAGTCTTAGTGACAAAGGCAGACACATTCTACTTCACCCAGTCATGATGGTTGTCAAACAGACACCATCAACAAGCTCTACAAGCTTGATACCCTAATATGATTGAGTGGAGATAAGAAAGAAGAAGAATATATAGTCACCAAAAGTTGAACTCAACTTGATGGACATTAACAATAACAACAACCTATTGACAAAAATTCCATTTATTTTTTAACCTAAGTTCAATGGAACTAACCATGATTTTAAAATGCGGATAATTTAAACTATATTCTCCTAATTAAGACTGATATTTGCATATATGCTGTGAGTTCCATCAATGGACTGTTACTTTATGTTCCCTCTGAAGATCAGAAATAGACAGCATCAAACAACACTAACAAGATTTAGAACAGGCCATCTCAAGCCATTGAAAATAGAAAATAATAACAAAATTTATCCCACTTGCCCAAAATGTAGTTTGGTACCTGCAGCTCCAGAACACATTTTGGCTTGCATTAGATGCACTAAACAGGACCTTTGGGAGAGGCCGCTGCTTATCATAAAACAGCTCGAGGAGCATGAACTCATGGAATTTGTGTAATATTTACACAAGGGGATAAGAAACAACAACAACTTTATGTTCCATTGTAGGAAGCCAACTGTGGCAGGATAGTTAGTTACCTTTCCACATGAGTAGTGTCGGTGTGAAGAGCAATGGCATTCTCTTGGCAAGTTTCAATGGTCTTGGCTGCAACAATAGCATTGGGTCAGTTGGAGCTGGTAGTCTCTTGATAAAGCACAATTTGGATTATAGATTATAGCTACAAGAGCCGCTGTTCCCAAAATGTCACACACTGTTAATTTATTTAGATTAGGTCTTATTTTCTTGTAACTGGTACTCTCCTTTAGGTATTCAGGAAAGCTATTTTTGGAGAATTTTGTTATTTTTATAAATTAAATAACTCTCTACTCTCTCTGTCCTTTATGTGAAGAAAAAATGTTGGGAGGGCCTGGTTCATCAGTGATAAACACTCCAATTGGTTTCGGCAGTTTAATTTCCCAGACCACTCTAATATTGCATTGGGCTGTATTGTGTATATAAAATAGCTTTCTACTACCTTTTTGTGTTGAAAAAATGTTGGCAAGGCCTGGCTCATCAATGATGAACCACTGGAAAGATTTATCAATGATGAGCCAAGCCCTCCCAACATTTTTTTTTCCGTCAAATAAAGGGCAGTAGAAAGTTGCTTCATATTTATAAAAGAATAAAAAATTGTGCTAAAATAATTTCAAATCCCTGTACAGATGGTGCACTGTCATTATACAACAGTAAAACCTTGCTAAAATGAATCAGGGATATAGAAAACCTTACAAAAAACTTAAAATAATTCCAAATTCTGATATATATAATAATACACAGTTGAACCCCCCTTGCTATAACAACATTACTTAGAACAAAGATTTTATATGTTGTTATAACCCCATTATGAGGGGGTTCCACTGTATCTATAAGGGATATGGTAGTATAGGGTATAATTTGGACCACAGATAAAATGACCACAAGGTAATAAGACCAAACAAGCCATTTACAGTATGTATGGATTTCTATTTGATCTTGTGATGTCAATAGACCAATAAGAATTTATTCTTCTCCAGAGCTATAAGAATAATCCCCCCAAACCTATAAATGACTTCTTTGGTCTTTTATAAACACAAGGTAATAAGACCAAATCCAAATAAATAAATAGTGTGTGACGTTTCGGTAACAGCGTTGTTACCATCTTCAGACAAAAGTACTGAATGAGAAATTTTACCACAGCATGTTTTAAATATCAAGTGTGTGATAACAGTAACTATTTAAAACATGCTGTTGTAAAATTTCTCATTCAGTACTTTTGTCTGAAGATGGTAACAACACTGTTACCGAAACGTCACACACTATTTATTTATTTGGATTTGGTCTTATTACCTTGTGTTTATAATCTATAATCCAAATTGTGCCTAATCAATTGGTCTTGTATAGTTTACAAGGAATGATTGTAGAGAGAAAGGAGATTACATGGCTTTGCGGTGTCCCGCTGGTGAGCTATGGCGATGCCAACAGGGATGTTGGGCTGGGTAGGCCTGGGTGTCCCCTCGCCAGAGCCCAGACTAGATTTGTTGGGGGAGACTAGTGGCTTGGGGGCCACCTGGCGGGGCATCTGCTTGGTCTGGGTGGTCTTTGTGGTGGGGTAGCACACCCCAATGGTCTCAGCCCGGACTTCTTTCTTCTCTGCTGAGACCGAGAGGTTCAGGGCCTGCAGGTCTTCAGACTTCTTATGGTGGTCTTTTGTAGACTCTGCTGGATGGTCTTTCTTCTTGGAGGACTGCTTGGAGTTGCACTTGGTAGGGATGCGAGAGGAGGAGGTGTAGGGGGCCACCATGGAGCAGCGGGTGTGGCGGGGCCGGGAGTCCACAGTGAGTGAGGCAATGCTGAAGGTGGAGGTGGTGGTTGGGTGCTGGGAGGGGGAGAGGATGGGGGAGGCTCGGAGGGCTGGGGTGGTCACACACACTCGGAGGGGCATGCTGGAGGTGACAGTGCAGGGGGCGTTGGCCAGGTGGGGGCTGAGGGCACTACTGACTACTGCTGCAACATCCACACCTGAGAACACAATAATCCCATGACACTTTCTCAACTTTATCACTGAAAAGGCAGAAATTGAATTATGGGGTTCGGGAATGTTTATCGCCATATTTGATGATAGAAACAAGTTGAATATTGGTCATCATCAACTCAAGAGTACTTATTTAACATCATCATCATCACGATTTTCAACTCCTTATATTGAGTATAGGAGGAAAAAAATTAAATATACATACAGATTAACTTTATCCACATTATCAAAAGAGAAAAAAAAAATGATATAATTATATTTAAACCAAAATAAACTTCCTTGATATTTTCCCAGCCTTCAACACCCACAAGGCTATGAAGGTGGTCATGTATATCTCAGGTTCCAGGACAATTGGTAAAAGTTTCTGGTGACCTATCAATAGACACCTTAATGATTGAAAGCTGTCGTTCGCTGGCCAGGAAAATCCTAATTCTATTAAATACCCAAGGGTGGTTGAATATAAGTAATGCATAATCCCCCATAGCCAAAAAGTAGCATCATGCAATAAATATTTTCTTATTGTTCCAATATTCATCTTTCTATATATATATATGCAAACACAGATATAATACATCAAGTGGGGAGCTGTTTAAATCAGGTGACATTTAAGCCACTATCCTAAAAGAGAGAGAGAGAGAGAAGTGGGACTGACCAGAAACAGGGGGGGCGGTGGTAGATTTGGCAAGGTTGGCAATCTGGTGACTGAAAGTTTTAGGGGGCTTCTCCCCTCCGCCACCCTCCATCTTGGTGGAATCACACGTTGAGACATCACACTGGGCGCATTTCTTGGCCCCGGCGGCATCTGAAAATATCACAGGCTGCAATTTCTCACTAGGTTTGGACTTGAGTTTGCCAAGCTCTTTTGATTTGTCTGCAGCTCTCTTGGCCTGAGATTCAGCAGCAGCTTTCCAACAACCGCCAGAGTTGCGCCGAGGCTTGGGGGATCCTTCAACCTTGGCTGGGTCATCTTCCTGGGGCTTGGGGGCCAGCTGGGAACTGAAGCCGGGGGGCCGGGGGGCTGCGGAGGGGGAGGTAACATTGAAGGGTGAGGGGTAGTAGCTAGCATCTAGGAACACCACATATCTCTTAGAACATTTTCAGGAGATCCACAAATTTTAAAAAATCATCTTTTAAAGAAATCTTTTATGGTGTTTAATTTTAGGCTAGAACCCTATTTAGTGCGTGCATTCTAGCTGATTAATCTTCAAAAGGCATGCATGTCTTTCCTCTTCTGTGCATTATTTTATTAATGTGTAATATTGTCTCGAATAGAAGATCATTACTTTCAAAGAACTAACTGCCACTTAAACCTAAATTGCCCTTAATTGTCCCAGAGTAAACAGAATCGTGCCTAACATCGCCACCAATGCTTTTAAGCACAATGCACATTCCCCAACTACAGCTGCTGTGCCCTGCGAGGCAAAGCATTGTATTGTTAGCATTAAATTTGCATATAAACAAGAATTATCTAATGATGTCGAAATTTGATTTAGAAAATTGGTTAAATTATTGATGGTGTCGAATTATCGTTTGGTCGAATTAAAAGTTTGTTATTTGATAGGCTGGAGCTTAGGATATGAAAACATGGTTGAATTAACGAAATTGTTGAATTATCGGGTGTCAAATTAATGAGGTTATACTGTATATAATTGAAATTAATTTCTACAGCCCTTATCTATCAATGAATATAAATTGAAAGAGGGAGGAGGGTATGGCTCATCAGTAGAGAACCCTCCCAGGATAAGGGAGCGGTAGAAATAAATTGTAACTATATATATATATTTTAGAAGAAAAGTACGTGTTAAAAAAGGTATATAATTTCAGTGAGAGAGGGTGCTAAGTTAATAATGATCTTTTAAATGTTTATTTAATAGAGAGTGAAATCTCTCCCACACAAGCCAATCAGTGACCACCTATGTAAAATGATGATATAATCCAACCTTTCCTATGAGAAACAAACCAAGAGTAACCATATTTTAGGAGGTCTCATGGAGGCTCTACTGTCTATAGATCACTATAAAATGGTGTGTTAATTAGTGGATATTCATAGGTGGCCAGAATATATGCTTATTTAATCACTAAATATCATATATATAGAACTCCGCCTTTGCCAGTCCCAAGCCTGGATGATAAAGGAGGAGGGGGAGCAGTAACAAGCTCACTAAAAAACCTATACTCAGCTGGCCCGGCTGATAGTACCCTGTAAGGGCTCCTAATCCAGGGATACAGGATGAGCAGCGTTTGTACTCCATGTTAGGAGTGGCTGCACATGGCGTGTGTTCCTCATGTCAGAGGCGGCTATTTCTTTTGGAGCTAAATCGGCCTGCCACTGAGTAGTGCTCCCAGTCTTAATGACAAAGGCAGATGCTTTCTACTTCACCCAGTCATGATGGCTGTCAAAAAATATGCATCATATTAGAAGAATATTGATTTGAGTGGAGACATTTGAGGATCTTCATTGGACACGACAACAACATTGATTTGACTAGCAAAAGTTGTCTCTTTTTATCATATATATTTATATGAAATTTTTAGGTTCTGCAGACTTTTTATTATAAATAGACAGCTTCATGCAGCTTGAGGAACTACACTACTATGTGACTTGATTTACATCAATCTAAATAAGTTACTTTAGAACATAACTCATTGTAAATAGCTCAACTTGATCAACTTTCTCTCTTCATAATACTAATTATTACAGATAACTTCATTAAACAAACTTCCATCATTGCTTAACATATTGTAAATAACTACCTCGCTATTTCTTATATTCTGTTTATGTTGTTGCTTATTTGTTTAATGGATATGTTTATTCAATGCTCTTTTTCTTAATTGTTTATTTTCTTTTTGATAATTCTGTTACCTACTCTACTACAATATGAATTATTGTAAATAGTTTCATGCGCAATTATCCAGATCGGATATAGCGTGTCTTATTTGCAACTGGTAAATCATATATATTTTTGTAATTTTGTAATTTTTAGAAACTACATTTTTCAGAACTGTTATATTTATGAATCATACGAGGATTTTTTGTTTTATATTATAGAGATCCGATATTGTGTGACCCTTTTATTCTGTAATTTTAATAGCATAAGAACACATTATTTTATTACACAAACATATATGATTTTTATGTATTTTAATGTACAAATATAGATTTGTTTTTGTTGTATATATATTTTAAGTTTAATTAATTAATTGTTCCCACAGAGTATGTATGTAAGATCACAAGTAAATAGGTGCTAACCGTAAGAAGTTAAGTTTTTCTTTGTTTACTATGTTAAAAGTTTCTCTTTTTGTTCTCTCTCTTGTAAATCAATAATGTTTGATTAATATTTTTGGAATCAGTTTCTTTAAAAAGTCTAAGCAATGTCAAAAATTTTCATATATTCAAAAAGTTTACATTTAATTATTATTTTAAAATATTTATAGCATGCGTGATGGGCTAATGTTCTAATATATATAAGATATATTAAAATTTATATTTTTATTATAACAGAATTTCTTCAAACAAACCATTTCATTGGCAAAAATTGTTCTGATCGTCTGCCAAAAAGTGAGAGTTATTATTCATAGATGATCAATAAATGTGACAGTTAAATGTTTGTCATTTTCCCAAGTTAGTGTTTCATGTCAAATAATTATCACACACTAAAATATGAGAAAAAAAATCTTTGTTTACATTTTTACAATGGCATTTTTCTATATAAACATTTAAATTCATTTGAAAAAAAAAATTACTTGTCAAATTTGCAAATAAACTCAATAATTCAAAATAAAATATTGTTTTTTCTATAATAAATAAAATATTTTAGACATTTTAATGTTTAAAAAGACCTTTTATATTTTGGGGCATTGTTTTAATATAAAGCAGAAGACTATTTACCTTTATAGGAGTTCAGAAGATTGGGAAAGTGGGATGGAAGAGATGTAAGCCTTGTAATGCTTGAATTGTCTGTTGGAGTAGGTGTAAGTGATGGATAAATGGGGTATAATCCAGTTGGCATTCCATAGCGGCTATAACCTGAAACAAACGTAAATTTTGAGAAAAGCTTTTACATCACTTAAAAATGAACAATAATGTAAAAAATGTTAAAAAGTACTTACCACATTCATAGGAAAAGTTAAATCGAAACGAACTGTACATTATATAGATTTTGATTTACATTTAGTAATTCGTTTGAAACTTTATATTGCCGTACACATTGGCTAGGGTGTAGCAGCCATTTTTATTTACTTGGAAACATGTTGCACATTAAAAATGCCAGTTTCTTTCGTCGTTGATTGCAATTATATAATCTGAAGCTCATTTTAATATTTACAAATAAGTATCGATATAGCCCGAAAGAGATATGTCTAATAAAATAAAACTTAAAAGTGGCAATCTGACGTCATTGAGAATCACAAAGTACCATTCTTGCTTCAACTTTCAAGCTGATTTTTGACAGAAAATATTTTCTGAAACATGATTGCACTTTTAACATTAGAAAATTTAACAGAATGGTAACGTATTAAGGTTTGATTAGATTTGAAATACGTTAATGACAAGATAATACAATCAATGATGCCTCACGCCGCCGACTACAACCCGTTGTAAACAACGTATCCCCTGGCGGTGAATCGCTGCACTACACCTTCGCTCACTTCTTTGTTTTAGGTTTTTTATTTTGTTTATTTGTTGTTGTTTTTTCCGCGAGGAGGAAGGGGGATGTGAGAATGATTTTCAATGTTTATATATTTAAGGGCTAAAAATAATATTATTAAAATCGCGTTAAATTTTAATAATTAGAAAAAAAAATAGTTATTACTGGAAATTTTCCAGACGATATCTTTAAATAAGGATTTTTATTCCTTTCTTTCTAAAAATAATTTTCTCTTTTTTTTTTTTCAAAAGCGCGAAAAAGTGTTTTGAAGATGTATATGATACCAATTATTTAAAGCAATCTAAATTCACTTATATGAATAAAATGAAAAAACGGAAAATAAAAAAATAAAATCGATTATCCTTATTTTTAAAAGAATGCTACATGGTGTCAAACTCAAAATTTTTTATGAACATTTGAGCTAAAGATAACAAAGCTGATTTTTTTTTTCAGAATAGCAGAATTTACAGCACATGCGTCGTGGCGTATAGGCCACAGGCTAACAGGAGACGAAAACAAAATATTACCCCCGAAACGCAGGATAACAATTATTTATTATTAATAGCAGCAAGTTTTGTTACGGATAAAAATTTGGAATGACTTTGAGCGCATAGGCATAAAATATATCAACTCCCACTTCTCTTCCCATCTTATTAAAACCATAATTCTCGTTTGCCCTATTTACGCCAAATGAACATACATCTTACTCTAACTTCGTATAATTTAAACCCATATGAAAACACAAAAATATTTGTTGTTAAAAAGTTTTTAAAAATTGCTACAAAAGTAGTTGGAATGTGAAAAAATATCGACATAGATTTTATAAATTTTAAGATTTGAGATATCGTCGTAATTTCAATGAGAAGTAGGCTAATAACCTAACCAGAGATGTTAGTATGATCAAATATGTGAACAAACCATCGCTACATATGGGCTTCCTGGAAAAATGAAAACAGATAAGAATAATCGTATCCAAACGATAGGCAGACAATATAGAACTGGGGTCTCTTTGGACAATAGCTGACGTGATAAGGTAGTCGTACGATATGTCCTAAATGTACGTAAATATTTCAGGCCTTTGGTAATTCTGTTGGAACAGCGCGCAATGTGTGTGCTCAACTAACATAATTCCTGCAGGAATAATGTGTGCTCGATGAAACCTGCGTCTATGGCAGCTCCATTACACTGCACTTAATTCCTGCATAGTTGACTGTCGATGAAAACTGCGTCTATGGCAGCCCCATTACACTGCACTTAATTCCTGCAGAAATTATGCTCGATGAAAACTGCGTCTTTGGCATATCCATTACACTGCACTTAATTCCTGCATAGTTGACTGTCGATGAAAACTGCGTCTATGGCAGCCCCATTACACTGCACTTAATTCCTGCAGAAATTATGCTCGATGAAAACTGCGTCTTTGGCATATCCATTACACTGCACTTAATTCCTGCATAGTTGACTGTCGACGAAAACTGCGACTATGGCAGCTCCATTACACTGCACCTAATTCCTGCATAGTTGACTGTCGATGAAAACTGCGTCTATGGCAGCCCCATTACACTGCACTTAATTCCTGCAGAAATTATGCTCGATGAAAACTGCGTCTTTGGCATATCCATTACACTGCACTTAATTCCTGCATAGTTGACTGTCGATGAAAACTGCGTCTATGGCAGCTCCATTATACTGCACTTAATTCCTGCATAGTTGACTGTCGATGAAAACTGCGTCTATGGCAGCTCCATTATATTGCACTTAATTCCTGCATAGTTGACTGTCGATGAAAACTGCGTCTATGGCAGCTCCATTATACTGCACTTAATTCCTGCATAGTTGATTGTCGATTAAAACTGCGTCTATGGCAGCTCCATTATACTGCACTTAATTCCTGCAGGAATAATGTGTGCTCGATGAAACCTGCGTCTATGGCAGCTCCATAATACTGCACTTAATTCCTGCAGAAATGATACTCGATGAAACCTACGTCCATAGTATCTCTATTATACTGCACTAAATTCCTGCAGAGTTGATTGTCGATTCAAATTGCTTCTATGGCAGCTCCATTATACTGCACTTAATTCCTGTAGGAATTATACTCGATGAAACCTGCGTCTATGGCATTTTCATTATACTACGCTTAATTCCTGCAGGAATGATGCTCGATGAAAACTGTGTTTATGGTATCTCTATTATACTGCACTTAATTCCTGTAGGAATTATACTCGATTAAAACCGCATCTATGGCATTTTCATTACACTACGCTTAATTCCTGTAAAAATGATGCTTGATGAAACCTGTGTCTATCGTATATCTATTATACTGCACTTAATTCTTGCAAAGTTGATTTTCGATTAAAACTACGTCTATGGCAGCTCCATTATACTGCATCACTCCATACTCCATTCTGCAAGAATGATGCTTACGGAGAGTCGCGCCTATGACATCTCCACTATAAGGCACGTAATTTCCATAACACGATATGTTTAAGGAAACTTTTGTCTCTAATATCTTCATTTAAAAAAATGATTCTCACATGTTCCCAACATAAAACAAAAAGAGAACGTACCTAAATCTATATATGAAAAAAAGACAAAAATTAAATATATTTCGAGGAATTATCTATTTCATAGCTTTTTAATTAATCAAAATTTACAAAATATATATACCTATGAGAAAATTATTTAACAACGGGCAAAAATGAATTCTATAAAAGTTTATTGATTGTGACAAACCAGTTGCATTACTTTTTTTTTATTTTACATAATACCTCAAGGATCAATAATATTAACATTTATTATCTATTTTAATCCGAAAGAGAGAAAATTCGTTTTCAAAATTGCCATCTTGGTAAAACCACTCATTAACGACCTATATCTAATAAGCGGCCACTTTGTGAAATCTCCAATGATGGTGTCTCGAGGCCAAGATCCGTCCGTTGATAAAATAAGAATAAGAAAGTGAATTGTTCCAAAATCACTTTATTATCTATAGCTCAACAAAAGCAACCTAGTTTATGATAATTGCAACAAAGGAATAATATGTGAAGGTTATTCACATATTAAACAAAATGTTAACGCGGGATTCAATCCTGGTTTATGGCTGTCGGGAATCGAGGGTGTTACCCACTCGTCCACCGACTCAATAAATTGAATATATAAAGGTATAATTAATCCAGAATATATATTTTAAAATGAGCAAATTGTATTTAAAGAAAATAAAATTTATTTCAATTTAAGCTAAATTTGGAGCTAGGTTCGTGGATTCAGTAAGTTTCAAATCACTTATAATGTGGCATGTGACTGTCCAATTTCTTTTCAATTGGAGAATTATAAAGAATGGGTTTAAAACATGTATATATTTGAAATATATTGTTCGGGAAAAGCTCGAGCGGATTGTGCGAAAGAGGGTTTAGACTATGTTCTCAAACTAGTATTGAAAGAAGCCCGTTTCTTCATACAGTTCTTTCAATTAATTGATTATTTTAATGCTTACAAGAGAATAAAAGCAATTGGCTCTTGCTATAATGTAAAGATTATAGCATGACATCTGCAATGTTGTGTGAAAGTTATAGAAAAATAAGTTCCGCTCCAGTTGTGGCGGCAATGGTCCAGGAGGCACATGGAATTGACATCCCATTCTTGTAGCATGACAGATCTCTACTTCACTAAGAATGGAGAAGAGCGCCATTAATTTCTGCGCCTGCTGGCAGATGGTCAAGGGTCATTTTGTCCAAATGGAGCCAAATCGTTCTTTATATACACAATTGAGAAGTGGAAACTCTGCTACAGCCTATAAAAAAAAAACATATGTTTCTTTTAAAAGTTAGTTTATTTGAATAGCATATTAAAATTACATTCTGATTGATCTCTTTAAAGGGAAAGTTGGTTTCGTGCCGAGGCTGCATCTCAATATACGAATCTAAAACAAGACTTTAGGGGGGAAGTTTGGTTGCCTTGTATATAGATTATGTATATCTACCAAGCTTACAGATGGTTAGACGTGACCGAGACATTGTATTCAGGAATGAAAATGTCAAATATTTCCTAAAACCGTCAACAGAACCTGCTTACATCATCATATAGCTCATTCATCTCCAATACTGAGTACAACCGTCAGTTATTTCACCCTCTTCTGAGCAATTTTCTTCGTAGAACTGTATTTTCTAATTACAGGTCATTCTATCAGAGTATCCTTCCTTGGTCTACCTTTCACTCTTTATTCTTCCCTGTGAATCTCTCCAGTATGGTCAATAGATGATCTCCTAATGATCCTACTTCATCTGTTGTTGTTGTCGTGTCCAACGAAGAGCCACAGATGTCCCCATACATCTCTATCACAGCAGTCGCAATGTCCACTATCTTGGACTGGCTTCATGTTGTTGTTGTGATTGTCGTATCCAATGAAGAGCCACAGATATCCCCATGCATCTCTATCACAGCAGTCGAAATGTCCACTATTTTGGACCGGCTTCATGTTGTTGTTGTTGTTGTCGTGTCCAATGAAGAGCCTCAGATGTCCCCATACATCTCTATCACAGCAGTCGAAATGTCCACTATTTTGGACCAGCTTCATGTTGTTGTTGTTGTCGTGTCCAATGAAGAGCCTCAGATGTCCCCATGCATCTCTATCACAGCAGTCGCAATGTCCTCTATCTATCCTACTTCATCTCAGAACAATAAATAAATAAATAAATAAAAATTAAGAGTGTGGCTGTATACGCTGGCAAAGGACCGCAGCGAGGGGTGGGACAACTACAACCGGAGGAAGTCGCCAGAAGGTGCGCGGCTCCGAAGAATAATTAAAACCAACCCGGTTTGGTCTCACGCCTGACCCAAATGGGAGCCAGGTGGCGCCCCTTCCTGTATGGCGCAAGTCGGCCTGGGGGACCACTGACTTGTCACCGAGGAATTCGACACAGCAGAACGTTTCTAGCTTCATTCCAGAAAAGTCAATAGTAAAATTCGTAAAAGCCAATTTCAATGAATTTATCGCTGTACACAGATAAGGAAAAAAGTGGAGAATTAACGATAGAATTGATATGAAAACGCTTTCCATGTTTGAAGCAAATACAAGGTGATCCTTCCGTAAGCGATCCATCTCATAAACGACCGACCATCGTTGTCAAATGAGATTTGACCCGATATACCCAACCTCCAATGAAGGACCACCATCGAGAGAGACCAGCAGTATCCTTGTTAGTCGTTAAGCATCCATTTGAATAGCTCCAAGTCAACATGCAGGAACAAAAGATCCCCAGAGGCCACGTGTTGAGAAGTGACCACAGCAGGTGACGTCCCTGGCCATTGTGTGGACGGGAATTTTCCGCTAGTTGGTCAATGGTCAACCGCCAAGAGGGGCGTTAGAGGTGAAGAGCGAATATACTAATTCTTGGAAGCCTTTGTTATTACTTGGAAAGGCTTACGTAAATCCTGTCCTCAACATTCCAACTTGAAGAGTACGTATATTTGCAGAAAGATTTAAAGAGAGAGAGAGAGAGAGAGAGAGAGTTTAACGCGGATATGAATATAAAGGTATAAATAATTTCAATATTTGCATAGAAATTTTACTCAAGTTTACTTATTTCACATAGTGTTGTACAATAAAGTATTATTTATTATGTCAGGGGGAAATATAACAATGACTTATCCCTATCATAACACTCGGCTGTTTGAACGACAACATGCCAAGACAAACAAAATACATTACGAGATAAATCCTTATTACAATAAACAATACCTCAGATGTCTCAGGTGAAAATTATCCAATCGCTGAAGAAATACGATAAAACTTGTAGACAACGGGTATGGTTGCATTTTGTTAGCGCCAACTTTTCTTCTTGCTTTTATTAAAATAATGTCTTACTTTGTGTCCTTTTTGCGATGTAAATGTTATTGGGAGGACATGCATGGCTCATCAGTGGTAAACCCTCTCAGCGGTTTCAACAGTTTAATCTACCATACCGGCTATTCTGCTTATATATCCGGCACATGTGAGAAATTCTTGGCCGAGGCATTTAATGAAACTTTGGGATTTAGGGATATTATCACTGGGGAAAATTTCGAAACAACCCAAATGTATTGTTTCAGTGAATATTATCAAATTGTGTGTTGGAACTAATCGAAAACAATTCAAATGTAGTGTTTCAGCGAACATTATCCCATTGTCTTAACAAAGCGAGAACAGCACAAATGATTGGTTCAGCGAACATTATCTTGTTGTCATAACAAAGCTAGAATAATATAATTTGTCGTAACAAAGCGAGAACAGCACAAATGATTAGTTCAGCGAACATTATCTTGTTGTCTTAACAAAGCTAGAACAATATCATTTGTCATAACAAAGCGAGAACAGCACAAATGATTAGTTCAGAGAACATTAACCCGTTGTCATAACAAAGCGAGAACAGCACAAATGATTAGTTCAGAGAACATTAACCCGTTGTCATAACAAAGCGAGAACAGCACAAATGATTAGTTCAGAGAACATTAACCCGTTATCATAACAAAGCGAGCACAAATGATTAGTTCAGAGAACATTAACCCGTTATCATAACAAAGCGAGAACAGCACAAATGAATAGCTCAGAGAACATTAACCCGTTATAATAACAAAGCGAGAACAGCACAAATGATTAATTCAGAGAACATTAACCCGTTATCATAACAAAGCGAGAACAGCACAAGTGATTAGTTCAACGAACATTAACCCGTTATCATAACAAAGCGAGAACAGCACACGTGATTAGTTCAACGAACATTAACCCGTTATCATAACAAAGCGAGCACAAATGATTAGTTCAGAGAACATTAACCCGTTATCATAACAAAGCGAGAACAGCACAAATGAATAGCTCAGAGAACATTAACCCGTTGTCATAACAAAGCGAGAACAGCACAAATGATTAGTTCAGAGAACATTAACCCGTTGTCATAACAAAGCGAGAACAGCACAAATGATTAGTTCAGAGAACATTAACCCGTTGTCATAACAAAGCGAGAACAGCACAAATGATTAGTTCAGAGAACATTAACCCGTTATCATAACAAAGCGAGCACAAATGATTAGTTCAGAGAACATTAACCAGTTATCATAACAAAGCGAGAACAGCACAAATGATTAATTCAGAGAACATTAACCCGTTATCATAACAAAGCGAGAACAGCACAAGTGATTAGTTCAACGAACATTAACCCGTTATCATAACAAAGCGAGAACAGCACAAGTGATTAGTTCAACGAACATTAACCCGTTATCATAACAAAGCGAGCACAAATGATTAGTTCAGAGAACATTAACCCGTTATCATAACAAAGCAAGCACAAATGATTAGTTCAGAGAACATTAACCCGTTATCATAACAAAGCGAGAACAGCACAAATGAATAGCTCAGAGAACATTAACCCGTTGTCATAACAAAGCGAGAACAGCACAAATGATTAGTTCAGAGAACATTAACCCGTTATCATAACAAAGCGAGCACAAATGATTAGTTCAGAGAACATTAACCCGTTATCATAACAAAGCGAGAACAGCACAAATGATTAGTTCAGAGAACATTAACCCATTGTCATAACAAAGCGAGAACAGCACAAATGATTAGTTCAGAGAACATTAACCCGTTATCATAACAAAGCGAGAACAGCACAAATGATTAGTTCAGAAAACATTATCCCATTGTCATAACAAAGCGAGAACAGCACAAATTATTAGTTCAGAGAAAATTATCCCGTTGTCATAACAAAGCGAGAACAGCACAAATGATTAGTTCAGAGAACATTATCCCGTTGTCATAACAAAGCGAGAACAGCACAAATGATTAGTTCAGAGAACATTATCCCGTTGTCATAACAAAGCGAGAACAGCACAAATTATTAGTTCAGAGAACATTATCCCGTTGTCATAACAAAGCTAGAACAGCACAAAAGCCTGATTTCAACAATAATTGGTGCTTTATCAAAACAAATCAATAGTAATTTCTAGGCATTGTTCAAAATACTATTCTATTGTTGAAAAAGTGAGATAATAGAACATATCCAACAATCTTACAAAGACCATTATAGGATAGAGTGATGCTATAAACAAAGAGACCGGATTTAAGGGCCCATTGTTATAGGAAGAAGAGCATAGCTACGTGTCTAAACGTTCTGTCAGTGTTGAAACAAAGCAAGAGTAACTCAGATGCATCGCTGCAACGTTTATTAGTTAATAGCTTTTAAAAAAGGAAGAGAATGTGCCAACTCAAGTAATTAATTGTCTTAACAAACATTTTTGTTGAGATATGCTCGACGCGACGCTTCTCTTTAATAACCTATTGTTTGCGACTGAGATTTGGTGCCAACAATTGGGCACAATGACACAGACATTTTCGACAACTAAAACGCGGGTTCGAAATCCACTTTGATCAAGTTTAAAAATATATTGAATCGTTTCAATGTCACCTCTACACGAATCTAGCAAAAAGAATGAATCTGAATATTTAAACGGGGCTTTGTGTAAGTGAAACTTCTACAGCTTCTCCACATGTAGCCATAAACCAACTATCATTATTACAGCCTGTACAATGAGTCTTTAAACTAATATAAAACATGCTATGCCATATATCAATTCATTTGGTATTACTATAAAGTATTTTAATTAAAAAGGCATATATTGGATCAAAATATCATTTATTTTACTAATATTTCAATTGGCTGAACGCCAACCTTTATCAAGGTGTTATAACATATTAATGTGTGTCTTGATAAAGGCCAACTGAAATATTAGTAAAATAAATGATATTTTGATCCAATATATGCCTTTTTAATTAAAGATTTATTTATGGATTGCTCTATGTAAGTATGTAAATAAAATTATAGTAGGAAACTTTGTAGGTAAGATATTGATATATTGTAAGGTCAACTCTCCAGTGAAAATAGACGCTAAAACTAAGCGCCATTTTTTGACTGTCTCCGTAAAGTGTCGGACTCGGTGACATAGCCAAAACTTTGCAAAGATCGATACTTTGTATAGGTCAAAAAATCCTTCTTCCATCCACATTTTGGCCATAGATTGGTAAGCCAGCTTACCAGTTGAACACCTCTTTGGCAAATTCTGAAGATTTCATGAATCCAATTTGCTGATATCATGAAATTAAAACCCGCCCTGGACTGAGAAGGGCCATTAGCCCGAAACCATGGTCTCCAGATGGGTCTTTTCTAAAGCTGGTGTTTTGACTTTGTCTCCGTCAAGAGTCCGCTTAATTTGCGGAGACGGTCAAGACGGTTTAGCGTCTATTTCGACGGGAGATATGACCTTACTTTGTATAAATGAAATCATTGATCTATTAAATCTATTTATAGTAGAGAACTCTCGCTCTATTCTCGTGCGGCGCGGAACTGAGGAGTGTACAAGAAGACCCCCTCCTTGTCTGGAGGAGGACTCTCTCAAGGTGGGGAAGCCTTCCTTGCTGAAGATATTTGTATATATATTCCCCTACACTTTATATACCCTTTTACTCTTTTATATTTTCTCCTTTGTAAAATTTGATTGAAAGAATCAATAAAATTGTTTAATTTGTCTATTCTCTCTCTCGTGCGAGTCTGTCCTATAAGATGAATGTTCTTAATCTCTCTTTGGAGAGGTGGTCGTATATCGGAGGTTGCGTCAGAGCAAAACATATAGATATATACAAAGAAGAATAACCTTACTTCAAGAATAATACCTTACAATAATAATAATCTTACTGCAAGAATAACCTTACTTCAAGGGATCATTTTTAAATTTTCTATATACAAAGAGTTGACTCCCAAGAGTTATAGGCGGCAGTTACCACGAGGGAATGTAATTCTACTGTCCTATAAGATTATGTCCATAGAGTTATCTTGAAAACCATTTCTGAGATTCCACCCTTCAGTGCTGCGTACATAAGAAGAATCGTCCAATACAGTATTAGAGCTCTGAGAAGTGGTCTGGTGGATTAAATTGGCGAAACCGCTGGGAGGGTTCACCACTGATAAGCCAAGCCCTCTCAATATATTTTTTTCATCGCAGTAAGGACATTAGAAGTTTGTATTATGTATAAAAGAAACATTCGTGCTTTTAAATCCTTTCATTTTATACGAGGGAAGTGTAAATACTAGACATCAGTAAAAGCTTATGGATGGGTAGTAAAATATGAGTCAAAATTATATCAGAGCGATTGTGGATTTTACCAAGATTCTCGCTCAGTCGGTGGATTCAATTGGAGCAAGATTGATCACTAACGGCACGGTGAAAGTGTCACAGCACGTGTCGGACACACAAGTGACAGACCGGCGGCAGGTCTGGCCCACTTGGGAGGTGGGAGGAGCTATTCTAAGCCTACTTAATTCTCTTCGGCGTCCGCACATCCTGCGAGCGAGCGTTCACCCCGCAGGATTTAGCTCGGCGACATGCCTACCTACCTATCTACCTGTCTATCTCGGTCTTATTTGACTCCTCTGTAACGACCTATACTTACCACTTTATATAAATATACACTCTAGACATACTCATTGTCTCCTGACAGATATTTTATCTCCCGTGTGGCAACCAAATTATAAAAACATCTCTTTCACCGATAAAATAGATGCAAATATATTTTTCTCTTGATATTGATTGTTTCTGGAAATTCACAAACTCTGTTAAAATTTCATCAAAATTCCAGCCATCAAATCGGCCCAGCCAAATGGCCAGCAAAATTGTTCAATGTCCAATTCAGAAAATGTCACCATTGTACTGGTGGAAGTGAGCTATACAGAGGACGCCAACTAGTAAGTAATCGAAACTGCCTTGGACTGACAAAGGCTGTAGCCCGAAAGCAAGGTTTTCAGACGAACACTGTAACAATGCTTGCTTTATCCCGTGGAAGTGAGATTTCTGAAAGGGACGCCAATAGACAGCGCATAAGTTCTGTGGGCATTTTGACGGAAAATATGACACACACACTTCTATATTTAAAACTACTCATTAAATAAATCCATGATTTTTTTTCTATCCCGAACCAGGATTATACCAGGTTTTCTCCTGTAGAAGGGCGTCCGTTCCCGAAAGCGGGAGAATAATAAAAATGTTTTGAAAAGATACTTTTCCCTGGAGGAATGATTAATTTTATTCCATATTGAAACAAGGGATTATTTTATAGAAGAGAAAATTATATTTTTAGGCAGGGCTAACTATTGTGTTGAAGAATAAAAGATAGAAAAAGTTTATAAATATTTTAATCTTTTTTATAAATAAATCCGACCTACGCATTAACCAAACTTCTATTTACCAACCCTCTGCTACCATTTTTAAGGAAAAAAAAAAGTTTAAATGAGGTTTAAATGCGTGTCTATTTATTAAAGTATGAATACAATTACGTCCATTCAAAACATTGTGATAACTGAGGCCATTTATATAAAACATTAGTTTTTGTTTCATTTTCGTTGAGATTCTGGATCAAAGAAAGGTAGACAAAATCAAAAGTTTTTATATTTGACGTCTCAGTTTTAACAATGTTGTGTTTTGAATCGACGCTCTGTATATTAGACTTAAAGACTTTAATAAATCGACAACATAATTAGAACATTAAACATTTTTTTTAACCTTAAAAATGGTGACAGAGAGTCGCTGAAACGTACGTAAATCGAAGTTAAAAAACAGGTGTGATATGTCTTATCTTTTTCTACGTAATCTTTTATATAAATATTTATAAGAAAAACAGCTTCCGAGGGTGAGTTTTTTATTTTATTGAATATTAATCTCAACTTTCGGGTATCACAAACCTGGTTATATCATAAAATCCTGTAAAAGGGTTTGTTTATTTAAAATTTAGCATTCCATTGGTTTTCGACTGCTACGTCCCGGGATCGAATCCGCATTGGGCACTTTTTTTCTAATAATTATTTTTAAAAAATGCTTCAATGACCCCTGATTCTTGCAAAAGTCCAATCCCACCAGCGAGTGCAAGTAAAACCAAACGGGGTTCTGGCACATTTGTAAGTGCAAAGTCGAACTGCTTTTCACATGTGTAGACATATGGTGCACTTACAGTAAAAGCAGTCGCCAACTTCTACTCACTATGAATATCATGGCCTGTACCACGTGTACTAGGGGGATAATAATAATTTAAAAAATAACATAAATTAAGATTTGAGTAAGAAATTTAAACTGTTTTTGACGCGTATGAGATTCTTTTTAAAATAAGATAATTTTCTACTGCTCTTATTAATCATTGAAATAAGGGCAATAGAAAATTATTTTAGTTTAAAAAAAAATCAACGTGTCAAAAATAGTTTAAATTTCATATAACAGATGGCACGGTAATTCATCATGTTAAGATTTGAGTTCACATACTTTTTATTAATTTTAAGAAAATTGAGACTAACATCAAATCATTTCGCCATTTCAGATACTAACAATTGATTACTTTAAATCAGTGATAGTATCTGATGATAAAACACCACATTTTAAATATAAAACCTGATATTTTTGATTCCTGTAGCCTAGTCTTAAATCGATGTTCCATTGTATTCTTATAATTTTTATATAGAAAAACTTAATTTATTTTCTATATACATAAAATACTTTAAAAGAATAATAAACTTATTAATTTATCTATATTTGTAACTATTTCAATTTTATAACAGTTTACTAAACAAAACGATGAATATAACAATCCGTTTGGCAAAATAAAAATAAATATATATTTTACATTTAACCTATTAAGTTGTTCCCTTCAACTTTTTTTATTTTTTATTTTGTTACAGTTGTTACATTTTAAAATGTATTTAATATTTCCTAAGAATTAATTATATATATTATGAATGATACAAATAATGAATCTTCTTATATTTAAAATTTAATTGTCGGAGATATAATATCATTCAAATATTAATTATTTTTTATTGACTATAATATTCTGTGATTTGATAATCTGTGGTGTTAGGCATGTATAGGTTTTTAACTTTTTATTAGACAATTTTAATTTATATTTAGACATTTTTCATTTTAATTTAGACACTTTCATTTTTATTTAGACATTTTCAATTTCAATTTAGACATTTTTCATTTTAATTTAGACACATGGACTTTTTATAGAAAATTGTCTAATTAAAAGTTAAAAACCTATATATAAGCTAATATAGATTTCTGAGAGGTGTGAAGTAATTTATATAAATAGTTATTGTTAGGGAGATAAGTAATTTTTCACAGTAAGGCTAACTTAAATATACACCCATACCTCGCTTTGCGTCGGGGTTACGTTCCAAAAAAACACGACGCAAATTGAAACGACGCAAAGTGAAAATAAATTTTCTTTGAATAAATTTGCGTTGATTTTTAGTTAGAAAGGGAATCCCCAAATTTTGATGGCATGGCGCAATCAAAAACAAAGGTGTTGCCATATTTTAGGAAAAATAAATAAATAAAAATTAAAGACTCGAATCCAGAACAACGCAACTTCGAAAATCTAACGACGTACTGTGAAAATCAGTAAAAATTAAGCAGCGACGCAACTTCGAAAAAAACGCAAAGCGAGGTATTGGTGTATATAGAAATCTATGTTCACATTTAAATTATTTAGTTTGTACCTTCAATAAAAAGGAGATCTTTATTTTAAAAGAAAGTGATAATTGCGATCCACCCAACAAATATGCAATAATAGGAGTTAAATACAATAAATATTTCAGTAATTAAATCGATATTAAAAATTCTATATAATAGAAACGTTTAAATTTGATCTTTAAAAGGTTCATATTTGAAAAGTGTAATTTAAAGACAGTTTAAAGTGTTTAAATTAAAATTTAAAAAAGAGAGTGTGTCTCAAATGTTTAAGTACCTCGTATAGATTTTTTTATTTCATGTTCTATATTTATCATCCATTCCTCTGAGACACTTTGTAGCTTAATTAAGACTAAATTAGTCAAAGTCGTTAAATATTGAGTTGAGAAATAAAAAAAAAAAAAACTTTTGCTAGTCCAAAAATCTATTTTTGCTGATATTTTTTTATTTAGCTTTATTCTATTTTGGACTCGTGTTTTTTTAATTGCATTTTTTTTTTAAATTTCTATACCTAATACATTTTTATTGCTCGATTTTTTATATGTATATATTTTTTTTATGATTGATTTAAATAGAATTCTGGTGTTCAAGAAGAAATGCCTCAGCAAAAAAATATATAGATTCTAAATTTGATGATATTATTAAAAGATAAACAGAGTGCCAAAAAAAATTCACTGTTACAAATTTTGCGATAGATGGCAATTGAATTTATAAAATTAATGATAAAATTAAACTCAGAATATGGCAAATCCAATAACAAATAGCAATAGGATGAAACAACCACAGTCGTTTGGTAACTAGCTAGATTGACAAACTTCTATACAAAACTTAGAAAAACAGACGAGATTAGGATAAGTCCTATATAGAGCCAACAGGTTAAAAACTATCAAAATATCTGCTAACCTCTTTTAATACCTATATAACTTTACATTTTTTATTTTATTTCGACTTAAACCACTATGTCCCACTAGGGACACTTGCATTTTAAAGGTAAACTAAACATAGAAAGAAAAGAAAGAAAGATCATTTGAAATATGTACAAGAATTAGTATGAAATTTAGTTCTATGAAAAGAGAAAAAAAAATCAACACAATTGAAATATGTACAAAGAGTTGGTAGGCAAATATTGTTAAATGAAATCAATTGTAGTGTATTCAAGGAAAACAATTTACAGATTGAATAAAGTTTTAAGAAATTTTTTTGAATAAAAATATGTAAGAGATATTAGAGAATTATTCACAATACAAAACTATGCTAAACAGAGTTAATGTCTAAATAAAAGATATATAATAAAACTCAAAAGATCAATCCATCTTTTAATAACAAGAATAAATGAATTAATTCTGTTAACTATTTTTAAATATTTTTATTTACCCAATTCTTTTTTTTTTACAGAATTTTTTCAATTTACCAAAAAATATATATTTTAATTTTAATTAATTTGTATTTTAGAGAGAGAGTGTGTGTGAGCAATATTTTATACGCTTTTTATTATTTTTTGGCAAATATTTTTGAAAAAAATAATGTTTGATTCTTTAATTTGGATTGATATTTTATTTAGCTTTTTTTTTCTTCGTCATTTGTTTAATATTGAATTTTCTAAAGCAAGTTTGAGCATTATATTAAAAACCTAAATTTTGCAAATTCATTCCCAATTTTTTGACGAAGTGAGTCTTTTTTTTTCCTCAAGTCAATAAATGTGATGGAGGAAGCAATAAAATGATCGTTTGTAGCGGTCCATTTCCGAAGTAAGGTTTGCTAGATGCTCTGACCTCTAGCCTCTCTATTTCTGAGGCAGTTCCTCTAGTCTTTGTAAACCCAAACCCTTCTTTATTCTTACTCTTTGTGATGTAAATTGTATTCTAAAAAAATATTATTTATGCATGAGAGTTTTATTGTGTTTGGAAGATTTAAGAATAAAGTTGAATTTCTAAGAGGAGATTGTCTGGAACATACGCATCTATATATAATATAAAGTTGCGGATGGATGATATTCATGTATCAAAAGAGGTACCTATCCTTTTAGTTGTGCATCAGAACGATGGCACAGTGCATCATCCTAATAATAAAACTTTACTGATGATAATGAATGAGCTATAACAACCAGTTTTGATAAATTCAGACAAAAAGCCAACCTATATACCATGGATTCGGGCTTTGGCCCTCAATGACTGCTTGTACTCTGTGAGATCTGTTAAAGGTCTTCCAAGGTGCAGAGAGGTACTGGAAAACTCTCCACATCCTGACTGTTCCTCTCGGTTAACACAGTATAGCGAGAGTCGACAGGATCTCACACATCGGTATGATTATGAAATCGGTTGAATTTGTCAAACAGGTATTTAAACTGATGAAGTGGCAAGGGCCGATTTCCAGGCTAGAATACAACATAAAGTTGCTGGATGATGATATTCATGTACAAAAAGAAACATCTCTCCCTGGCCTTTCCTGGAGATGGTCGTTTATCGGAGGTTAGATTGAATTAGAGGGGGCTTCAACACGATGCCACAGTTCCTTGACAATAATAACAGGCGTGATGAGATGCCCATTTAATAAAAGAGTCAGTGTATTGTAATTAAAAAGGCAAGATATATATAGAAATATTTGTTCCTCCAATTTACCCAGAAGTTTTAATTAAGTTTTCCTCTGTATATAAATTTCATATTACAATTAAATGTGATTAACTTTAAAAAATATAATTAATAGCATTGTGTGCTTATTACTGGTACTATTACTATTATTCCTGCATGTACCCTACGTTTCTGCTTGGAGAATCTGTATAAAACTAAAAGGTCTTAATAAAGCGCTTTGTTGTTGTTGTTGATATATAGAAATATAAAAAAGGCATATATTGACCTGACATGAGCATTTTAGATAGCAGATCGCTATTTATTGGAATAAAAATAAGATAAACGTCAATTTAGGCTTGCTGCAAATATTCTTGGTCTTCTTCTTCTTTCTTATCTCCACTCAATCATATTAAGGTATCAAGCTTGTAAAGCTTGAGACTTTTGATGGTGTCTGCCGGGGAAGAGTAGATCTCATCAATGGATGAGTCAATACAGTCAATAATGTTTTTGGTAAATCAAGAAAATATCCAACCACGAACATAGCTAGTCCTTCCTCTTTTTTGTTTTCAAGAATGGTTCAACTCTCAGAAATGGGCGGTTGTGGCTGAGGCGTGGCTGAGATACAAAGAACAACCCTGCGGCACTCACGCCTACTTCCTCCAAGAAAATGTCTTCATAGCCTGCCCCAGAACAAATAGAAGAAATAAAGTCATCTCAAACGCATGACCGCAAGTACGTAACAAAGAACAAACCATTAGAACCACAACACCATTATACTCAAAGATGGGGAAACCTATAATTTAGACTTTAAAAAATGATGGCCACCGGGTAAAATTCTGGAAACAAATGGGATCATGCTAAGGCTCTAAGTACCTCCACAGTATCTAGATCTTCTGTGCCTACGGGCATTTCAGAATTTATAAATAAACTAGACGGCTTTGTTTTCAAATCTCAATCGTTGTTCATTTTGAGATGAATTTTGATATAATCCTGAAACACCATTGATTTGTGTATGATTTTTTTTCTTTTCATTGACGGGTTTGAATAAAAGATTCCTGATTCGCACAGGTGTGAATTATATGCTGTTCCAAACTAGATTCTAATGTCCAGCAATGGCCGCAACTTTCAGAAAATTGAAAATGGACCCAGAGAAGCAGCTTTACACACCCAAGATAGAGGACATTGTGACTGAGATAGAGATGCATGGAGTCATCTGAGGCTCTTCATTGAACACAACAACAATAAGAATCTTTTTTTTTTTTCAGGAAAAGTTTCCAACGCGGGATTTGATCCCGGATCATGGTTGTCGAAAATCGATTTGTACCATTCTCCCACCATTATAAGAACGTAAAAAGTATAAATATGTTCTTGAAAGAGCTATTAGTTCTGTACCTTGATATATCCATGAGGCCATGTACCGATTTATCTTTAAATACCTGTTTTATATATAGGATATATCATAAATTACGTTTCCTACCAGCCAAATAGCATATTTTCCGGCACTTTAAATTGTGTGTAAGAGGTGTTGGAAAAGAAAATGTAAAAAGGTCATATCAATTTATCAACTTCAGCGAAGTGCCAAGGCAAATGGACAATCATTACTCACTCTGAGGTAGCCTAGTGAAATCTCTGCAATAGGAGGGTATATATGTATTTATAATTTATAGATTTATTTCTTTTCTCAAAATTTTCTAAAAATAATTCCTATTTTCATATCCAATAATCTGTTAAAGCTGGTGTGGGATTAAATAATCTTGGAAAAAAAAAATCAAAATGAATTCAATTTGATTTTACAAGATTATACTTGTATATTGGATGTCTATCAGAAAAATCAGCTTGCAATCAAATATTACCAGAACCATTTATATTATTATATCAGTTTTCAATCGTCGTGTAGGGCCCTACCTACTTTCAAGCTATGTAAGATATTTGTAGCATAGACTGATATAGTTATGGTATAAAATATTGATATGTTCTGGTGTTTTTTTCTTGAAAATTTTAACTGCACACACACGGCAGCGTCGCGCCATCTATGCGTAATAAGAGACACTATGAAGCGCGAATTTATTTCTTTTTTTTTTTCCCAAATTAAACCGGTGAAATCAGAGGAAGGATTCATTGCTATTAAGCCATCCCTCCCAATATCTTTCTAAGGAGAGTCGGAAATTATTATTATATATATGTTATAAAAAAATGAGATTTATGTTGATTTATGATCATCTTGAGAATTATGCTATGGTAATGCAGTCGTGGTTAAAAATCTTGAAAGTATAATAAATAAAATAGTTTTGATCAGAGATTTCTTTAATTGAACTAAAGTAATAATTATAAAAAACATAATTTGGTAAAAGTACTGCCTGGTTTAAGGCGTAAGAATAAAAAAAAAATTGAAAAACTTATTTACATAATGTACAAAAGGTTGAGCCGGCCATCGAGAAAGAGAGAGAGAAAATATCTTTATTTACGATATTTTTTTTCTCTCACTCTTTCTCGATGGCCGGCTCAACCTTTTGTACATTATGTAAATAAGTTTTTTTTTTTTTATTCTTACGCCTTAAGCCTGGCAGTACTTTTACCAAATTAGATTTTTATAATTATTACTTTAGTTAAATTAAAGAAATCTCTGATCAAAACTCTTTTATTTATTATACATTCAAGATTTTTAACCACGACTGCATTACCATAGCATAATTCTCAAGATGATCAACAGAAATCTCATTTTTTTATATCGAGAAACAACAACAATTAGTTTTTATATGGGAAGAGTGACCTCTGGCGGTCGATTTAGCAGAGTATTTGTATCTATGAAATATATTTGAGAAATAAAATAACATTTTAAATAATACCTTTATATAACATATATATTTTTTGGAAAAGGAAATGTGATAGCGCTGAATTCTTATATCTTGTATAAAAATTCCTAATTAAAACGCAGACTTTTCTTGATTCAAGAATAAAATCGAGAGGTCGGTTATAAGCAAGAATAAGGAAGAGAGGCGGCAGTCCAAATATATAACCACAGATTCCAGGTAAATCCTGGGAGATTATCCTCGCTCTATCCCTGGATTAAACGGCGCCGATATTGCTCTTGAAAGGTCCATGGGAGTCTATGCTAGGTCTAGAGATTACGCATATATTCTATTTTTTTGGGTGCTCTATAAGTATTATAATACATTTTTAAATTTTACATTATGAGTATTAATAGAACGCTATACCTCCCATGAGCGACCCATCTGACGAAAGACCCTCTTCCAGTAGCGACCTCATTTGATGAGAAATCATCTTTCAGTAGTGATTCATTTGATGAGAAATCATCTACAAGAAGGGAGCCATTTAATGAGAGACCATATTCCAGTAGCGACCCACTTGATGAGAGACCACCTTTCAGTAGCTTCCCATCTGATGAGAAATCATCTTCCAGTAGCGACCCATCTGATGAGAGACCATCTTTCAGTAGCGACCCATCTGATGAGCAATCATCTTCCAGTAGCGACCCATTTGATGAGAGACCACCTTCCAGTAGTGACCCATCTGATGAGAGACCACCTTCTAGTAGCGACCCATCTGATGAGAGACCATTTCCCGGTAGAGACCCATCTAATGAACAAACACCTTTCACAAGCGATCCATCAAAATAAGTGATCACCTTTCTAACCCACACACTTTTATAATTAAAAACTCTCAAAATTGCATCTTCTATGAAGATATTAGAGTAAGTAACACATTCCATATAGAGTTTTCATATTATGTGAGGTTCAGAGCCTTATCAAATGTTCTATAAAATTAGTTTATATCGTTCTTTATAATTTTACATCACATTCAATTGTTTAATCCATATTTGTCTCACCATTTGATCATAGATCAGACGAATATGCTTTTAATAATTTAATTTATATGTTAACCAATTTGGTGATCGAAATGGATTCTGAACTTTTTGCATTGTACCTTCGATGTCATTTAGAATTTAATCATCTTTGGAAAACCCATCGAAATCGATAGACACAGCTCACCTTTCGTTCAGTAGGAATGGCATTGTGTTTGAAAGAAACCTACGTTTCCGAAAACTAATAGAAGTCCACAGAATGAAACCATCAATGATATAGATTAATACGTGGATGACAAAAAACCTGAACATGAACATCCATAATACAAGAAAAACATCAAGACCATTAAAATTGTTAAGTTTTCGCCTAATAATTAGCTTGCCGGGCTAAATGTAAAATGAAACCGACATTCTAAGGCGAGCATTGCACTTGTATCAACAGAAACAGTCAAGAGAAAGTGACAAGTTGGATCATATACTATACCATATATATGTATGATCAAAATACGCTGTGAAGCTTTTAAAAGGAGAGTACTAAGGATGAAAGTGGATATAAACAGGAGGCATGAAACTCATTAAAATTAGCGAAGTTGTCAGCATCCATCTATCAGCCATCTTGGAGTGATCAGGGGTCAAGCCACTATCGATTGTCAAGAGGACGCATGCTCGCGCTGACCTGCATCGACCTGTGCGACACCGTTCTCCGTGTCCACTCACAGAGTCATCTACAATACTGAAGTCATTGTTGACAGATATTGGTCAACACCAGGATGTCAATCGGTACGGCTAGTACAACATTTACTTCCAAATTGGATCGATACAAAGAGAGAGAAAATAGAGGTAACCTGGGCTCCTGGAGCATAAATCGCTGACTACCCGGGATGTACGGCAGTCTAGAGGAGAAGTCTAGTCATAGGGTGCAGATTGCTGAGGTGAACCAGGTAACCAGGTAGTTCCAGGCCGGCAGGGATCGATATAAATACTTGTAGAGCTTAGCATATACCTAGATTGAACGAATTTCTGAAGGCAGCTATCTATAATGGCAAACAAACCAAAAGCACTATTTCTCACTAAGTTCAGAGGAGTTTCTAAGACGTTTCTGAGAATGGCTTTACAGATCTTAATGACTAATAAGGCTGACCATAATCACGAAGTCATTGACAGTAAATATGAAGTAATTATTGAAAGTAATTCCACTTTATACACAAAACGAAAAATTATTCCCAAGATACAAATGTTCTAAAGATTTTATACAGAGATCTCGTGAAAGAGATAACATACACTTCAAATAACATAGAAATCAGAATATATATTTAAGATTGAATATGTAATTCCTACATGTTCTTATATCTAAAAAAGTACTAAAGAATTACAAAGAAGAATCATTCTAGATTTTCAGTGTTTTAGGTTTAGCTTTCCAAAAGGTCAAAGGTCAATATCGATTTATTTTATTGATAGCCGGAAACTGGGCGCAAAGTGAAGGTGTTAACTTCAATAGTGGGTTCAAACCGGATATTTTAATTACAGTAGATTCTCGTTTGGAGTTCAAACCGTAGCTAAGAACACGATTTCCTGGTCTGAAATGTACAATTATAGTATTCATGATTCAAGATAAAATTGTGAAAAACATTTAAAAACTACAAAAATTATTTCTTACAAAGAGTTTCTTTGAAGAAACTCATTTTTGGAAGTTTTTAAACAATTCTAGTATAGGAAAACAAATATGAAATCTATCGCATTTTGAGTCAAATCGATTTTAAAACCCAAATTTATGTACTCCAATCTAATTGTATAAGTTTAATTGGATAGTTTTGAAGCTAGAAGGCTATTGGGATAATATATTTTTAAAAGCTTAAAGATTGTCTTTGGATGTCAGCGTCACAAACAAGTAAACAGCGATACAGTAAACAACTAGCATTTTGATCGCAGTAAGCGATAAGGATATCCGTGAACAGTAATTTTTAATGATGATGATAAAGAATATATTCAGGATGAACTCGGATTTAAGACAGATAGTTTCTGGTTACTGGCATGTGATCGTAAATCAAGACTGTAATATATAATTTCTTGAAAATATAGATACTTCGGCCAGTAAATCTTTTTATTACCTCGACGTTTCGACAAAAAGCTTTTGTCCTCGTCAGGAGCAAACAAAAATTTAAATATTTGGCAAGGCGTTAAAAAATTATTCTAAAGCTCCAAAGGCGTTCTCACGCGATATTCCAATTGTAAAATGTAAGTTCTTTTGGACAAATATATGGGAATAGGTTAAATCAACGTTTAGTTGATTTCTGCTCCACTAGATGGCGCTCTGTCATCTGGAAAACGCTCACGTTAGTGTTTAGGATATGCCTTATTTGTTTTTAATATAAGTTCTTTGTGTACGAAGAAGAGAAAGTATATTCAAATTCAAATGAAGCAAATACTTTAATTCAGCTTACTCTTCTGTTCCTTTGTTAAGGAATATCGCGTAAAAGACAAAATAAAGGCTAGGTGTGTGTGTTACTTTAGCTGTTGTAATCTTCTCGGGAGAATACGTCTAGATTGGAATAAGAAATGTCGAGAAAAAAAGTGAAAAAAAAAAGAAAATGAATAAATACATATAAGCCCTCAATAAATGGTCTATCATTATATTCTAACAGACATTTAACTATTTCTCACCCACCAGCCCCATCGGCGAACAAGAGCCATCGACACAAAACAGAATACGTCCCGTCTCGGGAACAAGCCAGCGGTACCAGAACAGATTCCAATTCGGGAACAAGCCAGCGATGCCAGAACAGATTCCATCTCGGGAACAACCCTGCGTTACCAAAAGCAGAGAGAACGCACTCCATTTCAGGAACATGTCAACGGTGCCAGAACAGATTCCATCTTGGGAACAACCCAGCGTCACCAAAAGCAGAGAGAACGCATTCCATTTCAGGAACAAGTCAACGGTGCCAGAACAGATTCCATCTCAGGAATAACCCTGCGTCACCAAAAGCAGAGAGAACGCACTCCATTTCAGGAACAAGTCAACGGTGCCAGAACAGATTCCATCTCGGGAACAAACCTGCATTACCAAAAGCAGAGAGAACGCACTCCATTCAGGAACAAGCCAGCGGCGACAAATGCATACCGCTGGATGGATTGGCTGCTTAACCCAATGGGTTGTACGCCTGCAGCATAAACTGCACCCCTGACCTCGTCTTCTAGTTTTCCATCCAGTGGAAACTGATGCACGCTCGTGCACCGAGCGAACATTTGGTATGGGCCCTCGCTTTTAAGGTCTAGCTCAGTGATGTCAGCACACAAGCGTCTACAGGAGTAATCGTCGGCCGGGTATTGTCCAGGCTGTCCTTCTTTGGACTCCAATAGGACTTCACACACTTTTAGCCCTCGCTCCCTTACCCATCCACCCTGAATCAATCACGAATCAGAGCCATCTGAGGCACGAACATGACGCAGGATATCTCGTGGAGGTGGGGGGGGGGGGGGGGGGGGGGGGGGGGGGGGGATTTACTGCTGTGTACACCCCTTTGTTTTTTATGACGCGCTCGGCAAGGACGAACCCAATAGCGCATATACAAAGCGAAGACCCAAGAATTTCAAGAATCCGTGGCGGACTCCTCCTTCGGTAAACCCATCGGCGCAGGATCCGAACGCGGAATCAACCTCTCCACTCCCTTATCCCCAAGGGTATGGCGCCCCTGCCCTTTCTCGACGGCCCGCCTCAGAACCAGCCAGCACTTGGTTCAGGGTCTTCTTTTCCGGCGGCGACAAATGCGAACAGAAAAAATCTGGAACAAGCCATTGGCGCCGAATGCAAACAGAACACATTCCATATCGGGAACAAGCAATCGGCGCCAAATGCAAACAGAACACAGCCTATTTCAAGAACAAACCAATGGCGCCAAAATGCAAAGTCACGCCCCATTTCGGAAACATGCCGGGGCGACAATGCAAACAGAACACACCCCATTTCGGGAACAAGCCAACAAAGACAAATGCAAACAGAACACCTCTTATTTCGGGAACAAGCCAGTAACGACAAATGCAAACAGAACACATCCCATTTCGAGAACAAGCCGGGGTCGACAATTCAAACAGAATACAGCCCATTTCGGGAACAAGCCAGCAACGACAAATGCAAACAGAACACATCCCATTTCGAGAACAAGCCGGGGTCGACAATTCAAACAGAACACATCCCATTTCGAGAACAAGCCGGGGTCGACAATTCAAACAGAACACACCCCATTTCGAGAACAAGCCGGGGTCGACAATTCAAACAGAACACCCCATTTCGGAAACAAGCCAGTGGCGCCAAAATGCAAACAGAACACACCCCATCTCGGAAACAAGCCAACGGCGCCAAATGCAGTCAGAAAAGATTCCATCTCGGAATAAAAAACAGCGCCGCCAGATATAGACGGAAAATAACTCGTGTCGGGATAAAAGCCAGAGGCGCGCGAGGGGAAGGAGAAAACATTTCGTTTCTCGAAGGATAAGTCAACAGAGCAGGAAGAGACGATATTCCGTTTCTCGAGGGATAAGTCAACGGGGCGGGAAGAGACGATATTCCGTTTCGTGAGGGATAAGTCAACAGGGCGGGAAGAGACGATATTCCGTTTCTCGAAGGATAAGTCAACAGGGCGGGAAGAAACGATATTCGGTTTCTCGAGGGATAAGTCAACAGGGCGGGAAGAGACGATATTCCGTTTCTCGAGGGATAAGTCAACAGGGCGGGAAGAAACGATATTCGGTTTCTCGAGAGCTAAGCCAACAGGGCGGGAAGAGACATTCTGTTTCTCGAGGGATAAGTCAACAGAGAGGGAAGAAACGATATTCCGCTTTCGGGGGATAAGTCAATAGGGCGGGAAGAGACGATATTCTGATTCTCGAAGGATAAGCCAACAGGGCGGGAAGAAACATTTTGTTTTTCGAGGGATAAGTCAACAGAGAGGGAAGAAACGATATTCTGCTTTTGGGGGATAAGCCAACAGGAGGGAAAAGACAGCAACCCGAGGGATAAGCTAACAGGAGGGAAGAGACAGCAATCCGAGGGATAAGTCAACAGGGCGGGAAGAGACGATATTCCGTTTCTCGGGGGATAAGCCAACAACGGGCGGGAAAAGACAGCAATCCGAGGGATAAGCCAACAGGCGGGAAGAGACAGCAATCTGAGGGATAAGCCAACAACAGGCGGGAAGAGCCAGCAATCCGAGGGATAAGTCCAAAACAGGCGGGAAAAGGCAGCAATCCGAGGGATAAGTCCAAAACAGGCGGGAAAAGGCAGCAATCCGAGGGATAAGTCAGCAACCGGCGGGAAAGACAGCAATCTGAGGGATAAGCCAACAGCCGGGAAGAGACAAGGGGTAAGTCAGCAACCGGCGGGAAAAGACAGCAATCCGAGGGATAAGCCAACAACAGGCGGGAAGAGACGAGGGATAAGTCGCGGGTGGCGAGAGTTCAACGCTCCAGTTTTGAAGTGGGTCGGCGGCAGTCTGGCGAAGAGAACGCCGTTGAGCGCGGTGAATGAATGCGAGCCAAACACAACACCAGAGATGTCAATAATCCATGCGCTATAAATACACCTCATCGATTTCTATATTTCCATAATAGATTATAAATTTGAACATCAATGCCTTTAAACAGATTTTCGATTCGTTGAGGCATTCTTCTTTCCGGTTTAATTTGTTTTATCCATTTTCCAACCATATCCTACTATGAAATTTGATTATTCAGAGAAAATCATTGATATAGATCTTTCGAA
>CP092875.1:59535243-59628720 GCA_030710605.1 Cordylochernes scorpioides
ATTCTAAGGCTCCAAGGGCGTTCTCACTCCCTATCTTTAAGACAACAAATAGTTACTAATGTTGAAGATCTTCATGAATTTCTAAATAGCAGAGAGAATTGTCAAAGATTTAATCACTTTTGTAAATATATTTATGACTATTTGTCTGACCTGAAAGGATCAGGTTCCTAATCTATCTTATTGCTTCTTTTTTTAATTGCATAATAATCTATTTATAAATTGAATTGCCATCTATCGTTGAAATTTTGTACAAATGAATTTACTGGCAATGTGTTTCTTTTAAATATAATCAAATATAATATATACAGACCTTACTGTGCACTGCAAATTAGTTATTGAATAAGAGGGCTTGGCTGATCAGTAGTGAACCCTTTCAGCGGTTTCACCAAATTAATCTCTAGACCGCTCTACTATTGTATTGGATTGGTTTGGGATATACCCTGCATTTTCTATTATATATATATTTTTTTGCTTATCCCTAGTACACGTGGTACAGGCCATGATAATCATGGTGGGTAGTTAGCGACTATTATATTATAATCTATATAACGGTTTCTGTTTAACACACAATTGTAAATTAACGCAATTATCCGTAGCAGGAATATCGCGTTTTGTGTGTTGAAATAAAGTAAGTAAATTAAAGTAAGTAAGTGTGCATTCCCGAGTTTCATTTGATAATATATAACGTCCTAAATGTTCTACAGTCTTTCAGGAATCTTGCACTTCTCTTTAACCTGGGGAAACTCACCATATTTAACTTATCTGTTAGCGTGCAGAATTTTAGGGCATTGACATCGTGAATTGCGATCAATCTGTCTGTTTGAATACAAGGGTACGAAAATTGTGATCATATAGCACCAATATATGCGACTATATATTGGTGATATTGCCTGTTAAATGATAAATTAGGAAATACTGAGCAAAAGAGTCAAATTCTTAATGGTTATAGGAATCTTTATAAGCAGAGTTTAATATAGCCGTCTGGTAGATTAACCAGAAGAAATCAAATATTCACCACTAATGAGCCATGCCCTTCCATATTTACATCATCGGTTCTGTAGTTATGGAAATAGGTCATATATTTCAATTTTAAGCGCAGAAATAATTTCGTCTTTATTAACTATATTCAAAAAGTATATTTTCTTATCAAGAGGCTTTTCATATCCAGGGATAAGACCCAGAATAGTTGTCTGTATGCTTTTTTGAATAAGAAGACTCTTGTAAGGCATGGTTGTGTGATCCACGTTGTGTTTAAACAAGCAAGAAAATTATTTTATAAGTCCTCAGTTTGTATTCCTAAACAGCCTATTAGATGTGATGAACTTGCTTGCTGGAATCCACATTTTTGGAAGTTTTTGAAAAGTGTTGGTGTCATCTTTGAAGTGATATGAATTATCGAGAATAAAGAAAATGTTTTATAGAAAAAAAGTATATATATTGGCAAATAGATATTTTTATTCAATTCATTATATTCTTTTTTATTATTATTTAAGATTTAAATATTAATTGCTCTATTTTCAAAAAAGAAAAAATTGTTGCGGAATGATCTTTTCAAAGTGTTTCATTGTCGACAAAGAACTTTTTCAGTAGATAATCAAGCATAGCGACTATTAATGGAATGTTCTATTAGGTAACAATTGGCTTTCTTATAGTTGGGAAATGGACATGAGAAGTCATTGTTTCGAGAATATAGCCACTTATTGACTGTATAGACTCATCCATTGATGAGCTCTACTCATCCCCAGCAGACACCATCAAAATTCTCAAGTTCTATAGGCTTGATACCCTAATAAGATTAAGTGGAGATAAGAAAAAAGAAGAAAAAGATGATATCAAAGACTGCAGAGTTTTCCCAACCTAGACCGCCGCTCTGGAACGAGCCATCTTGTCGGGTGATCTTGTCAAAAGTTTGTGTCGTGGTCATAAAATTGGATGTTGAGGTCTTCCCCTAAATTGATCACGCGAGAGTAAAAAATAGAACTTTCTTTTTTATTTGTTGATGATCTTTATTTTTCCATCCCGCGCTCACTCCTTAATCATAAAATTCTTCTGAGCGTCCATAAATTTAAAAGCCGGCCATAAATGAGCTCCTGGAACGGCCTTTTACTCTCCTCTGGTGGTTATCGTGTAGTGGCTTGTCTCTCTCTGTGTTCGAGGCTATAGCAACACCCGACCAACTCGGGAGTTTTTCCAGATTTTTTCTTTATCACCCATCGCTCGCGTATTTCTATTGCTGTGTTACACGTTGTACACGTTTTGACAGACGTCCACATGTACAATTACGAATCTTCAATCGACTACAAAGTCTAAATTACTTTCTATAAAATAAAAGTCACCTCTTTCATCAAAAATAGACGCTAAAACTGAACGCCGTCTCCACAAACTAGCCTACACAGGTCGATGACAAGACCCCAACACCAGTTTTAGCGGATACTAAGCGCCCACCTGGAAAGGATGGAACGCTTCACGATTTTGCGTGTCATCCTTGCGCAGGGGCCATGTTAATCTTCTCTGTATCGTTCCAATTTTAGTATATGTACCGCCGAACAAGCGTGTACTGGAAAGGATGGTTTCGGGATAATGGTCCTCATCATTGACGGGAGAGGTGATCTTTATCCTTAGATCAATAATCCTCCGGCAAAATTTCCCTCTAAAATTGTTTTAAACATAAAGGGATATAAGGTTCCAACTATTTATAAGAAATAAAAGGATTAAACACGTAATTTTATTTTCCAAATAAAGGCTGCTACTAGTGGTAAGAACAGTAGAAAGTTTATTTTTTATTTGGAATATAAAATTTTGTGTTTAATGGTTTTACTTCTTAAATTGTTCTGTTATACGTTTATTTAACCATTTAAGCAAATATGAAAAATTGTACCCTGACTTGAAGGAATTGGAATCGAGCTCTATTCTGGTTTGTGTCACCTAACCCGTACCTTGAGGCTATACCGCCCACAACATTATATATGTAGGTCAATCCTATTTTATACTATTGCGTAACATTTCCACTTTATCTATTACTCCTTGACATGTGTTGCTCCCCATAGACAGTTGCCATGTTTATATGCATGTATGCCACTCGATCCTCTCAGTCAATTCTTCAACAATTAGATTTCTGTCTTTTTCTCTGGTATTCTGAAGATCCTTTATCGGAAATAGAAAAGTATCTTCTCTTTTTTCGGTTATCGTCTCGCTTTTCCATTTGAGATACAATTGTGGGTTCTCATTCAAACTTGTTCAATTATTATACTATAAATAAAATGTAGTCTGTGTATTTTTTCATAATGCCAGGTATCTTAGCCGATGTTCTTAACACTTCGTCTTCTTACAAGAAAACTACCTGAATGCTGTTGTAATGTTAAACTATTTTGTGTAAGACAAATTTCGGAATCTTATTTTAATCTGAGTGGTATGATCACCAACAATTTCACTTGTTGTGTGGCGAACCGTGTTGTCAACCTGTGGTTATTGCAGGATCCTTGTGTCCATGCCTAGGCGACATGTTCCCAAACACCTATACTTAATTGAAAGTTGTTGCTATGCCGAACCATGTTGTAGAACGAAAGCTGTAACCGTTACAGGATCTTGCTGTTTCCTTACTTAGTTGACATTCCAAAACATCTCCATCAAATTAAAACTTGTGGTAGCAATCCATGTTCCAAAAGAAAGACCCCTGTGGCTGTTGCAGCATTTTTCTCTTCCCTTACTTAGTTGACATTCCCAAACATCTCCATCAAATTAAAACTTGTGGTATTAATACAAGAGAAAGACCCCTGTGGCTGTTGCAGTATCTTGCTATTTCATCTATTTATTTGACATATTCAAACATCTCTATCTAATTGAAACTTGTTTTAAAGATCCATGTTCCAAGATAAAGATTCCTCTGGTTGTTACTGTATCTTGCTGTTTCCCTACTTAGTTGACATTCCCAAACATATTTATCTAATTAAACCTTGTTTTAAAGATCCATGTTGCAAGAAAAAGACCCCTGTGGCTGTTACAGGATCTTGCTGTTGACATACTCAAACATCTATATCTAATTAAAACTTCTTTTAAAGATCCACGTTCCAAGACAAAGAGTCCTGTGGTTGTTACAGTATCTTGCTGTTTCCCTACTTAGTTAACATACCCAAACATCTCTATCTAATTGAAACGTGTGGTATAGATCGAAGAAAAGACCCTCGTGGCTGTTACAGGATCCTCCTGTCCATACCTGGGCAACATGTTCCCCAACACCACAAGCTCCCCGTTCCGCTCCCCGTCCACCCCCCTCGCCCGTCCTTTCTGGGCGCCCACCACCGACAGTAAGTCCACTCACTCTTCGGCATTTGACAAATACACTTTGTTATTAAGAAATAAACACTATATTCACATTTATATTCAATCATCATATATGTACAATCATGTAAATACAATGAGCAGTGTTTGTACTCCATGTTAGGAAAGGCTGCACATGGCGTCTGTTCCTCATGTCAGAGGCGGCTATTTCTTTTGGAGCTAAGTCGACCTGCCACTGAGTAGTGTTCCCAGTCTTAATAACAAAGGCAGACGCATTCTACTTCACCCAGTCATGATGGTTGTCAAACAGACACCATCAAGGGTCACAACTTGATACCCTAATATGATTGAGTGGAGATAAGAAAGAAGAAGATGTTTTCAAATAAGACTCGCTTAAAAAGAGTTGTTGTTGTCGTGTCCAATGGAGAGCCTCAGATGTCCCCATGCATCTCTATCACAGCAGTCGCAATGTCCTCTATCTTGGATCGGCTTCATGTTGTTGTTGTCGTGTCCAATGAAGAGCCTCAGATGTCCCCATGCATCTCTATCACAGCAGTCGCAATGTCCTCTATCTTGGATCGGCTTCATGTTGTTGTTGTCGTGTCCAATGAAGAGCCTCAGATGTCTCCATGCATCTCTATCACAGCAGTCGCAATGTCCTCTATCTTGGATCGGCTTCATGTTGTTGTTGTCGTGTCCAATGAAGAGCCTCAGATGTCTCCATGCATCTCTATCACAGCAGTCGCAATGTCCTCTATCTTGGATCGGCTTCATGTTGTTGTTGTCGTGTCCAATGAAGAGCCTCAGATGTCTCCATGCATCTCTATCACAGCAGTCGCAATGTCCTCTATCTTGGATCGGCTTCATGTTGTTGTTGTCGTGTCCAATGAAGAGCCTCAGATGTCTCCATGCATCTCTATCACAGCAGTCGCAATGTCCTCTATCTTGGATCGGCTTCATGTTGTTGTTGTCGTGTCCAATGAAGAGCCTCAGATGTCTCCATGCATCTCTATCACAGCAGTCGCAATGTCCTCTATCTTGGATCGGCTTCATGTTGTTGTTGTCGTGTCCAATGAAGAGCCTCAGATGTCTCCATGCATCTCTATCACAGCAGTCGCAATGTCCTCTATCTTGGATCGGCTTCATGTTGTTGTTGTCGTGTCCAATGAAGAGCCTCAGATGTCTCCATGCATCTCTATCACAGCAGTCGCAATGCTTAAAGAGAGTAATAATAATGATTGAGAGACATAGAGAGACGTGGTGAAATATTGGCATAACACATATATGAACAAATTTTATCTTTTTTTTTTTCAATTCAATAAAATCATGTTTTCCTTAAATATTGTACATCAAACGTGTGAAAATATAAATGCTGAGAGTAAAAACCTTTTTTCGAATTTATATTGCAACCAAAAATTCCATTTTTATACTAAAACATCAAGTATATATATTAGATTTTAAAATATCTATTTTATCATTTTTCTCGAATGGCAGAATAGTAATAAATTGAAGGCCTAGACGTGTGTTTATTATTAAGAATATAAATAAATAAAGACCTTTCACGCCTTTAAAAAACATATTTATTTCTACCATTTTGAAATATATTGGTAGAATACGTATATATCGTAAAAAATCAATATATATGTGTGAGTTTTTTTTGTAGGATTATGATAAAATATATTAAAAATATATGCAAATATATAAAAAATGTATGCAAATATAATCTCTTCATGAAAAATCTACAATAGATCTCAGATTCTTCACAATGAAAACACTATATAAAGTTACATGATGATTTGTGTTGTGGATGGATATTTTGCATACAGGATATTAACCTATAAAAATAAAATCACCTCTCCTGTCCAACTTGAAGCAAAAACTGTGGGCCAGCTATTACCCGTCTCTGCAAACTATCGGATTGGTGACAACGCCATAACAATTGATTGTGCATAGTTTTTGTGTCATTTTGACGGCAAAGGTTACTCTTTCTTTTTATCAATGTTTTTTTAACTATTATCAAATCTCTACGAAGCTGCTGTAAAAATAAGATTGTAACTTAAAGACAAAGAATAGATACACTCATTAACAAAACTTAAGGAAGTTTTACCTTTTAGCATGTATATTGGAATTCAGACAATAACTCTCTAAAGGATATTTGATACGCAGTGATTTTTATTGAAGACACACGAGATAACCAAGTGTGAACAAAATTGCCTATGTTTCCTTCAAAAATTTTCAAAATTTGCCATGGTTGGTGTTGTGACATTTTTACCTACCAGAGTACGCTAGTTTTAGGAGATGGGCGATAGAGTTTCAAAGCATATTTAATAAAGCAATTCTTTAAGATGCGAACAGGGTTCTTGGATCTGTTGAGAAACGATTCTATATTTCTAACAGGGATTCGCCACGTTCTTTTTACTATTAATCGATCCATGCAGTACTAAAAATTCCTGAACAGTTCATATTTAAAATTATGTCGATAAACTGAAATTTTCAATCAAAATATAGGCTTATTCAAGATTTCTAAGCTTCCTTCATTCTTTCAATGCGCAAAACCACTATAGTATTTCTGATTTTCCTTTCCAATCCAGAAAAAAAATTATGATTTTATTCATATACAATTTTTTTTTACATTTCTATTATCTAGTAATGAATGAGTTTTGATTAAAAATGAAAAAAAAAATTGAGAATTAGTCTACATTTAATAATGCAAATTAGAAATTTATATTTCTAAAAACGGGAAATATGAAAGCATTTTTCTACAAAAATATTGTTACTTTGCAAAAGAGTTTACCTCTGGTATGTATTTCTTCCACATTCAGTAAATGGTTTTGTTAGGCTTTCTTGAATGCACAGGTAACTGTTCGAAATTAGGTTTCGCTCAAAGCAGCACAAGCTGGATTGTGGCAAGTGAAGGGGATGCTTGGAAGCATTCCAAGCCAAAGCTGCTCTGGCTAGGTGCCTTCCACGTGGAAGACGTCTTAAAAAGATACACAGACATTTTCTTAAATAGCCGGACAATTTCTATATTGAACATTTTATTTCATTACCTGTTGGTAGAATTCCCATGCACATAATAGCACTACTCTCTATAGAATATTTTCAGCTCAGTTAAACTATATTTGAAACATTTGATCTCCCTCCATTGAAAATATTCAATAACGAATGAAGACATTAAGACGCGAATGTTTCTTTTCATAAATAAATCAAACTTCTACTCGAAAAATATTCAATACCAAATAATGGAACAAAAATCTCTATAAGGGAAATAATTTAGCGAACTCTTCGATGAAAATCTCTCTATAAAAGAACCTTGATATAACGAAAAATTCTATAAATATAGAGGCTCTTTATTTCCCTTATGAAGAAAGATTTTTAACTACATTTTTAACAAAGGACAAGTTATCATGGAAACTTATTTTATTCTCCCCCTCTATATATCTCTTCTATTTTAAAACAGCTTCCACGTGTGGAAGATTATTGAACCAGAATCAGTTCTTATTTTCGAAAGATCTATATCAATGATTTTCTCTGAATAATCAAATTTCATAGTAGGATATGGTTGGAAAATGGATAAAACAAATTAAAGCGGAAAGAAGAATGCCTCAACGAATCGAAAATCTGTTTAAAGGCATTGATGTTCAAATTTATAATCTATTATGGAAATATAGAAACCGATGAGGTGGAAAGTGTATTTATAGCGCATGGATTATTGACATTTCTGGTGTTGTGTTTGGCTCGCATTCATTCACCGCGCTCAACGGCGTTCTCTTCGCCAGACTGCCGCCGACCCACTTCAAAACTGGAGCGTTGAACTCTCGCCACCCGCGACTTATCCCTCGTCTCTTCCCGCCTTTTGTTGGCTTATCCCTCGGATTGCTGTCTCTTCCCGCCTGTTGGCTTATCCCCCGAAAACGGAATATCGTCTCTTCCCGCCCTGTTGACTTATCCCCCGAGAAACGGAATATCGTTTCTTCCCGCCCTGTTGACTTATCCCCCGACACGTAATATCGTTTCTTCCCGCCCTGTTGACTTATCCCCCGACACGTAATATCGTTTCTTCCCGCCCTGTTGACTTATCCCCCGACACGTAATATCGTTTCTTCCCGCCCTGTTGACTTATCCCCCGAAAACGGAATATCGTCTCTTCCCGCCCTGTTGACTTATCCCCCGAGAAACGGAATATCGTTTCTTCCCGCCCTGTTGACTTATCCCCCGAAAACGGAATATCGTCTCTTCCCGCCCTGTTGACTTATCCCCCGAGAAACGGAATATCGTTTCTTCCCGCCCTGTTGACTTATCCCCCGAAAACGGAATATCGTCTCTTCCCGCCCTGTTGACTTATCCCCCGAGAAACGGAATATCGTTTCTTCCCGCCCTGTTGACTTATCCCCCGACACGTAATATCGTTTCTTCCCGCCCTCTTGACTTATCCCCCGAAAACGGAATATCGTCTCTTCCCGCCCTGTTGACTTATCCCTCGAGAAACGGAATATCGTCTCTTCCTGCTCTGTTGACTTATCCCTCGAGAAACCGAATATCGTCTCTTCCCGCTCTGTTGACTTATCCCTTGAGAAACCGAATATCATTTCTTCCCGCCCTGTTGACTTATCCCTCGAAAGCGGAATATCGTTTCTTCCCGCTCTGTTGACTTATCCCTCGAAAGCGGATTATCGTCTCTTCCCGCCCTGTTGACTTATCCTTCGAAAGCGGATTATCGTATCTTCCCACCTGTTGACTTATCCTTCAAGAAACGGAATATCGTCTCTTTCCGCCCTGTTGACTTATCCTTCGAGAAACCGAATATCTTCTCTTCCTGCTCTGTTGACTTATCCTTCGAGAAACCGAATATCTTCTCTTCCCGCTCTGTTGACTTATCCTTCGAGAAACCGAATATCTTCTCTTCCTGCTCTGTTGACTTATCCTTCGAGAAACCGAATATCTTCTCTTCCTGCTCTGTTGACTTATCCTTCGAGAAACCGAATATCTTCTCTTCCTGCTCTGTTGACTTATCCTTCGAGAAACCGAATATCTTCTCTTCCCGCTCTGTTGACTTATCCCTCACGAAACCGAATATCTTCTCTTCCCGCTCTGTTGACTTATCCTTCGAGAAACCGAATATCTTCTCTTCCTGCTCTGTTGACTTATCCTTCGAGAAACCGAATATCTTCTCTTCCTGCTCTGTTGACTTATCCTTCGAGAAACCGAATATCTTCTCTTCCTGCTCTGTTGACTTATCCCTCACGAAACCGAATATCTTCTCTTCCCGCTTTGTTGACTTATCCTTCGAGAAACCGAATAACTTCTCTTCCTGCTCTGTTGACTTATATCCTTCGAGAAACCGAATATCTTCTCTTCCTGCTCTGTTGACTTATCCTTCGAGAAACCGAATATCTTCTCTTCCTGCTCTGTTGACTTATCCTTCGAGAAACCGAATATCTTCTCTTCCTGCTCTGTTGACTTATCCCTCACGAAACCGAATATCTTCTCTTCCTGCTCTGTTGACTTATCCCTCACGAAACCGAATATCTTCTCTTCCCGCTCTGTTGACTTATCCTTCGAGAAACCGAATAACTTCTCTTCCTGCTCTGTTGACTTATATCCTTCGAGAAACCGAATATCTTCTCTTCCTGCTCTGTTGACTTATCCTTCGAGAAACCGAATATCTTCTCTTCCTGCTCTGTTGACTTATCCTTCGAGAAACCGAATATCTTCTCTTCCCGCTCTGTTGACTTATCCCTCACGAAACCGAATATCTTCTCTTCCCGCTCTGTTGACTTATCCTTCGAGAAACCGAATAACTTCTCTTCCCGCTCTGTTGACCTATCCTTCATGAAACGAAATGTTTTCTCCTTCCCCTCGGGCGCCTCTGGCTTTTATCCGAACACGAGGTATTTTCCGTCTATATCTGGCGGCGCTTTTTTCATTTTTTTATTCCGAGATGGAATATTTTCTGACAACATTTGGCGCCGTTGGCTTGTTTCCGAGATGGGGTGTGTTCTGTTTGCATTTTGGCGCCACTGGCTTGTTCTCGAAATAGGGTGTGTTCTGTTTGCATTTGTCGTTGCTGGCTTTTTCCCGAAATAAGAGGTGTTCTGTTTGTATTTGTCTTTGCTGGCTTGTTTCCGAAATGGGGTGTGTTCGGTTTGCATTGTCGCCCCCGGCATGTTTCCGAAATGGGGTGTGACTTTTTGCATTTTGGCGCCACTGGCTTGTTCTTGAAATAGACTGTGTTCTGTTTGTATTTGGCACCGATTGCTTGTTCCCGATATGGGATGTGTTCTGTTTGCATTCGGCGCCACTGGCTTGTTCCAGATTTTTTTCTGTTCGCATTTGTCGCCGCGGGGAAAGACCCTGAACCAAGTACTGGCTGGTCCTGAGGCGGGTCGGCGAGAAAGGGCAGGGGCGCCCACACCCTTGGGGATAAGGGAGTGGAGAGGATGATTCCGCGTTCGGATCCGGTGGGTTAACCGACGGAGAGTCCGCCACGGATTCTTGAAATTCTTGGGTCTTCGCTTTGTATATGCGCTATTGGGGGGTTCGTCCTTGCCGAGCGCGTCATAAAAAACAAAGGGATGCATCCAACAGTAAGTCACCCCCCACCTCCACGAGATTTCTTGCGTCAACTTCGTGCCTCAGATGGCTCTGATTCGTGAGGGTTAAAAGTGCGTGAAGTCCTATTGGAGTCCAAAGAAGGACAGCCTGGACAATACCCGGCCGACGATTACTCCTGTAGACGCTTGTGGGCTGACATCACTGAGCTAGACCTTAAAAGCGAGGGCCCATACCAAATGTTCGCTCGGTGCACGAGCGTGTATCAGTTTCCACTGGATGGAAAACTAGAGGACGAGGTCAGGGGTGCAGTTTATGCTGCAGGCGTACAACCCATTGGGTTAAGCAGCCAATCCATCCAGCGATATGTATTTGTCGCCGCTGCCTTGTTCCTGAATGGAGTGTGTTCTCTCTGCCTTTGGCAACTCTAGGTTGTTCCCGAGATGTAATCTGTTCTGGCACCGTTGGCTTGTTCCTGAAATGGAGTGTGTTCTCTCTGCCTTTGGCAACTCTAGGTTGTTCCCGAGATGTAATCTGTTCTGGCACCATTGGCTTGTTCCTGAAATGGAGTGTGTTCTCTCTGCCTTTGGCAACTCTAGGTTGTTCCCGAGATGTAATCTGTTCTGGCACCATTGGCTTGTTCCTGAAATGTAGTGTATTCTCTCTGCCTTTGGCAACTCTAGGTTGTTCCCGAGATGTAATCTGTTCTGGCACCATTGGCTTGTTCCTGAAATGGAGTGTGTTCTCTCTACCTTTGGCAACTCTAGGTTGTTCCCGAGATGTAATCTGTTCTGGCACCATTGGCTTGTTCCAGAAATGTAGTGTATTCTCTCTGCCTTTGGCAACTCTAGGTTGTTCCCGAGATGTAATCTGTTCTGGCACCGTTGGCTTGTTCCTGAAATGTAGTTTATTCTCTCTGCCTTTGGCAACTCTAGGTTGTTCCCGAGATGTAATCTGTTCTGGCACCGTTGGCTTGTTCCTGAAATGTAGTGCGTTCTCTCTGCCTTTGGCGACGCTGGGTTGTTCCCGAGATGAAATCTGTTCTGGCACCGTTGGCTTGTTCCTGAAATGTAGTGCGTTCTCTTTGCCTTTGGTGACGCTGGGTTGTTCCCAAGATGGAATCTGTTCTGGCACTGTTGACTTGTTCCTGAAATGTAGTGTGTTCTCTCTGATTTTGGTGACGCTGGGTTGTTCCCAAGATGGAATCTGTTCTGGAACTGTTGACTTGTTCCTGAAATGTAGTGCGTTCTCTCTGCTTTTGGCGACGCAGGGTTGTTCCCGAGATGGAATCTGTTCTGGCACCGTTGGCTTGTTCCTGAAATGTAGTGCGTTCTCTCTGCCTTTAGCGACGCTGGGTTGTTCCCGAATTGGAATCTGTTCTGGTACCGCTGGCTTGTTCCCGAGACGGGACGTATTCTGTTTTGTGTCGATGGCTCTTATTCGCCGATGGGGCTGGTGGGTGAGATGCTTATATGTATTTATTCATTTTCTTTATTCACTTTTTCTCGACATTTCTAATTCCAATCTAGACGTGTTCTCTCGAGAAGATTACAACAGCTAAAGTAACACACACCTAGCCTTTATTTTGTCTTCTACGCGATATTCCTTAACAAAGGAACAGAAGAGTAAGCTGAATTAAACTATTTGCTTCATGTTGAATTTGAATATACTTTCTCTTCTTCGTACACAAAGAACTTATATTAAAAACAAATTAGGCATATCCTAAACACTAACGTGAGCGTTTTACAGATGACAGAGCGCCATCTAGTGGAACAGAAATCAACTAAACGTTGATTTAACCTATTCCCATATATTTGTCCAAAAGAACTTATATATTACAATTGAAATATCGCGTGAGAACGCCTTTGGAGCTTTAGAATAATTTTTAACGCCTTGCCAAATATTTTAATTTTTGTTTGCTCCTGACGAGGACAAAAGCTCATTGTCGAAACGTCGAGGTAATAAAAAGATTTACTGGCTGAAGTATCTTTATTTTTAAGAAATTATATATTACAGTCTTGATTTACGATCACATGCCAGTAACCAGAAACTCTCTGTCTTAAATCCGAGTTCATTCAGAATTCCTTATCATCATTAAAAATTACTGTTCACGGATATCATTATCGCTTACTGCGATCAAAATGCCAATTGTTTACTGTATCGCTGTTTACTTGTTTGTGACGCTATGGCATCTGAAGACAACCTTTAAGCTTTTAAAAAATATATTATACCAATAACCTTCTAGCTTTAAAACCATCCAATTAAACTTATAAAATTGGTTTGGAGTATATAAATTTGGGTTTTAAAATCGATTTGATTCAAAATGCGATAGATTTCCTATTTGTTTTCCTATACTAGAATTGTTTAAAAACTTCCAAAAATGAGTTTCTTCAGGAAACTCATTGTAAGAAAATATTTTTATAGTTTTCAAACTTTTTTCCACAATTTTATCTTGAATCATGAATACTATAATTGTACATTTCAGACCAGGAAATCGTGTTCTTAGCTACAGTTTGAACTCCAATCGAGAATCTACTGTAATTAAAATATCCGGTTTGAACCCACTACTGAAGTTAACACCTTCACTTTGCGCCCAGTTTCCGGCTATCAATAAAATAAATCGATATTGACCTTTGACCTTTTGGAAAGCTAAACCTAAAACACTGAAAATCTAGAATGATTCTGCTTTGTGATTCTTTAGTACTTTATTAGATATAAGAACATGTAGGAATTACATCTTAAATCTTAAATATATAATCTGTTTTCTATGTTATTTGAAGTGTATGTTATCTCTTTCACGAGATCTCTGTATAAAATCTTTAGAACATTTGTATCTTGGGAATAATTTTTTTTTCTTTTTGTGTATAAAGTGGAATTACCTTTAAGAACTGCTTCATATTTACTGTCAATGACTTCGTGATTATGGCCAGCCTTATTGGTAATTAAGATCTGTAAAGCCATTCTCAGAAACGTCTTAGAAACTCCTCTGAACTTAGTGAGAAATAGTGCTTTTGGTTTGTTTGCCATTATAGATAGCTGCCTTCAGAAATTCGTTCAATCTAGGTATATGCTAAGCTCTACAAGTATTTATATCGATCCCTGCCGGCATGGAACTACCTGGTTACCTGGTTCACCTCAGCAATCTTCCCTCCATGACTAGACTTCTCTTCTAGACTGCTGTACAGCCCGGGTAGTTAGCGATTTATGCTTCAGAAGTCCGGGTTACCTCTATTTTCTCTCTCTCTTTGTATCGATCCAATTTGGAAGTAAATGTTGTACTAGCCGTACCGATTGACATCCTGGTGTTGACCAATATCTGTCAACAATGACTTCAGTATTGTAGATGACTGTGTAGAGTGAGTGGACACGGAGAACGGTGTCGCACAGGTCGATGCAGGTCAGCGCGAGCATGCGTCCTCTTGACAATCGATAGTGGCTTGACCCCTGATCACTCCAAGATGGCTGATAGATGGATGCTGACAACTTCGCTGATTTTAATGAGTTTCATGCCTCTTGTTTATAGCCACTTTCATCCTTAGTACTCTCCTTTTAAAAGCTTGCGTCTTTTGATCATACATATATATGGTATAGTATATGATCCAACTTGTCATTTTCTCTTGACTGTGTATCTGTTGATACAAGTGCATTTCTCGCCTTATAATGTCGGTTTCATTTTACATTTATCCCAGAAATCAAATTATTCGGCTAAAACTTAACAATTGTGATGTTCTTGATGCTTTTTTCTTGTATTATGGATGCTCATGTTCAGGTTTTTAGTCATCCACGTACTATATCATTGATGGTTCTATTCTGTGGACATCTATTAGTTTTCGGAAACGTAGGTTTCTTTCAAACACAATGTCATTCCTACTGAACGAAAGGTGAGCTGTGTCTATCGATTTCTATGAATTTTCCAAAGATGATTGAATGCTGAACGATATTGAGGATACAGTGTAACATTTCCAGAATCAATTTCGATCACCAAATTGGTTAAATTATAAAATAAATCGATAAAAGTATATTCGCCTGAACTATGATCGAATGGTGAGACAAATATGGAATGAACAATTGAATGTGATGTAAAATTATAAAGAACGATATAAAAAATAATTTTATAGAACATTTGATAAGGCTCTGAACCTCACATAATATGAACACTCTATATGGAATGTGTTACTTACTCTAATATCTTCATAGAAGATGCAATTTTGAGAGTTTTTAATTATAAAAGTGTGTGGGTTAGAAATGTGATCACTTATTTTGATGGATCGCTTGTGAAAGGTGTTTGTTCATTAGATGGGTCTCTACCGGGAAATGGTCTCTCATCAGATGGGTCGCTACTAGAAGGTGGTCTCTCATCAAATGGGTCGCTACTGAAAGATGGTCTCTCATCAGATGGGTCGCTACTAGAAGGTGGTCTCTCATCAAATGGGTCGCTACTGAAAGATGGTCTCTCATCAGATGGGTCGCTGCTGGAAGGTGGTCTCGGTCTCTCATCAAATGGGTCGCTACTGAAAGATGGTCTCTCATCAGATGGGTCGCTACTGGAAGGTGGTCTCTCATCAAATGGGTCGCTACTGGAAGGAGGTCTCTCATCAGATGGGTCGCTACTAGAAGGTGGTCTCTCATCAGATGGGTCGCTACTGGAAGGAGGTCTCTCATCAGATGGGCGCTACTGGAAAGTGGTCTCTCATCAAATGGGTCGCTACTGAAAGATGGTCTCTCATCAGATGGGTCGCTACTGGAAGGTGGTCTCTCATCAAATGGGTCGCTACTGGAAGGAGGTCTCTCATCAGATGGGTCGCTACTAGAAGGTGGTCTCTCATCAGATGGGTCGCTACTGGAAGGAGGTCTCTCATCAGATGGGCGCTACTGGAAAGTGGTCTCTCATCAAATGGGTCGCTACTGAAAGATGGTCTCTCATCAGATGGGTCGCTACTGGAAGGTGGTCTCTCATCAGATGGGAAGCTACTAGAAGTTGGTCTCTCACCAGATGGGTCGCTACTGGAAGATGGTCTCTCACCAGATGGGTCGCTACTTGTAGATGATTTCTCATCAAATGAATCACTACTGGAAGATGATTTCTCATCAAATGGGGTCGCTACTGGAAGAGAGTCTTTCGTCAGATGGGTCGCTCATGGGAGGTATAGCGTTCTATTAATACTCATATAATGTACAATTAAAAAATGTATTATAATACTCATAGTGAACCCAAAAAAAAATAATATATGCGTAATCTCTAGACCTAGCATAGACTCCCATGGACCTTTCTAGAGCAATATCGGCGCCGTTTAATCCAGGGATAGAGCGAGGATAATCTCCCAGGATTTACCTGGAATCTGTGGTTATATATTTGGACTGCCGCCTCTCTTCCTTATTCTTGCTTATAACCGACCTCTCGATTTTCTTCTAGAATCAGGGCAAGTCTGTTTTAATTCGGATTTTATACAAGATATAAGAATTCAGCGCTATCACATTTCCTTTTTCCAAAAATATATATATGTTATATAAAGGTATTATTTAAAATGTTTTTTTTTATTTCAAAAAATATATTTCATAGATTCAAATACTCTGCTAAATCGACCGCCAGAGGTCACGCTTCCCATATAAAAACTCATTGTTGTCGTTTCTCGATGGCCGGCTCAACCTTTTGTACATTATGTAAATAAGTTATTCTTTTTTTTTTTTTTTTTACGCCTTAATCCAGGCAGTACTTTTACCAAATTATGTTTTTTTTATAATTATTACTTTAGTTCAATTAAAGAAATATCTGATCAAGACTATTTTATTTATTATACTTTCAAGATTTTTAACCACGACTGCATTACCATAGCATAATTCTCAAGATAATCATAAATCAACAGAAATCTCTTTTTTTTTTTAATAACATATATACAGGGTGCTTCAAAAAAATGTATACACACTTTGAACTTCCATAGAAAATTTATTTACCGTTCTACAAAGTTAAATTTCAGGAAAATAGAAAACTGAAAGTCCAATATAAATGAAACATAAATAACAAATGTTAATACTGTTCAAATTGGTGACCTGCAGCATCAATACAATTCTGAGTACGAGTCACCACAGATTCTGTACATCGTATCAAAACGTCCAATGAGATTTCTCTACACACTGCTTGAATCTCATTCCAAAGAATGTCTAGGTTACGTGGTTTACGTTTGTACACCCCATCTTTTACTGTGCCCCACAAGAAGAAATCCAGTGGTGTAAGGTCTGGAGAGCGTGCTGGAAACTCGATTGGCCCCCTGCGTCCTATCCACTGGCCCGTACTCAGAATTGTATTGATGCTGCAGGTCACCAATTTGAACAGTATTAACATTTGTTATTTATGTTTCATTTATATTGGACTTTCAGTTTTCTATTTTCCTGAAATTTAACTTTGTAGAACGGTAAATAAATTTTCTATGGAAGTTCAAAGTGTGTATACATTTTTTTGAAGCACCCTGTATAATAATAATTTCCGACTCTCCTTAGAAAGATATTGGAAGTGCTGGCTTATTAGCAACGAATCCTTCCTCTGGTTTCACCGGTTTAATTTGGGGGAAATAAAGAAAGAAATTCGCGTTTCATAGTGTCTTTTATTACACATAGATGGCGCGACGCTGCCGTGTGTGTGTGCAGTTAAAATTTTCAAGAAAAAACACCAGAACATATCAATATTTTATACCACTATGCTACAAATATCTTACATAGCTTGAAAGTAGGTAGGGCCCTACACGACGATTGAAAACTGATATAATAATATAAATGGTTCTGGTAATATTTGATTGCAAGCTGATTTTTCTGATAGACATCCAATATACAAGTATAATCTTGTAAAATCAAATTGAATTCATTTTGATTTTTTTTTTCCAAGATTATCTAATCCCACACCAGCTTTAACAGATTATTGGATATGAAAATAGGAATTATTTTTAGAAAATTTTGAGAAAAGAAATAAATCTCCTATAAATTATAAATACATATATCCTCCTATTGCAGAGATTTCACTAGGCTACCTCAGAGTGAGTAATGATTGTCCATTTGCCCTGACGCTTCGCTGAAGTTGATAAATTGATATGACCTTTTTACATTTTCTTTTCCAACACCTCTTACACACAATTTAAAGTGCCGGAAAATATGCTATTTGGCTGGTAGGAAACGTAATTTATGATATATCCTATATATAAAACAGGTATTAAGAGATAAATCGGTACATGGCCTCATGGATATATCAAGGTACAGAACTAATAGCTCTTTCAATAACACATTTCTACTTTTTACGTTCTTATAATGGTGGGGGAATGGTAAAAATCGATTTTTGACAACCATGATCCGGGATAGAATCCCGCGTTGGGAACTTTTCCTAAAAAAAAAAAAAAAAGATTCAATATTGTTGTTGTGTTCAATGAAGAGCCTCAGATGTCTCCATGCATCTCTATCTCAGTCACAATCTCCTCTATCTTGGGTGTGTAAAGCTGCTTCTCTGGGTCCATATCAATTTTCTGCAAGGTTGCGGCCATTGCTGGATATGAGAATCTAGTTTGGAACAGCATATAATTCATACCTGTGTGAATCAGGAATCTTTTATTCAAACCCATCAATGAAAAGAAAAAAAATCATATACAAATCAATGGTTCTTCAGGATTATATCAAAACTAATCTCAAAATGGACAACAACGATTGAGATTTGAAAACAAAGCCGTCTAGTTTATTTATAAATTCTGAAATGCCCGTAGGCACAGAAGATCTAGATGTTGTGGAGGTACTTAGAGCCTCAGCATGATCCCATTTGTTTCCAGAATTTTACCCGGTGGCCATCATTTTTTAAAGTCTAAATTATAGGTTTCCCCATCTTTGAGTATAATGGTGTTGTGGTTCTAATGGTTTGTTCTTTGTTACGTACTTGCGGTCATGCGTTTGAAATGACTTTATTTCTTCTATTTGTTCTGGGGCAGGCTATGAAGACATTTTCTTGGAGGAAGTAGGCGTGAGTGCCGCAGGGTTGTTCTTTGTACCTCAGCCACGCCTCAGCCACAACCGCCCATTTCTGAGAGCTGAACCATTCTTGAAAACAAAAAAGAGGAAGGACTAGCTATGTTTGTTGTTGGATTTTCTTGATTTACCAAGAACATTATTGACTGTATTGACTCATCCATTGATGCGATCTACTCTTCCCCGGTAGACACCATCAAAAGTCTCAAGCTTTACAAGCTTGATACATTAATATGATTGAGTGGAGATAAGAAAGAAGAAGACCAAGAATATTTGCAACAAGCCTAAATTGACGTTTATCTTATTTTATTCCAATAATTGGCGATCTGTTATCTAAAATGCTCATGTGAGGGGTCAGAATATGCCTTTTTTATTTTAATATTTCTTCATATCAACAACAACAACAACAAAGCGCTTTATTAAGACCTTTTAGTTTTATGCAGATTCTCCAAGCAGAAATGTAGGATACATGCAGGAATAATAGTACCAGTAATAAGCACATAATTCTATTAATAATATTTTTTAAAGCTAATCACATTTAATGGTTCGATTCCCGCATTGGACACTTTTTTCTGTTTAAAAAAAAATGCTCCAATGGCCCCCGATTCTACGGGGCTCTGGCATTTGTAAGTGCAAAGTCGAACTGCTTTTCACATGTGTAGACATGTGGTGCGCTTACAGTAAAAAGCAGTCGCTAACTACCCACCATGATTATCATGGCCTGTACCACGTGTACTAGGGATAAGCAAAAAAAAAAAAAAAACATTTAATGGTAATATGAAATTTATATACAGAAAAACTTAATTAAGACCTCTGGGTAAATTAGAGGGAAAAAATATTTCCATATATATCTAGCCTTAAATTACAATACACTGACTCTTTTATTAAATGAGCATCTCATCACGTCTGTCATTATTGTCAAGGAACTGTGGAATCGTGTTGAAGCCCCCTCTAATTCAATCTAACCTCCGATAAACGACCATCTCCAGGAAAGGCCAGGGAGAGATGTCTCTTTTGGTACATGAATATCATCATCCAGCAACTTTATGTTTTATTCTAGCCTGGAAATCGGCCCTTGCCACTTCATCAGTTTAAACACCTGTTTGACAAATTCAACCGATTTCATAATCATACCGATGTGTGAGATCCTGTCGACTCTCGCTATACTGTGTTAACCGAGAGGAACAGTCAGGATGTGGAGAGTTTTCCAGTACCTCTCTGCACCTTGGAAAACCTTTAACAGATCTCACAGAGTACAGGCAGTCGTTGAGGGCCAAAGCCCGAATCCATGTTATATAGGTTGGCTTTTTGTCTGAATTTATCAAAACTGGTTGTTATGGCTCATTCATTATCGTCATCAGTAAAGTTTTATTATTAGGATGATGCACTGTGCCATCGTTCAGATGCACAGCTAAAAGGATAAGTACCTCTTTTGATACATGAATATCATCCATCCGCAACTTTATATTGTATATAGATGCGTATGTTCCAGACAATCTCCTCTTAGAAATTCAACTTTATTCTTAAATCTTCCAAACACAATAAAACTCTCATGCATAAATAATATTTTTTTTTAGAATACAATTTACATCACAAAGAGTAAGGTTAAAGAAGGGTTTGGGTTTACAAAGACTAGAGGAACTGCCTCAGAAATAGAGAGGCTAGAGGTCAGAGCATCTAGCAAACCTTACTTCGGAAATGGACCGCTACAAACGATCATTTTATTGCTTCCTCCATCACATTTATTGACTTGAGGAAAAGAACGACTCACTTCGTCAAAAAATTGGGAATGAATTTGCAAAATTTAGGTTTTTAATATAATGCTCAAACTTGCTTTAGAAAATTCAATATTAAACGAATGACGAAGAAAAAAAAAAGCTAAATAAAATATCAATCCAAATTAAAGAATCAAACATTATTTTTTTCAAAAATATTTGCCAAAAAATAATAAAAAGCGTATAAAATATTGCTCACACACTCTCTCTCTCTAAAATACAAATTAATTAAAATTAAAATAAATTTTTTGATAAATTGAAAAAATTCTGTAAAAAAAAAAAAAAATTGGGTAAATAAAAATATTTAAAAATAGAGAGAGTTAACAGAATTAATTCATTTATTCTTGTTATTAAAAGATGGATTGATCTCTCCATTGATCTTTTGAGTTTTATTATATATATTTTATTTAGACATTAACTCTGTTTAGCATAGTTTTGTATTGTGAATAATTCACTAATATCTTACATATTTTTATTCTAAAATATTTCTTAAAACTTTATTCAATCCGTAAATTATTTTCCTTGAATACACTATAAAATTGATTTCATTTAACTAAATATGCCTACCAACTCTTTGTACATATTTCAATTGTGTTGATTTTTTTTCTCTTTTCATCTAACTAAATTGCATACTAATTCTTGTACATATTTCAAATGATTTTTCTTTTTTTTTTCTTTCTATATTTAGTTTACCTTTAAAGTGCAAGGGTCCCTAGTGGGACATAGTGGTCTAAGTAGAAATAAAATAAAAAAATGTAAATTTATATAGGTATTAACAGAGGTTAGCAGATATTTTGATAGTTGGTTCTATATAGGACTTATTCTAATCTCGTCTGTCCTGCTATGTAAAGTTTGTATAGAAGTTTGTCATTCTAGCTAATTATCAAACGACTGTGGTTGTATTATCCTAATGCTATTGGATTTGCCATATTCTGAGATCTAATTTTATCATTAATTTTATACTTTATATATTTTATAAATTCAATTGCCATCTATCGCAAAATTTGTAACAGTGAATTTTTTGACACTCTGTTTATCTTTTAATAATATCATCAAATTTAGAATCTATATATTTTTTTCCTGAGGCATTTCTTCTTGAACACCAGAATTCTATTTAAATCAATCATAAAAAAATATATACATATAAAAAATCGAGCAATAAAAATGTATTAGGTATAGAAATTTAAAAAAAAAATGCAATTAAAAAAACACGAGTCCAAAATAGAATAAAGCTAAATAAAAAAATATCAGCAAAAATAGATTTTTGGACTAGCAAAAGTTTTTTTTTTTTATTTCTCAACTCAATATTTAACGACTTTGACTAATTTAGTCTTAATTAAGCTACAAAGTGTCTCAGAGGAATGGATGATAAATATAGAACATGAAATAAAAAACTCTATACGAGGTACTTAAACATTTGAGACACACTCTCTTTTTTAAATTTTAATTTAAACACTTTAAACTGTCTTTAAATTACACTTTTCAAATATGAACCTTTTAAAGATCAAATTTAAACGTTTCTATTATATAGAATTTTTAATATCGATTTAATTACTGAAATATTTATTGTATTTAACTCCTATTATTGCATATTTGTTGGGTGGATCGCAATTATCACTTTCTTTTAAAATAAAGATCTCCTTTTTATTGAAGGTACAAACTAAATAATTTAAATGTGAAAATAGATTTCTATATACACCAATACCTCGCTTTGCGTTTTTTTCGAAGTTGCGTCGCTGCTTAATTTTTACTGATTTTCACAGTACGTCGTTAGATTTTCGAAGTTGCGTTGTTCTGGATTCGAGTCTTTAATTTTTATTTATTTTTTTCCCTAAAATATGGCAACACCTTTGTTTTTGATTGCGCCATGCCATCAAAATTTGGGGATTCCCTTTTCTAACTAAAAATCAACGCAAATTTATTCAAAGAAAATTTATTTTCACTTTGCGTCGTTTCAATTTGCGTCATGTTTTTTTGGAACGTAACCCCGACGCAAAGCGAGGTATGGGTGTATATTTAAGTTAGCCTTACTGTGAAAAATTACTTATCTCCCTAACAATAACTATTTATATAAATTACTTCACACCTCTCAGAAATCTATATTAGCTTATATATAGGTTTTTAACTTTTAATTAGACAATTTTCTATAAAAAGTCCATGTGTCTAAATTAAAATGAAAAATGTCTAAATTGAAATTGAAAATGTCTAAATAAAAATGAAAGTGTCTAAATTGAAATGAAAAATGTCTAAATATAAATTAAAATTGTCTAATAAAAAGTTAAAAACCTATACATGCCTAACACCACAGATTATCAAATCACAGAATATTATAGTCAATAAAAAATAATTAATATTTGAATGATATTATATCTCCGACAATTAAATTTTAAATATAAGAAGATTCATTATTTGTATCATTCATAATATATATAATTAATTCTTAGGAAATATTAAATACATTTTAAAATGTAACAACTGTGACAAAATAAAAAATAAAAAAAGTTGAAGGGAACAACTTAATAGGTTAAATGTAAAATATATATTTATTTTTATTTTGCCAAACGGATTGTTATATTCATCGTTTTGTTTAGTAAACTGTTATAAAATTGAAATAGTTACAGATATAGATAAATTAATAAGTTTATTATTCTTTTAAAGTATTTTATGTATATAGAAAATAAATTAAGTTTTTCTATATAAAAATTATAAGAATACAATGGAACATCGATTTAAGACTAGGCTACAGGAATCAAAAATATCAGGTTTTATATTTAAAATGTGGTGTTTTATCATCAGATACTATCACTGATTTAAAGTAATCAATTGTTAGTATCTGAAATGGCGAAATGATTTGATGTTAGTCTCAATTTTCTTAAAATTAATAAAAAGTATGTGAACTCAAATCTTAACATGATGAATTACCGTGCCATCTGCTATAAAAAATTTAAACTATTTTTGACACGTTGATTTTTTTTTAAACCAAAATAATTTTCTATTGCCCTTATTTCAATGATTAATAAGAGCAGTAGAAAATTATCTTATTTTAAAAAGAATCTCATACGCGTCAAAAACAGTTTAAATTTCTTACTCAAATCTTAATTTATGTTATTTTTTAAATTATTATTATCCCCCTAGTACACGTGGTACAGGCCATGATATTCATAGTGAGTAGAAGTTGGCGACTGCTTTTACTGTAAGTGCACCATATGTCTACACATGTGAAAAGCAGTTCGACTTTGCACTTACAAATTTGCCAGAACCCCGTTTGGTTACTTGCACTCGCTGGTGGGGTTGGACTTTTGCAAGAATCAGGGGTCATTGAAGCATTTTTTAAAAATAATTATTAGAAAAAAAGTGCCTAATGCGGGATTCGATCCCGGAACGTAGCAGTCAAAAACAAATGGAATGCTAAATTTTAAATAAACAAACCCTTTTACAGAGGAGTATATGATATACCCAGGTTTGTGATACCCGAAAGTTGAGATTAATATACAATAAAATAAAAAACTCACCCTCGGAAGCTGTTTTTCTTATAAATATTTATATAAAAGATTACGTAAAAAAAGATAAGACATATCACACCTTTTCAACCTCGATTTACATACGTTTCAGCGACTCTCTGTCACCATTTTTTAGGTTTAAAAAATCGTTTGATGTTCTAATTGTGTTTTCGATTTATTAAGGTCTTCAAGACAGAGCGTCGATTTAAAACACAACATTGTTAAAACTGAGACGTCAAATACAAAAACCTTTGATTTTGTTTACCCTTCTTTGATCCAGAATCTCAATGAAAATGAAACAAAAACTAATGTTTTATATAAATGGCCTCAGTTATCACAATGTTTTGAATCGACGTAATTGTATTCCCACTTTAATAAATAGACAATACATTTAAACTTCATATAAACGTTTTTTTTTTTTTACCTTAAAAATGGTAGCAGAGGGTTGGTAAATAGAAGCTTGGTTAATGCGTAGGTCGGATTTATTTATATAAAAAAGATTAAAATATTTATAAACTTTTTATATATTTTATTCTTCAACACAATGGTTAACCCTGCCTAAAAATATAATTTTCTCTTCTATAAAATAATCGCTTGTATCAATATTGAGTAAAATTAATCAGGCATCCAGGGAAACGTATCTTTTCAAAACATTTTTATTATTCTCTAGCTTTCGGGCACGGACGCCCTTCTACAGGAGAAAACTTGGTATAATCCTGGTTCGGGATAGAAAAAAAATCATGGATTTATTTAATGAGTAGTTTTGAATATAAGAAGTGTGTGTGTCATATTTTCCGTCAAAATGCCCACAGAACTTATGCGCTGTCTATTGGCGTCCCTTTCAGAAATCTCACTTCCACGGGATAAAGCAAGCATTGTCACAGTGTTCGCCTGAAAACCTTGCTTTCGGGCTACAGCCTTCGTCAATCCAAGGCAGTTTCGATTACTTACTAGTTGGCGTCCTCTGTATAGCTCACTTCCACCAGTACAATGGTGACATTTTCTGAATTGGACATTGAACAATTTTGCTGGCCATTTGGCTGGGCCGATTCGATGGCTGGAATTTTGATGAAATTTCAACAGAGTCTGTGAATTTCCAGAAACAATCAATATCAAGAGCAAAATATATTTGCATCTATTTTATCGGTGAAAGATATTTTTATAATTTGGTTACCACACGGGAGAGAAAATATCTGTCAGGAGAGAATGAGTATGTCTAGAGTGTATATTTATATAAAGTGATAAGTATAGGTCGTTACAGAGGAGTCAAGTAAGACCGAGATAGACAGGTAGATAGGTAGGTAGGCATGTCGCCGAGCTAAATCCTGCGGGGTGAACGCTCGCTCGCAGGATGTGCGGACGCCGAAGAGAATTAAGTAGGCTTAGAATAGCTCCTCCCACCTCCCAAGTGGGCCAGACCTGCCGCCGGTCTGTCACTTGTGTGTCCGACACGTGCTGTGACACTTTCACTATGCCGTTAGTGATCAATCTTGCTCCAATTGAATCCGCACACGAATCCACCGACTGAGCGAGCATTTTGGTAAATCCACAATTGCTCTGATATAATCTTATTTTACTCATCTTTCACTACCCATCCATAATCTTTTACTGATGTCTAGTGTTTATACTTTTCCCTCATATAAAATGAAAGGATTTAAAAGCACGAATGTTTCCTTTATACATAATACAAACTTCTAATGTCCTTACTGCGATGAAAACATTTATTGGGAGGGCTTGGCTTATCAGTGGTGAACTCTCCCAGCGGTTTCGCCAATTTAATCCACCAGACCGCTTCTCAGAGCTCTAATACTGTATTGGACGATTCTGCTTATATACGCAGCACTGAAGGGTGGAATCTCAGAAATGGGTTTCAAGAAAACTCTGGACATTATCATATAGGACAGTAGAATTACATTCCCTCGTGGTAACTGCTGCCTATAACTCTTGGGAGTCAACTCTTTGTATATAGAAAATTTAGAAATGATCCCTTGAAGTAAGGTTATTCTTGCAGTAAGGTTATTATTTTTGTAAGGTATTATTTATCTTATGAGGTATTATTCTTGAAGTAAGGTTATTCTTGCAGTAGAGTTATTATTCTTGTAAGGTATTATTTATCTTATGAGGTATTATTCTTGAAGTAAGGTTATTCTTGCAGTAGAGTTATTATTCTTGTAAGGTATTATTTATCTTATGAGGTATTATTCTTGAAGTAAGGTTATTCTTGCAGTAGAGTTATTATTCTTGTAAGGTATTATTTATCTTATGAGGTATTATTCTTGAAGTAAGGTTATTCTTGCAGTAGAGTTATTATTCTTGTAAGGTATTATTTATCTTATGAGGTATTATTCTTGAAGTAAGGTTATTCTTGCAGTAGAGTTATTATTCTTGTAAGGTATTATTTATCTTATGAGGTATTATTCTTGAAGTAAGGTTATTCTTGCAGTAGAGTTATTATTCTTGTAAGGTATTATTTATCTTATGAGGTATTATTCTTGAAGTAAGGTTATTCTTGCAGTAGAGTTATTATTCTTGTAAGGTATTATTTATCTTATGAGGTATTATTCTTGAAGTAAGGTTATTCTTGCAGTAGGGTTATTATTCTTGTAAGGTATTATTTATCTTATGAGGTATTATTCTTGAAGTAAGGTTATTCTTATTTGTATATATCTATATGTTTTGGTCTGACGCAACCTCCGATATAGACCACCTCTCAAAAGAGAGATTAAGAACATTCATGTTATAGGACAGCCTCGCACAAGAAGAGCGCAATAGTTCTACTATAAATAGCTTTAATAGATCAATGATTTCATTTATACAAAGTAAGGCCATATCTCCCGTCGAAATAGACACTAAAACTAAACGCCATCTATTGAACGTCTCCGCAAATTCAGCGGACTCTTGACGGAGACAAAGTCAAAACACCAGCTTTAGAAAAAAACCATCTGGATACCATGGTTTCGGGCTAATGGCCCTTCTCAGTCCAGGGCGAGTTTTAATTTCATGATATCAGCAAATTGGATTCATGAAATCTTCAGAATTTGCCAGAGAGGCGTTTAATTGGTAAGCTGGCTTGACCAATCTATGACCAAAATGTGGATGGAAGAAGGATATTTTGACCTATACAAAGTATCGATCTTTACAAAGTTTTGGCTATGTTACCGAGTCTGCCACTTTACGGAGACAGTCAAAAAATGGCGCTTAGTTTTAGCGTCTATTTTCACTGGAGAGTTGACCTTCCCTTGTATAGATCAATATCTTACCTACAAAGTTTCCGATTATAATTTTATTTACATACTTACATAGAGCAATCCATAAATAAATCTTTAATTAAAAAAGCATATATTGGATCAAAATATCATTTATTTTACTAATATTTCAGTTGGCCTTTATCCTTTATCAAGACACACATTAATATGTTATAACCACTTGATAAAGGTTGGCGTTCAGCCAACTGAAATATTAGTAAAATAAATGATATTTTGATCCAATATATGCCTTTTTAATTAAAATACTTTATAGTAATACCAAATGAATTGATATATAGATGGCATAGTATGTTTTATATTAGTTTAAAGACTCATTGTACAGGCTGTAATAATGATAGTTGGTTTGTGGCTGCTTATACTGTAAGAACACCACCACGTGTCTACATATGGAGAAGATGTTAGAAGTTTCACTTACACAAAGCCCCGTTTAAATATTTACATTCATTCTTTTTGCTAGATTCGTGTAGAGGTGACATTGAAACGATTCAATATATTTTTAAACTTGATCAAAGTGGGTTTCGAACCCGCGTTTTAGTTGTCGAAAATGTCTGTGTCATTGCGTCCAATTGTTGTCACCAAATCTCAGTCGCAAACAATGGGTTATTAAAGAGAAGCGTCGCGTCGAGCATATCTCAACAAAAATGTTTGTTAAGACAATTAATTACTTGAGTTGGCACATTCTCTTCCTTTTTTAAAAGCTATTAACTAATGAACGTTGCAGCGATGCATCTGAGCTACTCTTTCTTTGTTTCAACACTGACAGAATGTTTAGACACGTAGCTATGCTCTTCTTCCTATAACAATGGGCTCTTAAATCCGGTCTCATTGTTTATAGCATCACTCGATCCTATAATGGTCTTTGTAAGATTGTTGGATATGTTCTATTCTCTTGCTTTTTCAAGAATGATTTTTTGAACAATGCCTAGAAATTACTATTGATTTGTCTTGATAATTCAACAAGGCTTGTTGAAATAAGGCATTTGTGCTGTTCTCGCTTTGTTATGACAATGGGATAATGTTCGCTGAGCTAATCATTTGTGCTGTTCTCGCTTTGTTATGATAACGGGTTACTGTTCTCTGAGCTAATAATTTGTGCTGTTCTCGCTTTGTTATGACAACGGGTTACTTGTCGCTGAGCTAATAATTTGTTCTGTTCTCACTTTGTTTGACAATGGGATAACGTTCACTGAGCTAATCATTTGTGCTGTTCTCGCTTTTTAAAATAAAACTACAACCTTTCGCAATAAGTTTCTTTTATTATATTTATTATATTAATAAAAGAAACTTATTGCGAAAGGTTGTAGTTTTATTTTAAAATTTGTAGCGCAATTTTTTCGTTTACTTCAAATATGTTCTCGCTTTGTTATGATAACGGGTTACTGTTCTCTGAACTAATCATTTGTACTGCTCTCGCTTTGTTATGACAACGGGATAATGTGCTCTGAACTAATAATTTGTGCTGTTCTCGCTTTGTTATGACAACGGGATAATGTTCTCTGAACTAATCATTTGTACTGCTCTCGCTTTGTTATGACAATGGGATAATGTGCTCTCAACTAATCATTTGTGCTGTTCTCGATTTGTTATGACAATGGGATAATGTTCGCTGAGATAATAATTTGTTCTGTTCTCACTTTGTTATGACAACGGGATAATCTTCTCTGAACTAATCATTTGTACTGCTCTCGCTTTGTTATGACAATGGGATAATGTGCTCTCAACTAATCATTTGTACTGCTCTCGCTTTGTTATGACAACGGGATAATGTTCTCTGAACTAATAATTTGTGCTGTTCTCGCTTTGTTATGACAACGGGATAATGTTCTCTGAACTAATCATTTGTACAGCTCTCGCTTTGTTATGACAATGGGATAATGTGCTCTCAACTAATCATTTGTGCTGTTCTCGATTTGTTATGACAATGGGATAATGTTCGCTGATATAATAATTTGTTCTGTTCTCACTTTGTTATGACAAATGATATTGTTCTCGATTTGTTATGACAATGGGATAATGTTCTCTGAGCTAATCATTTGTGCTGTTCTCGCTTTGTTATGACAAATGATATTGTTCTCGCTTTGTCAAGACAACAAGATAATGTTCGATGAACTAATAATTTGTGCTGTTCTCGCTTTGTTATGACAATGGGATAATGTTCTCTGGGCTAATAATTTGTGCTGTTCTCGCTTTGTTATGACAATGGGATAATGTTCTCTGAGCTAATCATTTGTGCTGTTCTCGCTTTGTTATGACAATGGGATAATGTTCTCTGGGCTAATAATTTGTGCTGTTCTCGCTTTGTTATGACAATGGGATAATGTTCTCTGAGCTAATCATTTGTGCTGTTCTCGCTTTGTTATGACAATGGGATAATGTTCTCTGAGCTAATCATTTGTGCTGTTCTCGCTTTGTTATGACAATGGGATAATGTTCTCTGAGCTAATCATTTGTGCTGTTCTCGCTTTGTTATGACAATGGGATAATGTTCTCTGAGCTAATCATTTGTGCTGTTCTCGCTCTGTTATGACAATGGGATAATGTTCGCAGAGATAATAATTTGTTCTGTTCTCACTTTGTTATGACAAATGATATTGTTCTCGCTTTGTTATGACAATGGGATAATGTTCGCCGAACTAATCATTTGTGCTGTTCTCGCTTTGTTATGACAACGGGATAATGTTGGCCGAAACACATTTGAATTGTTTTCGATTAGTTCCAAAAATTTGATAATGTTCGCTTCAACAATACATTTGGGTTGTTTTCGACTAAATCCCAAAGTTTCATTAAATGCCTCGGCCAAGAATTTCTCACATGTGCCGGATATATAAGCAGAATAGCCGGTATGGTAGATTAAACTGTTGAAACCGCTGAGAGGGTTTACCACTGATGAGCCATGCATGTCCTCCCAATAACATTTACATCGCAAAAAGGACACAAAGTAAGACATTTTTTTATTAAAAGCAAGAAGGAAAGTTGGCGCTAACAAAATGCAACCATACCCGTTGTCTACAAGTTTTATCGTATTTCTTCAGCGATTGGATAATTTTCACCTGAGACATCTGAGGTATTGTTTATTGTAATAAGGATTTATCTCGTAATGTATTTTGTTTGTCTTGGCATGCTATCGTTCAAACAGCCCAATGTTATGATAGGGCTAACTTATTGTTATATTTCCTCTGAAACATAAATACCACTTCATTTTTCAACACCGTGTGAAATAAGTAAACTTGAGTAAAATTTCTATATACATCTTGTGTGTGAAATTATTTATACCTTTATATTCATATCCGCGTTAAACTCTCTCTCTCTCTCTCTCTCTCTATCTTTAAATCTTTCTGCCAATATACGTAGTCTTTTCAAGTTGGAATGTTGAGGACAGGATTTACGTAAGCCTTTCCAAGTAATAACAAAGGCTTCCAAGAATTAGTATATTCGCTCTTCACCTCTAGCCGCCCCTCTTGGCGGTTGACCATTGACCAACTAGCGGAAAATTCCCGTCCACACAATGGCCAGGGACATCACCTGCTGTGGTCACTTCTCAACACGTGGCCTCTGGGGATCTTTTGTTCCTGCATGTTGACTTTGAGCTATTCAAATGGATACCTAACGACTAACAAGGATACTGTTGGTCTCTCTCGATGGTGGTCTTTCATTGGAGGTTGGGTATATCGGGTCAAATCTCATTTGACAAAGGTGGTCGGTCGTTTATGAGATGAGTCGCTTTCGGAAGGGTTACCTTGTATGGAAACATGGAGAATGTTTTTCATTTCAATTCTATCGTTAATTATCCACTTTGTGTCGTTATCTATGTACAGCGATAAATTCTTTGAAATTGGCGTTTAACGAATTTTACTTTTGGCATTTCTGGAATGAAGCTAGAAACGTTCTGCTGTGTCGAATCCCTTGGTGACAAGTCAGTGGTCCCCCAGGCCGACTTGCGCCATACAGGAAGGGGCGCCACCTGGCTCCCATTTGGGTCAGGCGTGAGACCAAACCGGGTTGGTTTTAATTATTCTTCGGAGCCGCGCACCTTCTGGCGACTTCCTCCGGCTGTAGCTGTCCCACCCCTCGCTGCGGTCCTTTGCCAGCGTATACAGCCACAACACTCTTAATTTTTTATTTATTTATTGTTTTGAGATGAAGTAGGCTAGATAGAGGACATTACGACTGCTGTGATAGAGATGTATGGGGACATCTGAGGCTCTTCATTGGACACGACAACAACAACAACATGAAGCCGGTCCAAGATAGTGGACATTACGACTGCTGTGATAGAGATGTATGGGGACATCTGAGTCTCTTCATTGGACACGACAACAACATGAAGTCGGTCCAAGATAGTGAACATTACGACTGCTGTGATAGAGATGTATGGGGACATCTGAGGCTCTTCATTGGACACGACAACAACATGAAGTCGGTCTAAGATAGTGGACATTACGACTGCTGTGATAGAGATGTATGGGGAAATCTGAGGCTCTTCATTGGACACGATAACAACAACAACATGAAGCCGGTCCAAGATAGTGGACATTACGACTGCTGTGATAGAGATGTATGGGGACATCTGAGGCTCTTCATTGGACACGACAACAACAACAGATGAAGTAGGATCATTAGGAGATCATCTATTGACCATACCGGAGAGATTCACAGGGAAGAATAAAGAGAGAAAGGTAGACCAAGGAAGGATACTCTGATAGAATGACCTGGAATTAGAAAATACAGTTCTACGAAGAAAATTGCTCAGAAGAGGGTGAAATAACTGACGGTTGTACTCAGTATTGGAGATGGATGAATTATATGATGATATATGCAGGTTCTATTGACGGTTTTAGGAAATATTTGACGTTTTTATTTCTGGATACAATGTGTCGGTCACGTCTAACCATCTGTAAGATTGGTAGATATACATAATCTATATTCAAGTTAGCCAAACCTTCTCCTAAAGTCTTGTTTTAGATTCGTATATTGATCTAGCCTCGGCACGAAACCAACTTTCTCTTTAAAGAGATCAATCAGAATGTAATTTTAATGTGCTATCCAAATAAACTAACTTTTAAAAGAAACAGATGTTTCTTTATAGGCTTGTAGCAGAGTTTCCACTTCTCAATTGTGTATCTAAAGAACGATTTGGCTCCATTTGGACAAAATGACCCTTGACCATCTGCCAGCAGGCGCAGAAATTAATGGCGCTCTTCTCCATTCTTAGTGAAGTAGAGATCTGTCATGCTACAAGAATGGGATGTCAATTCCATGTGCTACTACTCCTGGACCATTGCCGCCACAACTGGAGCGGAACTTATTTATCTATAACTTTCACACAACATTGCAGATGTCATGCTATAATATTTACATTATAGCAAGAGCCAATTGCTTTTATTCTCTTGTAAGCATTAAAATAATCAATTAATTGAAAGAACTGTATGAAGAAACGGGCTTTTTTTCAATACTAGTTTGAGAACATAGTCTAAACCCTCTTTCGCACAATCCGCTCGAGCTTTTCCCGAACAATATATTTCAAATATATACATGTTTTAAACCCATTCTTTATAATTCTCCAATTGAAAAGAAATTGGACAGTCACATGCCACATTATAAGTGATTTGAATCTTACTGAATCCACGAACCTAGTTCCAAACTTTGCTTAAATTGAAATAAATTTTCTTTCTTTAAATACAATTTGCTCATTTTAAAATATATATTCTGGGTTAATTATACCTTTATATATTCAATTTCTTGAGTCGGTGGACGAGTGGGTAACACCCTCGATTCCCGACAGCCATGAACCGGGATTGGATCCCGCGTTAACATTTTGTTTAATATGTGAATAACCTTCACATATTATTCATTGTTGCAAATATCATAAACTAGGTTGCTCTTGTTGAGCGATACCTAATAAAGTGATTTTGGAACAATTAACTTTCTTATTCTTATTTTATCAACGGACGGATCTTGGCCTCGAGACACCATCATTTTAGGTTTTACAATGTGGTCGTTCATGAGTGGTTTTACCAAGATGGAAATTTTGAAAACGAATTTTCCCTCTGCCTGATTAAAATAGACAAGAGATATTTAATAATTGTTGATCCTGGAGGTATTATGTAAAATAAAATGATTTGTCACAATTAATAAACTTTTATAGAACTCATTTTTGCCCGTTGTTAAATAATTTTCTCATAGGTTTATATATTGTGTAAATTTTTATTAATTAACAAAATGTTAAAGAGATAGACATTTTTCGAAATATATTTTGCCTTTTTTTTTTCATATATAGATTTAGGTACGTTTCTTTTTGTTTTTATGTTGGGAACATGTGAGAATGAATTTTTTTTTAATGAAGATATTTGAGACAAAAGTTTTTATAATCATATAGTTTTATAGAAATCACGTGCTTTATAGTGGAGATGTCTTAGGCGCGGCTCTTCATAAGTATCATTTCCTGCAGAAATTAAATGCAGTATAATGGAGTTGCTATAGACGCAGTTTTAATCGACAATAAACTTTGCAGGAATTAAGTACAGTATAATAGAGATACTGTAGACGCAGGTTTCATCGAGCATCATTTCTGCAGGAATTAAGTGCAGCATAATGGAATTGCCATAGACGCAGTTTTAATCGAGCATCATTCCTACAGGAATTAAGTGCAGTATAATGGAGTTGCCATAGACGCAGTTTTAATCGAGCATCATTCCTACAGGAATTAAGTGCAGTATAATGGAGCTGCTACAGACGCAGTTTTAATCGACAATCAACTATGCAGGAATTAAGTGCAGTATAATGGAGCTGCCATAGACGCAGTTTTCATCGACAGTCAACTATGCAGGAATTAAGTGCAGTATAATGGAGCTGCCATAGACGCAGTTTTCATCGACAGTCAACTATGCAGGAATTAAGTGCAGTATAATGGAGCTGCCATAGACGCAGTTTTCATCGACAGTCAACTATGCAGGAATTAAGTGCAGTGTAATGGATATGCCAAAGACGCAGTTTTCATCGAGCATAATTTCTGCAGGAATTAAGTGCAGTGTAATGGGGCTGCCATAGACGCAGTTTTCATCGACAGTCAACTATGCAGGAATTAAGTGCAGTGTAATGGAGCTGCCATAGACGCAGTTTTCATCGACAGTCAACTATGCAGGAATTAAGTGCAGTGTAATGGATATGCCAAAGACGCAGTTATCATCGAGCATAATTTCTGCAGGAATTAAGTGCAGTGTAATGGGGCTGTCATAGACGCAGTTTTAATCGACAATCAATTATGCAGGAATTAAGTGCAGTATAATGGATATTCGATAGACGCAGGTTTCATCGAGCACACATTATTCCTGCAGGAATTGAGTTAGTTGAGCACACACATTGCGCGCTGTTCCAACAGAATTACCAAAGGCCTGAAATATTTACGTACATTTAGGACATATCGTGCGACTACCTTATCACGTCAGCTATTGTCCAAAGAGACCCCAGTTCTATATTGTCTGCCTATCGTTTGGATACGATTATTCTTATCTGTTTTCATTTTTCCAGGAAGCCCATATGTAGCGATGGTTTGTTCACATATTTGATCATACTAACATATCTGGTTAGGTTATTAGCCTACTTCTCATTGAAATTACGACGATATATCAAATCTTAAAATTTATAAAATCTATGTCGATATTTTTTCTCATTCCAACTACTTTTGTAGCAATTTTTAAAAACTTTTTAACAACAAATATTTTTGTGTTTTCATATGGGTTTAAATTATACGAAGTTAGAGTAAGATGTATGTTTATTTGGCGTAAATAAGGCAAACGAGAATTATGGTTTTAATAAGATTGGAAGAGAAGTGGGAGTTGATATTTTTATGCCTATGCGCTCAAAGTCATTCCAAATTTTTATCCGTAACAAAACTTGCTGCTATTAATAATAAATAATTGTTATCCTATGTTTCGGGGTAATATTTTGTTTTCGTCTCCTGTTAGCCTGTGGCCTATACGCCACGACGCATGTGCTGTAAATTCTGCTATTCTGAAAAAAAAAAAAAAAAAAAAATCAGCTTTGTTATCTTTAGCTCAAATGTTCATAAAAAATTTTGAGTTTGACACCATGTAGCATTCTTTTAAAAATAAGGATAATCGATTTTATTTTTTTATTTTCCGTTTTTTTTCATTTTATTCATATAAGTGAATTTAGATTGCTTTAAATAATTGGTATCATATACATCTTCAAAACACTTTTTCGCGCTTTTGAAAAAAAAAAAAAAAAAAAGAGAAAATTATTTTTAGAAAGAAAGGAATAAAAATCCTTATTTAAAGATATCGTCTGGAAAATTTCCAGTAATAACTATTTTTTTTTTCTAATTATTAAAATTTAACGCGATTTTAATAATATATATTTTTAGCCCTTAAATATATAAACATTGAAAATCATTCTCACATCCCCCTTCCTCCTCGCGGAAAAAAACAACAACAAATAAACAAAATAAAAAACCTAAAACAAAGAAGTGAGCGAAGGTGTAGTGCAGCGATTTACCGCCAGGGGATACGTTGTTTACAACGGGTTGTAGTCGGCGGCGTGAGGCATCATTGATTGTATTATCTTGTCATTAACGTATTTCAAATCTAATCAAACCTTAATACGTTACCATTCTGTTAAATTTTCTAATGTTAAAAGTGCAATCATGTTTCAGAAAACATTTTCTGTCAAAAATCAGCTTGAAAGTTGAAGCAAGAATGGTACTTTGTGATTCTCAATGACGTCAGATTGCCACTTTTAAGTTTTATTTTATTAGACATATCTCTTTCGGGCTATATCGATACTTATTTGTAAATATTAAAATGAGCTTCAAATTATATAATTGCAATCAACGACGAAAGAAACTGGCATTTTTAATGTGCAACATGTTTCCAAGTAAATAAAAATGGCTGCTACACCCTAGCCAATGTGTACGGCAATATAAAGTTTCAAACGAATTACTAAATGTAAATCAAAATCTATATAATGTACAGTTCGTTTCGATTTAACTTTTCCTATGAATGTGGTAAGTACTTTTTAACATTTTTTACATTATTGTTCATTTTTAAGTGATGTAAAACTTTTCTCAAAATTTACGTTTGTTTCAGGTTATAGCCGCTATGGAATGCCAACTGGATTATACCCCATTTATCCATCACTTACACCTACTCCAACAGACAATTCAAGCATTACAAGGCTTACATCTCTTCCATCCCACTTTCCCAATCTTCTGAACTCCTATAAAGGTAAATAGTCTTCTGCTTTATATTAAAACAATGCTCCAAAATATAAAAGGTCTTTTTAAACATTAAAAATGTCTAAAATATTTAAATTATTATAGAACAACAATATTTTATTTTGAATTATTGAGTTTACTTGCAAATTTGACAAGTATTATTTTTTTTTTTCAAATGAATTTAAATGTTTATATAGAAATATCATTGTAAAAAGAGAAACAAAGATTTTTTCTTCATATTTTAGTGTGTGATAATTATTTGACATGAAACACTAACTTGGGAAAATGACAAACATTTAACTGTCACATTTATTGATCATCTATGAATAATAACTCTCACTTTTTGGCAGACGATCAGAACAATTTTTGCCAATGAAATGGTTTGTTTGAAGAAATTCTGTTATAATAAAAATATAAATTTTAATATATCTTATATATATTAGAACATTAGCCCATCACGCATGCTATAAATATTTTAAAATAATAATTAAATGTCAACTTTTTGAATATATGAAAATTTTTGACATTGCATAGACTTTTTAAAGAAACCAATTCCAAAAATATTAATCAAACATTATTGATTTACAAGAAAGAGAACAAAATTAGAAACTTGTAACATAGTAAACAAAGAGAAACTTATCTTCTCACAGTTAGTGCCTATTTACTTGTGATCTTACACATGTACTCTGTGGGAACAATTAATTAATTAAACTTAAAATATATATATACAACAAAAACAAATCTATATTTGTACATTAAAATACATAAAAATCATATATGTTGGTGTAATAAAATAATTTGTTCTTATGCTATTAAAATTACAGAATAAAAGGGTCACAGAATATCAGATCTCTATAATATAAAACAAAAAATCCACGTATGATTCATAAATATAGCAGCCCTGAAAAATGTAGTTTCTAAAAATTACAAAATTACAAAAATATATATGATTTACCAGTTGCAAATAAGACACGCTATATCCGATCTGGATAATTGCGCGTGAAAATATTTACAATAATTCATATTGTAGTAGAGTAGGTAACAGAATTATCAAAAAGAAAATAAACAATTAAGAAAAAGAGCATTGAATAAACATATACATTAAACAAATAAGTAACAACATAAGCAGATAGAAGAAATCACGAGGTAGTTATTTACAGTATGTTAAGCAACGATGGAAGTTTGTTTAATGAAGTTATCTGTAATAATTAGTATCATGGAGAGAGAAAGTTGATCAAGCTGAGCTATTTGCAATGAGTTATGTGTTCTAAAGTAACTTATTAATTATTTACATTGATGTAAATAAAGTCGCATAGTAGTGTAGTTCCTCAAGCTGCATGAAGCTGTCTATTTATAATAAAAAGTCTGCAGACCTATTAAATTTCATATAAATATATATGATAAAAAGAGGCAACTTTTGCTAGTCAAATCAATGTTGTTGTTGTCGTGTTCAATGAAGATCCTCAAATGTCTCCATTCAAATCAATATTCTTCTAATATGATTTTTTTTTGACAACCATCATGACTGGGTGAAGTAGAAAGTGTCTGCCTTTGTTATTAAGACTGGGATCACTACTCAGTGGCAGGCCGATTTAGCTCCAAAAGAAATAGCCGCCTCTGACATGAGGAACACACGCCATTTGCAGCCGCTCCTAACATGGAGTACAAACGCTGCTCATCATGTATCCCTGGATTAGGAGCCCTTACAGGGTACTATCAGCCGGGCAAGCTGAGTATAGGTTTTTTAGTGAGCTTGTTACTGCTCCCCCTCTTCCTTTTTCATCCAGGCTTTGGACTGGCAAAGGCGGAGTTCTATATATATGATATTTAGTGATTAAATAGGCATATATTCTGGCCACTTTTAAATATGCACTCATTAACACGCCATTTTATAGTGATACAGTAGAGCCTACATGACATCTAAAATATGGTTGCCCATGGTTTTTTTCTCATTTGAGAGGTTGGATTATATCATCATTTTACATAGGTGGTCACTGAATGGATTGTGTAGGAGAGATTTCACTCTATTAACTAAACATTTAAAATGTCATTAATAACTTAGCACTGTCTATCACTGAAATTATAAACCTTTTTTTTAATGCTACTTTTTTTCTAAAATATATATAGTTACAATTTATTTCTACCGCCCTTATCCTGGGAGGGTTCCCTACTGATGAGCCATACCCTCCTCCCTCTTTCAATTTTTATTCATTACTGGATAAGGGCTGTAGAAATAAATTTCAATTATATACAGTATAACTTCATTAATTTGACACCCGATAATTCAACACTTTTGTTAATTCAACCATGTTTTCATGGCCTGAGCTCCAGCCTATTAAAATAACAAACTTTAATTCAACCAAATGATAATTCGACACCATCGATAATTTGACCAATTTGTCAAAATCAAATTTCAACAATATTAGATAATGCTTGTTTATATGCAGACTTAATGCTAACAATACAATGCTTTGCCTCGCAGAGCACAGCAGCTGTAGTTGGGATATGTGCACTGTGCTTAAAAGCATTGGTGGCGGTGTTAGGCACGATTCTGTTTACTCTGGGACAATTAAGGGCAATTTAGGCTTAAGTGGCTGTTAGTTCTTTGAAAGTAATGATCTTCTATTCGAGACAATATTACACATTAATACAATAACGCACAGAAGAGGAAAGACATACATGCCTTTTGAAGATTAATCAGCTAGAATGCAACACTAATAGGGTTCTAGCCTAAAATTAAACAACCATAAAAGATTTCTTCAAAAGATGATTTTTTTTAAAATTTGTAGATCTCCTTAAATGTTCTAAGAGATATGTGGTATTCCCAGATGCTAGCTACTACCCCTCACCCTTCAATGTTACCTCCCCCTCCGCAGCCCCCCGGCCCCCCGGCTTCAGTTCCCAGCTGGCCCCCAAGCCCCAGGAAGATGACCCAGCCAAGGTTGAAGGATCCCCCAAGCCTCGGCGCAACTCTGGCGGTTGTTGGAAAGCTGCTGCTGAATCTCAGGCCAAGAGAGCTGCAGACAAATCAAAAGAGCTTGGCAAACTCAAGTCCAAACCTAGTGAGAAATTGCAGCCTGTGATATTTTCAGATGCCGCCGGGGCCAAGAAATGCGCCCAGTGTGATGTCTCAACGTGTGATTCCACCAAGATGGAGGGTGGCGGAGGGGAGAAGCCCCCTAAAACTTTCAGTCACCAGATTGCCAACCTTGCCAAATCTACCACCGCCCCCCCTGTTTCTGGTCAGTCCCACTTCTCTCTCTCTCTCTTTTAGGATAGTGGCTTAAATGTCACCTGATTTAAACAGCTCCCCACTTGATGTATTATATCTGTGTTTGCATATATATATAGAAAGATGAATATTGGAACAATAAGAAAATATTTATTGCATGATGCTACTTTTTGGCTATGGGGGATTATGCATTACTTATATTCAACCACCCTTGTGTATTTAATAGAATTAGGATTTTCCTGGCCAGCGAACGACAGCTTTCAATCATTGAGGTGTCTATTGATAGGTCACCAGAAACTTTTACCAATTGTCCTGGAACCTGAGATATACATGACCACCTTCATAGCCTTGTGGGTGTTGAAGGATGGGAAATATCAAGGAAGTTTATTTTGGTTTAAATAGAATTATATCATTTTTTTTCTCTTTTGATTATGTGCATAAAGTTAATCTGTATTTATATTTCATTTTTTACTCCTATACTCAATATACAGAGTTGAAAATGATGATGATGTTAAATAAGTACTCTTGAGTTGATGATGACCAATATTTCTCTTGTTTCTATCATCAAATATGGTGATAAAGTTGATAAGCATTCCCAACCCCCATAATTCAATTTCTGACTTTTCAGTGATAAAGTTGAGAAATGTCATGGGGTTATTGTGTTCTCAGGTGTGGATGTTGCAGCAGTAGTCAGTAGTGCCCTCAGCCCCCACCTGGCCAACGCCCCCTGCACTGTCACCTCCAGCATGCCTCTCCGAGTGTGTGTGACAACCCCAGCCCTCCGAGCCTCCCCCATCCTCTCCCCCTCCCAGCACCCAACCACCACCTCCACTTTCAGCATTGCCTCCCTCACCGTGGACTCCCGGCCCCGCCACACCCGCTGCTCCATGGTGGCCCCCTACACCTCCTCCTCCCGCATCCCTACCAAGTGCAACTCCAAGCAGTCCTCCAAGAAGAAAGACCATCCAGCAGAGTCTACAAAAGACCACCATAAGAAGTCTGAAGACCTGCAGGCCCTGAACCTCTCGGTCTCAGCAGAGAAGAAAGAAGTCCGGGCTGAGACCATTGGGGTGTGCTACCCCACCACAAAGACCACCCAGACCAAGCAGATGCCCCGCCAGGTGGCCCCCAAGCCACTAGTCTCCCCCAACAAATCTAGTCTGGGCTCTGGCGAGGGGACACCCAGGCCTACCCAGCCCAACATCCCTGTTGGCATCGCCATAGCTCACCAGCGGGACACCGCAAAGCCATGTAATCTCCTTTCTCTCTACAACCATTCCTTGTAAACTATACAAGACCAATTGATTAGGCACAATTTGGATTATAGATTATAAACACAAGGTAATAAGACCAAATCCAAATAAATAAATAGTGTGTGACATTTCGGGAACAGCGTTGTTACCATCTTCAGACAAAAGTACTGAATGAGAAATTTTACAACAGCATGTTTTAAATAGTTACTGTTATCACACACTTTGATATTTAAAACATGCTGTGGCAAAATTACTCATTCAGTACTTTTGTCTGAAGATGGTAACAACGCTGTTACCGAAACGTCACACACTATTTATTTATTTGGATATGGTCTTATTACCTTGTGTTTATAAAAGACCAAAGAAGTCATTTATAGGTTTGGGGGATTATTCTTATAGCTCTGGAGAAGAATAACTTCTCATTGGTCTATTGACATCACAAGATCAAATAGAAATCCATACATACTGTAAATGGCTTGTTTGGTCTTGTTACCTTGCAATTATTTTATCTGTGGTCCAAATTATATCCTACTTCCATATCCCTTATAGATACAGTGGAACCCCCTTATAATGTGGTTATAACAACATATAAAATCTTTGTTCCAAGTAATGTTGTTATAGCAAGGGGGGTTCAACTGTGTATTATCTTTATATATATAAAAGTCAATGTCTGTCTGTTTTGCGATAAACTCAAAAACTACTGAACCAATTGGTACCAAATTTTGCATGTCGCTTTTTATAAACCTGAGGAAATTTTCGGCTACATTTTGATTAGTATTTTTGGTTATTTCTTTTTTTCATTTGAAGAACTTTTTTTTTACGCGGAGTAAATACGAGTCTTACGCTGAGTAAATACGAGGGAAAGTAACAACACGAGGCCAATTAAGCGACCAAAGAGCGTTCTGCATTTCTTTTCAAGTTGCTTGCGTACTTTTTTTTAAATATCTTTTTATACGAGTGTCACTTTTTTTACAAAAGTATTGAGAGAGAAATTTATATTACTAAGTTACGGTAAGTGCACACAATGCAATTTAAAAAAAAAAAAACTTTACAAAATTAGCGTTACTGTATGTAAACAATGGCTTTCGTATTTTTTATTAATTTTTGTTCTGGCCTTTATTATTTTTTTTTATATAATAATAAATAAAAGTTACAGTCAATATGATAATTCTTAAAATTAAACAAACAATAGTCAATATTTAAAAAATACAAACTAACTTAATAAAATATTCTAATATCAAGCAATATGCAAAATCTCTCCTAATATTTAAATGTACATATTTTGACATGTGAAAATTAGGGAAGACAAAAACTTCAGGAGGAAACAAAATTTATTTCAGGGAAGGACAAAACTAAGAAAGGTAAACAAAAGATAAGCCACGAGGGAAATTTACAGAGTCGCAAGATATAAAAATAAAAATGACCACTCTGTTAAATAAAAAATAATAAAATTAAGAAATACTATATTACATAAATAAAATTAATAAATACTATGTTACAATATTATTAGCATCTTAACGGCGTTTATTCGTTTTTATGTACTCCTGCAGGAAGGCAGAAATACTCGAAAGTTCGATATTGTTTTAATAAAGTGTAAAGAATCTCCAGAACTATTTTTTGTGAGGCAGTAAATACGAGGCGAAGTGACAACACCAGGCGAATTAACCGACCAATGAGCGTTCTGCATATATTTCCAAATCGCTTGCCCAACTTTTTTTTTTTTTTTTAAATATCTTTTTATAAGAGTGTTACTTTTTTTTTTACAAAAGTATTTAGTATTTAGTATTGAGATAGAAATTTATTAGTAATGTTCTTTCAGTATGAAGGAAATTGCACTCGGGGGAATTCCCGGGCGAAGCCGGGTCATTCGTCTAGTTATATATATATCAGAAAATTTGGAATTATTTTAGGTTTGTTGTGTGTAAGGTTTTCTATATCCCTGATTCATTTTAGCAAGGTTTTACTGTTGTATAATGACAGTGCACCATCTGTACATGAGATTTGAAATTATTTTAGCCTATTTTTTTTTAATTCTTTTATAAATATGAAGCAACTTTTTACTGCCCTTTATTTGACGGAAAAAAATGTTGGGAGGGCTTAGCTCATCAGTGATGACCTTTCCAGTGGTTCATCATTGATGAGCCAGGCCCTGCCAACATTTTTTCAACACAAAAAGGACAGTAGAAAGCTATTTTATATACACAATACTCTGCCCAATGCAATATTAGAGTGGTCTGGGAGATTAAACTGGTTAAACCAATTGGAGTGTTTACCACTGATGAACCAGGCCCTCCCAACATTTTTTCTTCACATAAAGGGCAGAGAGACTAGAGAGTTATTTAATTTATAAAAGAACAAAATTCTCCAAAAATAATTTTCCTGAATACCTAAAAGAGAGTTCCAGTTACAAGAAAATAAGACCTAATCCAAATAAATTAACAGTGTGTGACGTTTTGGGAACAGCAGCTCTTGTAGCTATAATCTATAATCCAAATTGTGCTTTATCAAGAGAGTACCAGCAGCTCCAACTGACCCAGTGCTATTGTTGCAGCCAAGACCATTGAAACTTGCCAAGAGAATGCCATTGCTCTTCACACCGACACTACTCATGTGGAAAGGTAACTCACTATCCTGCCACAGTTGGCAATGGAACATAAAGTAACAGTCCATTAATGGGACTCACAGCATATATGCAAATATCAGTTCTAATTAGGAGAATATAGTTTGAATTCTCCGTATTTTAAAATTATGGCTAGTTCCATTGAATTTGAACTATGGCTTCCTTGTTCTGTATATAGTTCTTTAATCAGAACAATTAGGTACAAGAAAATAAGACCTAACACACTATTAAATTATTTGGATTAGGTCTTATTTTCTTGTATTATTATCTATAATCCAAATTGTGAGTTATCAGAACAATTAGGTATTCTGGCACTCCCATGAGTCTTAGTGATGTCATAGGTTAGCATGATTTACATGGATCAAAAGCTCTTTGCTATAGTCAATGAAACATAACTATATATTTTTAATTATTCCTTTCCAATATTATTCATCTTAGGTTTGTTATTTGATTTCTTGTCCCTCTACCTCTTCTGAACCCTGCTTGTTCTGATGGTAAATCTCTATTTAAATGTGGTTCCATTCTTTTTATTATTTTGAGAAGTATTTTACTTGTGCGTGGGGGATAAGTGCAATGGTTCTGTAGTTGCTGAAAATCTTTGGGTTTGCCTTTTTTTTGATAGATAGAAATACTGATTTTTTCCATTCGGTTGGCCATTTTCCACACTCCCATATGTTCTGACATAGTTCAGTGGTGATATTTAGGGCCTCCTCTTCTGCTGTTTTTTTTTTTTACCTCATTTGGAATGTCATCTATTCTTGGGGCTTTTCTGTTCTTGATTGCATCAAAAACCTGCTTTATTCAAGATTTTTTTTGGAGGAGGTTCTTTTTCAAAATTCTTTGTGCTCCATATTTCTTATTTTTCTTATAGTTTCTCTCTGTGTAGTTTTCCATTTCTCTTTTATCTATTTCCCTTTTATGAGATCTCTTTTCCATCTTTCCACACAGTTTTTTTTTTCTCAGCAGTGCTTGATACAGATGTGGTTTGCCAGTGCCTTCTTCCGTGTATGCTGTTGGCTAAATAAATTTAGCTCTTCCACCTTTTAGGCAAATCCCTGCCCCCCCAAGGACAAGAGTGTCCTTCTTTATTGCAAGAATGAAGTCGAAAACTTATCCTGGCTTTCATTCGGTCCCCTTTTGTGTTAGCCATCCCATTAGGATGTTGCCCGTCCTCTACTGGAGTTTTTATCCCACTAGGAGGTACAAATAGGGGTTTTCCATTCATTGGGATTGAGACCGAATCGAATTTCTTAATACTCTCCAGTACTTTTAGACAGCCATCAATTGGTACTTCTGAATAATAATTTTGCATATCTGAATAGTCCCATTTTATTAGAGGTTGACTAGTAAATGGGAAAATCTTGGAGGATTGACCTGTCTTATTAAGAACCCTGCCTCCCTTCCTTTGTCAAATTAAATCTAACCCAACACAGCCCACCTTCTGATGATCATCTCAAGGAACACCAGGAATGCTCTAGGTGGTCTTACATTAAAGTCTATAGTATAGGTATAGGTGCCATGTTGTATTGACTCACTGTGGGGATGGCAGGGAACTGAAGAAGGACACCACCCTCCTACCGCTAGTCACTCCAGGTAAGTCATGCTGGCTGCCATGTGGTGAAGGCCCTGCTATAATCTTCTAGGTGTTGCTGCAGCCGAGGCCTCCGCTGCTGCCACCGCTGCAACTACATGGCTGGAGCCCTTTCCTCGCGGGGGCACTATGCCCCCAGCCCCTCAACCTTGGGTAGCTGCAGCCCCTGCCCCTGTCCTGGCAGGCCCCACACTGTGGGTGAACTCTCAGGGCTCAGCTGAGCCCCTGCAGTTGGCCAGGGATCCCACAACTGGAGGTCTCTTCCTCATCCCAGCGGCTACGGCCACAGGCAGTCTGGGTAGAGTGGTCCTCCTTGTTCTAATCACCTTGCAGCTAGCTTCCATTCTGGGCTCCTTTGTCACCTAACTGTCCGGGTGGATGGGGGCTGGAGCAGTCCCATCAGTTTCCTTTCTTGTTGGCTCATTTCATCCTGTCTCTCTACTTCTCTGTCCTCTCCATCTAGGATTGATGGAGTTTGATCCAGCTGTTGGCCACACACATACTTTCTTGTCCTTCTTTAGCACGTGTTGGGTCAACAGCTAGATTTAACTGACTTCTAACCTACCTCCACAGTAAAACCTGTCTCAGGCGGAAACCTTCTGTATGCAACTCACAAACACTGTAAATACAGTGTTTACATTTTAAAATAAAGAAGAGACAAACCTCTCTGATTCTAATAGAGGCGGCAAAATATGCAGCATCTGGTGACCCTCTCTGTAGTCGCATGTCAGTTACATCAGCTTTGGCAATCCCACCTGAAGACTTGTCAGTCCAGGGCACCTTTGATTTTATTAGTTCTTTAAATTGAGGTGGATTTGGCTCTGGAAAAGTATCTGGGAAATTTTATAGATTAAAGATAGATGTTGGGAGAGAGAAAAAAGAGGGAAAAAACAACTTTTAATCAAAATAGACTCAAATGCTCTGGCATTTAGTGGCTACGAGGTGCCTTTTTAAAATAGATTTTCTTGAAGCAACATTTTCAGTGGAAACTATATGATCCTGTGGTTACCTCTGCCTTAAGACAGGTTTTACTGGACAGAATCTTTGTCTCAAGCCAACTCCATCCTTGTCATGGCCCTTCTCTTCCCTATCTTGTCATAACTTATGGGACTATCCTGATATCACAGAGCAGCAATAGCTCTCCTTCCTTTTGTACTGCTCCACCTCCCTCCCCCGGCATTCTCTCTGACTTTTCTGTTATTTCTAACCATGGACTGTAGAGATCTGTTCACAGAACTCCACTTGGAAACAATGTGTGCTTATTACACCCACCTCTACAGTCCATGGCCCCCCTTACTAAACTGTGATCTCCTAGCAGAGATAATTTATGCTGTCATGGTCAGGTCCTGTGTTACCCTTTCTTCTGCTATAGCACTATTTATCTTTTATCTACATAACAGTGTTCTGATAAGGTACAATTTGGATTATATATTATAAACACAAGGTAATAAGACCAAATCCAAATAAAAAAATTGTGTGTGACATTTCGGTAACAGCGTTGTTACCACCTTTTGTCTGAAGATGGTAACAATGCTATTACCGAAACGTCACACACTATTTATTTGGATTTGGTCTTTTTACTTTGTGTTTATAACAGTGTTTTGTTGGGTTTGGACATCCATGTCACCTTAGTTGCACACGTGAAAAATATTTATATAGTTGGAGTTCATAACTTTCACATTTCTCTCTCTTTCAAAATTCTAGTACAACTTCTCAACTGACTATAATTCTCAATCTTTTTTTTTTTTTTTCTAAAATCTGACCAATTCCCTCTTTTACAAGCTACCATCTATGATTCAATCTTGGATTGAATTAAAGATGGCAATTTGAAAGGGAATTGGTTAGAATCTTTAAAAAATAATGGTTGAAATATAGTAATTGTTGAAATAAGGTTCTGTTGTATGATGCAAACAAATTTTTTAGTCAATATTCATGAAAATGGAAGATATTGTTTGCTAATGGAAGAAAGAGAATGTGAAAGGAATAACTCATTATAAAATCTTATTTGTTTTGCCTCCAAGGCAATCAGACTCCGGTGTTATCTTTGAAGTGAAAACAGCAGGACTACTCAATGACTTATGTTTATATATAAAAGAAATCAGAAATATACGATTCATGAAAAAAATCAGTTTTTCTTACCAGTGTTTCAATTGACCCATATTTATCAAGGTGTTTAATGTAGACAGGTGTGTGAGTTCAACACCCCATACAGTATGCTAACTTACTACAGCACTTGGCTACACTCAACACCTTGGTAGATATTTGGCATTCTACAGATTGAACAGTTCTTGGTGGGAATAAACCTCAATTTTTAAAGCTCCAATATTTGTTTTGTTTGTTTTAAAGCAATGCACTTGTGAACCCTGCTATAACAATATCACTCGAGACCAAGATTTTATGTTGTTAGAGCAATAGTTAGAACAAGTGGGACTTTACAATTATAATGCTATAACTAAGTGGCTGTTATAAAAAAAAAGCTGCAAGGTAATTATAGTTCTCTATAATAAGGCACAATTTGGATTATAGATTATAAACACAAGGTAATAAGACCAAATCCAAATAAATAAATAGTGTGTGACATTTCGGTAACAGTGTTTTTACCATCTTCAGACAAAAGTACTGAATGAGAAAATTTTACCACAGTATGTTTTTGAATAGTTCCTGTTATCAAGTGAATATCCTGTTATCACTTGATAACAGGAACTATTTAAAAACATGCTGTGGTAAAATTTTCTCATTCAGTACTTTTGTCTGAAGATGGTAAAAATGCTGTTACCGAAACGTCCCACACTATTTATTTATTTGGATTTGGTCTTATTACCTTGTGTTTAGTTCTCTATAATGTTTGATAGCTATTGGGTGTAGTATGCCCCTCTCTTCCAGTCCTAAACATGTGACACCAGTATTCAATCTCTACACTCAAGCTTTTTCTGGTCTTGAATACAATTTGGGGAGGATAACTACAGTGGAACCTTTTTAGAGCAGCCAATTACATCATAATTCTAAGGTCCCAAGTTTCAACTCCCCTTTGTTTTAACCTGGTTATAACAACATGATAGCTATAATGACATAAAAACTTGGTCCCAAATGTTATTGTTATAACAAGATTGGACTGTAATTGGAGATAAGAACAAATCAGATTGGATATTTGTGGTTACTTCATACTTATCTATCATTGGTAATGCACTGTATGGAGACAAGTTGACCACTCTTTAGACCACAGAGTTCAGTGGAGGTAATGTCATACAATATCCTCTCTCTCTCTGACAGGATGTTGTCTACAGAACATGGCTTCAGGGGCAGGCAGAAAACTGACTTATAATATGGAGATCATTCCTGCGTAGCACATTGGGTTTCTAATCTTCCTCCAAACACCACTACCATTATATTATCTCATTTGGGATCGGAACAGAGTGGTCAACTTGTCAGTACTGGAGACATCTGCACTTGGCTTGGTTGCACAGTTTGGCTTCTCTTCTAACACCCACTCTCACTATGTCAGTTTTTATACAACCTGCAAGAGAATTAGTCCAAGATGAAAAAATTTGATCTTCTGTGCATCACCTTTTCTTACAGCTGTCATTGACATCAGCAAACATGATGGATTTCACAGCAATAATCTTCCTAGTTGACAGGCGGGAAAAAAACCCACCTATTTTCAGAGTTGCACAGCCGTGTATATTGCCTACTGCCAGCATGGCTACCTTGGACCTCCACAGCATAGATGTTCTCATGCCCCTGCTTCTTGCCTTACTATTATTCTCTTTGCTTCTAATGCCACTTGTGACTGAGTGTTTCACGCCGTTACTCGAGCCTCTTCATCTCAGATAAGTCTGCCTGCTTCCCACACTTTCTCCGGCTTCTCTGGCCTCTGCTCTAGAGTCAGCGAGTGTTGTGGTGTTGGCAGAAGTTCCGGAGCCAGCTCCCAGTGGACTCTGGCCAGCCTTCCTCTCTGTCCCCAACTCCACTCCAATCCAGCACCTCATCAACCAGCCCCAGATCCTCTCCCAGGTAGCTTGTTCACGGTCCTCCTGGTGTATCTAGGGACTTTCTCCTCCTGGTTTAGTCTACAGTGAAGGAGGCAACCACGTTGAGCCTCACTATAGTAACATCATTTGGGACCACGAATTTATGTCATTGTTATAACAATTCTGCTATTATTATAAGTAATTGTAAAAATAATTGGACCTTGAATCTTAGAACTTTAGAACTATGATGTTGTATCTAATTTGCTGTTATGACAGCCTCTTTTAAAATAGGTTATAGCATCATAATTCTAAAGTCTCAGGTTTTAAATTCCAATTGTTTTAACTGTGTAGTCATAACATACAATACATATATTTTAGTCCCAATTGATGTTGTTTTTTTAGTTCTTATCCATCCATTGTCAAAACCATGTTCTGCAGATCATGTTCTCTCAGTCTATGAAAGACTTGAAGGGGATTCTTGTAAAGATCTTGTTTTATTTAAGCTTCTCAGCACTGCAGAATCTGTTCTGGGAAGATTTCAACCAGCTGGTGAAAGTAGGAGGTGATTGATGCAAGACCATCAACAATGTTGTTGTTTCTTATCCCCTTGTGTAAATATTACATGAATTCCATGAGTTCATGCTCCTCAAGCTGTTTTATGATAAGCAATGGCCTCTCCCAAAGGTCCTGTTTGGTGCATCTGATGCAAGCCAAAATTAAGCCTCCCATTAAATCTACAAGTTACTCTGCACGAATAAAGGTGTCCAATAAATAGAATATGGTTAAAGGTACAAATTCAAATAGAAAATTGACATATTGTGTTAACAGCTTGTTGCCATCTTCAGACAATGGTAATAAATAGGGAAAATGTCACAGAATGCCTTCAATAGTTGTCACTGTTAGCATTTGAAAAAGCAAAAGACCTGAAAAATAAAGTACTGATATGAAGAAATATAAATAGGATTGTTAGTTTTTAAAAACATTACAGTAGAACTCCTCTCTCTCTTCTCTAAAGAACACCTAGTTGCAGAGCCAATGTGTCCTTTTGGAAGAGATATCTTCTTAATGGAGAGCAGCTTAATGGTAATTTTAGCCATGAAAGCTCTCATATGTGGAGTGAGATATTGCCACGTGGAAAATTAGGGAAGACAAAAACTTCAGGAGGAGACAACAATTTATTTCAGGGAAGGACAAACTATGAATTGTGAACAAAAGATAAGCCAAGAGGGAAATTTACAGAGTCGCCAGATATAAACATAAAAAAAATGACCACTCTGTTAATAAAAAAAAAAATAAAATTAATAAATACTATGTTACAATATTCTTTAGTGAGAATCTCCATTTACAGTATTTGCAAAAAGTAAAAATGGGAAAAAAATATTGTTAAAAGCATATTTGTAAATGCCATCAATATTTCTTCTATTGATTGCTGCACACACATTTTTTTTAATGAAAAATGCTTCTTCAAATTGTTCTTAGGAAAATTTTATCTAATATTTGTTTCTTTTAGTTTGAAATTAGTATGCCCAGAGTTAGAATGGGCCGATCTTCAATTTTGTCCTCAAGGAGTTTCACTGACCTTGGTGCCATGTGCAGATTGTCAATCAAGAGCACATCACAGGATCAACTATTTCATTCCAGCCTCAGGTGAGTCTGCACTCTCTATGTATGTAGCTTATTGATTCTTCATAAACTCTTTGAAATTGACATGTCCTTAAGCAACTAAAGATTTTGATTAAATGGCTCTTTTCAATGGAGGTCACAGAAAAATTTTCTACTGATGTCTTGTCAGAAACTTTTCATTAATTCCTTTTCTAAAAGTCCTTCCTCCATCCACACCTAGGTATTGAGATAATTGTTTTTATTTTTAAATGAAACTCTAAACAAATGTTGTGCACATTGTACCACAAACAAATGTCACTTTTATAGTAGAGAATAAATCATTTTTGTAGGTTGGGACTTAAACTGATAAATTCTTCAATTTTTTATTTACTGGTGTTTCAAATACTCACTGCTGCCATTTCTATGGTTAAAAATCCTCAATATGTTACTGGACAACAACTAATAAAACACATTGAGGCTTTTTAACCTTGAAAATGGTAGCAATGAGTTATTAAAATGTAAATGAATGTGTTTATTATTTAGGTTTTTTACCTGAACTCCTGAAATTGTCAATAAAATCTTGTAGAGTGAATATGCTGCCCATTCTGAAAATAAATATTGATTTAAAAAAAAAAAAATTAAAATAGAATGTGTCCTGCAAAAGCAGGCTTAATTTGACCACACGTGTAAAAATAATATGCCTTTGATCTTCATGTCAGCGTTGCATTTATCTGGGACATATGCACTACTTAGTATTGCAAACCAATAATACCATTCACCTGATCCATGCTCACAGCATTCATCCTACTTTTCCATTTTATTTTTATTCAGCAGCTTTTTACCCTGAGTTATATCAATTTGGCTAGATCATCTGCTTGTCGGGAAAATGCACATAATTATTTCAAAAATATTTTAGGAAAAAAAATTATTTACCATTGGTCTGTTGATTCTCAGTGTTTGATTCTCTTAAAACCTCTTATCTCTGTGAACCTACAATTGTATATTTACTGAAGCCATGCCCAGGTGCAGGAGAGTGCTGAGAAACAGCCCCAGGAACCAAGTGCAATAGAAGCCGCCACTGCTACAGGCGGAGAAGAGCCGGCCGCTCTACCCACCGCTCAACCTTTCACCTACGCCACATTCCCCACTGCAGCAGCCCCCACCATCTCTTACTTCTTTGAGTCTTCATCCGTGGTCCAGCTCCCTCAGCCCAGTGCCGGGGTGGACATGGGCAAGAGGTCGCAGGGCACGTCCCCGCTGCACTCGTGCAACTCCCCGTTGCCCCCAGAGGAACATGCCATAACTATAGAGGAGGAGGAGGAAGAAGAAGGCAGCACCCAGGTGAAAGCCAACAATGCCTGCCATATGGTCAGCACAGCTACCCAGGTGGACATCAGCTCGGACGATGATTCTTCAGAGGAGAGAAGCATGGAACGCCTGGACTCTGGCATCCAAACAGATGAAAACTCTAAAGATCAGATGGATACTCTGGTAAAGAAGAAAGAAGATACTCCAACAACAGCAGCAGTGGGTGCTGCTCCTCCACTCAAGGAGGTAGTTGAAGGTGAGGTGGAGAATGCCCCAGTGCTGTCTGCAGAAAGCAAGCCGGTCATGGACTTCATTGACTACCACGGCTTGAACCTGCTGGTGGACAGTATTGAGGAGTTTTCCTCCAGGGAGCAGACAGAGCCCAAGCCGGAGCTGCCCGACACTTCGGGCTGCACTGACGGACTGGGACTTCTGTGTGCTCTGGCGGAGCAGAGGTTCCAGGAGGAGAAACTGGCCTCCCAAGCCGCCACCAAGCCCCCTCGTCTCAGGCTCTCCTTCACAGAGCTGCGGAACAAGTACCGGCAGAAGAAACTCTATCTCCAGAAATGCCAGAAAAAGTAAGCTCCTTTTTTATAAATATGCCTACCATAAGAGACCCATCTAATCAACCTTTGTAAAATCAACCCAACCTCTAATGAGAGATCACCTCCATGAGTTTTGTCCCTCATCTCATCTTCACCTCATACCAGTTCTCTCTTATAGGAGATGGTTGGCTGTCAGGGAAGAGATTGAAACCATGAAACAAGTTTCAGTCAATATAAATAATGTACAATCAGTAAAGTCTCCCTGGACTGAAGAGGGCCATTAGCCCAAAACCATGGTCACCAGGTAGACGCTTCTCAGTTTGCCAAAGCTGGTGTTAAGACTTTGTCACCCGACATGAGGTCGCTAGTTTGCGCTAACGATCAATAGATGGCATCTAATTTTGATGTTTATTCTGTTAGGAGAGGAGACCTTTGCTTTTATAGAACTTGGAAAAAGTATGATGGCATAACAAATGTATATTCTTGGAAGATTCAATCCTTTCTCAATATTTGTTCATATACCTATATACAGTATAGGGGACCTCATTATAACAGTCAACTTTATAACAGCAGCTTAGAATATCATTAACTTAGCATCCTCTTATATTACGATGCACTAGCGCGCCATCTGTTATCAAATTACAAAACTATTTTAGACGCATAATATTCTTTTTAAAATAAAACAATTTCTACTGTCTCAAATTACAAAACTACGAGGGGCATCCAATAAATAAGTTTCCCTATTTTGTAACAAATAAACAACTTTATTTACAATTATGCAGTTATTTTATTTTCATTATACAACTCATAGACTACTTCTCTACATAATCACCATTTCTGTCCAAACATTTTTGGTACCGTTGTAGCGATTTTTTGATACCACTGTTGTACCAAGCCGTGTCCTGTCTTCGTAGCCAGTGGTTCGCCTCCGCCTGTTTTCAATTCAAATTCAAAACATCTGACATGATTGTTCCAATCGAAGAGCATCCAATTTCGATTCCAGGAGGCAGTCGAATCATTATTTCGTCAATGGTGACGCGGCGATTTGCTTCCACCACATTCCGAACAGCAGCCACGGCTGCATTGTCCGTAGCAGTAACGGGCCTGTCGCTTCGCTCGTCATCATGCACGTTTTGCCGTCCACCATGAACGCCATCGGCGAACCATTTGATTGCTCATACATCCTTCACCATACACTGACACTAAATTGCGATGAATATTGACCGCAGTTTCATTTTTCGCTGTGAAAAAAACGAATTACAGAACGGAGTTCGCAAGTGGACACGTTCACCAGTGGTAGCTCCATGGAAACTGAAGCGCTACGGACTTGCGCGTACGAGTAGAGTGATTTTGAAAGGTCACCAGCTTCCAACGCATCCTAGTGACCATTTCTTACCTACTAACTAATTTTTACAACGTTTCGTTCGCCGAAAAAAAAAATAGGGAAACTTATTTATTGGATGCCCCTCGTATTTTAGACGCGTATTCCATTGCAGTAAGGGCAGTAGAAATTATTTTATTTTAAAAATAATATTACGCGTCTAAAATAGTTTTGTAATTTAGCATCCTCTATCACTGAATATTATAACCCCATCTTTCAACACTACATTGCTTCTAAAATATTAATTATTAACATTTATTTCTACAGCTCATATTTATACTCCAACGAATCCTCCTTCTTTCAAATTTTATTCATTGTAGGAAAGGGCTGTAGAAATAAATTTTAATTCTCTATATATTTTAGAAGTATTGTTAAAAATGTGTTTATAATATCTAACAGCAGCGCTCAGTTAGAGCATTTTAAGGTACCAATTGATTGTCTGTGGTTATATAACAACAACTTGGCAGGTATTTTTGGATCTAAGTGATGTTGTTATAGCGAGGTTCAACTCTATATAAATAATTCTTATAGGTTTTTAAAACTATAGGCCGTCTTTGTGTAAAACTTCATGGGTTTACCTAGTTTATTGCAAGAAGTTTTTTGCTTCCCATGAGCCATATCCCATGAGCCTATAGCATTGAAAAGAATAATCAATGCAATATAAACATTTATTGCTTGATAGGGTCAGGTAGATGGTAGCAATTTTGAACACACAGTTTATAGATTACTGAGTGGCAACTTGAATGTTGAGAATGTACAGGAGAACTGTCCCCACCTTACTCCCCTGCAACAGAAGATTCAGAAGAAATAGAGCCAAGCTTCTGAAGGCTAAGGTAACTACCCTTTTAGCCACATAGGTCTACTTCAAACCTGATAGTCGGTCAGTGGTTGGGTGAAGCATATCTTTTTATTGGTGGAAAAGATAAGCTTCACCCAACAACCTTTTTTTAAGAAATACTTTCTGATTATTCTTAGGGTATACATCTATATATATAAAAAACAATGTTTGTATGTATGTATGTATGTATGTATGTATGTATGTATGTATGTATGTATGTATGTATGTATGTATGTATGTATGTTTGTTTGTTTGTTTGTATGTCCGGTATACAAATTTGCAGTAGTTCACTAATTTAAACCAAAATTTCCATACATAGGTAAAAAAATACGGGGAAGACGATAGGCTATTTTAAAAAATATATAAATCAATTATTAAAACTATATATTCAAATTATTCTACTTAGCTCACAAACAGCGCCCTCTATCAAGGATTAGATTAAATTATGCTGATGCAAACAAATAGATAATGCTAATAATATACAATTATAAAAAAAAAATCTTATCTAAATATATATCACTCGGGTAGATATGCACACGGGTCAATCCCGGGGCGAAGCCCGGGTCACCCGTCTAGTTTTTTATAAAAGCCTTTTGTGACTTACAACCAGCCATTGCAAATGCCCTGACTATGCTTAATGAAATATCTTGTATTTCATCTCCATGAAAGTTTCACAGAATTCTATCCCAAGCTAACAAGACCAAATAAGTATTCTCTATTTGATGCTTCGGCAATGGTCTTAGTTACCATCTTCAGACTTTATTACACAAACATCACATAGAATTTACTCATTTGAATTTAGTCTTATTACCTTGTCATTTTAGTTTCCATAATCATATAATTGGACCATATCCATTAAGTATTTTTGTTTTGTGTAAGGAGCTTGCGAATGAAGCTCCGCCACTTCTGGAGCCCAGTGTCCCCAACACTCTCCGTGAGTATGCTGTGCCATCTCTACCGGCAGCTCTAACAGGGGCTGCAGCTCGACTCACCAAAGAGGAGACCAAGTCTGTGCCATTATCAGCACCTGTCCAATCCACAGGTGAGTGTTGCGTTGGTTGTTGTGAACTGTGCATAAAGATATGGTTCCCAGCATCCCTGGAATTGATGTCAACCACCAGCAGTCCACTTCAAGTCAGGAAGAAGAGGAGCAAGAGTGCAGGTGAGTGGCCATCAAGAGTGTAACTCCAGTACAAGCTGACTGTGAGACATATTTACTGACAAACCTTTGTGTGAATTGAGAGTGGAACTTGAGACATTTACAGACTCTTGCAAGCTCTACAAGCTTGATACCCTAATGTGATTGAGTGGAGATAACAAAGAAGAAGAATACTATTGCATCAAGAGTTTCATTCAAATTCAGAATGTTGGCATACTCCGGCATTCAAGAAGTAATAGCATCTTAATTATATAGTACTCCCTAATATATACAGAGGTTAACCATCATGGAATGCCTTTCCACCCTGTTTTGAACAATTCACCACCTCTTTGTAGCTTCTAATTCCAGAGTATTCTTTGAGATTATTGAACCAATAAAAGAAGCAACAGAGTGCTAATATTGTAGCCAATTAAAAACATACTAAGATTGATATATTTCAGATGACAAGCCCAGCACCAAGGTGGGGACCAAGAATGGAGACTTATCTTCTACCCGGTCATCAACTGGTGAGTAAGCCCACACCCTGTTTCCCCAGACCTTGCTCTAACTTTCCCATTGCTGGTGTGTCGTAGATTCCTCTGGTGACAAGGTAAGCTTACCTCGCTGGGATCATTTAACTCTGCCGTCTTTTACACCTCATAGCTCTCATAGCTTAGACTACCCACTTGGACAAAAACATTAATCTGTCTAGGCAATTTTTTAATGAGAGATAGTGTAGGCATAGACCTGCAATGAGCTGGCCAGAAGGGATCAAGAAAACTACCGGAATGTCACTAGATGAACTGAGAGTGATGATCACTAACTAAAAAAGTTTGATGGAGCTAACAACAACAGACATTGAAAGGACAAAATCCTTCTTTTAAATTTTGAGTATTTAGTTAAATAGAGTAAGAGAGAAATTATAATAATTTTTTCACATAACTAATGCAGTCCAGTCTTGATTTGGGTTTTATCATTACTCAGAATAAGACCAAATCAGATCTATCTGGTCTTCTAACTCAACAGTAGAACATACTTCATGAGACAACACTCCACTAACACTTCTATATGAAGGACAGTTTTTATTGACAGAATTGCTATTCTATCTATTAGCTGCTTGCTGGTTAGTGGACACATGTCCCTAAAGTACACTTTGGCTCTGCAACATGATGTCTGTAAGGGTGAAATTCTACTGTACTAATATTAACACATGCTCAAGGAGCATGGACTCATGGAATTTGTGTAATCTTTGCACAAGGGGATAAGAAACAACATCTGCAATCTAGAAGACACTTGGTGACTGTCACTTACCAGAGTCTTCTAGCCTGCTGAGACGGTCAATAGATGGTTCATAGTGTTCATCTAGTTTGATAGGAGAGGCAGCCTTTGTCTTTCTAGTATTTCTTCATAAAATTGTACAATGTATGTATACATATAAAAGATTGAAGCATTACTTTTCATTGAACTTGGTCTTTTAAATTATGAAAGGTCTGAATAAACACAAGGTAATAAGACCAAATCCAAATAAATAAATAGTGTGTGACGTTTTGGTAACAGAGTTGTTACCATCTTCAGACAAAACTACTACATTCAGTACTTTTGTCTGAAGATGGTAACAATGCTGTTACCAAAACGTCACACACTATTTATTTATTTGGATTTGGTCTTATTACCTTGTGTTTATAATCTATAATCCAAATTGTGCCTTATCGAAAGGTCATAATAAAATATGAATTATCTTGTATTTGTTAGTTGTTGAGTGTCTGTCATAACTCATCATCAAGCAGAATGTCACCAGCGAGTGTAATATGTGATAGCACAGCCAGGTTGTGGTGGCAGGGCAAGCAGCCTCCAGTGGACAAGCTGTGGTTCATCCGCCGGAGTGAGCGGATCTTCCTCCATGATGCTGGGGTGGTGTCCAGCAGCAGTCCGGAGCCTCCCCCGCTGACCACCAAGGTATCTTTGCTTCCTCTCTGTACCTTCAACTCACCCGTGGAGTGCTGTGAAACATTGTCTCACAATTCCATTACGGCAGACCTGATCCGGCTTCTGACCGAGTGAATGTTAGCTTAACCAACATTGTTCTGACAGTGCTTTATTATTTTCAGTAGTAGCCGTATTAATTGGCAATACAGAAAATAATATTAGAAAATAACAAAATCTACCACACTTGTCCAAATTGTAGCTGGCACCTGCAGCTCCAGAACACAATTTGGCTTGCATTAAAGGCACTAAACAGGACCTTTGAGAGAGGCCGCTGCTTATCAAAAAACAGCTTGAGGAGCATTTTGTCTAATGATTAGGTACAATTAGAATTATAGATTAAAAACACAAGGTAATAAGACCAAATCAATAAATAGTATATATATATTATTCATTTAGATTTGGTCTTAATTTCTTGGGTTTCTTTTTTTCAAACTCGTTATCCTGCTCACAAAGTGAACTCATGCTTTGAGAATAGGAATTTAAAAATATATATAATTTGTTAGTTGAAAACACTTGCACTGTAAGATGTAAAGCACATACCAAAGGACATCTGTGGTGCTCGTACACATAACCAGCAGCTTGTGATCCAGATGGCTAAGGCCAACAAGACCACTGAGGTCAACAAAGCCATCAAGCCCCAGTCTGACGTCAAGCCCAAGATCAAGCAGCATAAAACTCCAGGAAGGAAACCCAAGTCTGAAAACCTACTAAAGAAGCAGGTAGGTGGATTGAAAAAAAAAAAGTGTATCTTTCACTATCTTTCCTTAATGATAAGGTACAACTTGGAGAAAAAGTGTTTTTACCGAAACATCACACACTATTTATTTATTTGGATTTGGTCTTATTACCTGTGTTTTTAATGTATAATCCAAATTGTGTTTTATCATGAACACTAAACTTCTTTATACATCTATCTTTAATGTATAAAAAGGAATAAGAGAAGCAGGAATATATAGAACCAAACAGTGGGCAAATAAAATATATAAGTCAATTAAGGCATATATTAATTTTTGTACTTTAGTGATAGTAGGAAAAGAATAGCACAAAAAGCCTCAATTTCACTTAATAAATAGTATGCTGTGTCTTTATTCAACTTTGACCTTGCCGCTTTCTGAACTTTTGTCAGTTTGCTGGCCTTTTCATTTTAACTCCTTTTCTTACCTCCGTGGCTGTTGGGCCTAACATAACTAAATATTCTGCTAAATGTATAACCCAGCAATCTCAGTCTGAGTAGTAAGCCAAGGTGTATTGGCAGAAGGAGGAGGAGACTGAAGGAGAGAGCTCCAGCGAGGATGTCCCACTCAGTGAGCTGGTGCCCAAAGCCCCAGTTCCAGGTAATGACTGCCATTCACTGCGTATGTTCATGGTGAACTGACAGAATGTGTGGGTGGCGCAGAGCTGCGCTCCTGTAGACTCACCCCGCAGGACTTACAAGACAAGATCAGAGTTATCCTGATGGAGGATGATCTCTTCTATGCCGGCTACGTGACTGCTATCAGAGCCCCTGATGTGTAAGTACCACACCCAGTTTGGCATTGGACTTTATTTACCTTTTTTTAAATAAACAAAATGTATATTTGGTAAAGAAATCTAAAAATAATATACTTAGATAGTAAAAAAATATTCAAATGGTAATTGAAGAACTTAATATTCCTTATAGTCAAAATAAATTTGAATAGTTGATTGAAAAAATTGAATAATAAGTATCGTAAGGTAAAAGAGTATTCTCTATACTAACAATTATCTTCTTCAAGTCTACCCACCCACCCAAATATGTGTTTGAACCTCCCGTTGTGTAGGTATGGAGTGGTCCTGGATGGAGAAAGAGCTAGTCGACCTCACATCTTCTCCCGGGAGGAAGTGTTGAATGAGGCGGTAAGTCTCTCAGTGATGTAACAGAGTGCTGTATTCCAACAACCTTGGCTGTAGCTGGCTGAGGTGCGGCCCCAATCTCCCCGCCAGCTGTCAGAGGGGGCCAGGCTCTGTGCCTACTGGAGCCAGCAATACCGCTGCCTCTACCCCGGCACTGTGGCTCGGCCTCCAGAGCCTGCTGGAGGAGCCAAGCCCCTGGTGTATGTGGAGTTTGATGATGGGGACTCTGGCCGGATTCCCATGGAAGACATCCGAATGTTGCCTCCTGGGTATCCCATCCTCGGTGAGTCTTTCTCATCATTACACCTGGGGCTGGGCAATAATTTTATGAGACTGAGTGACTCAATAAACATTCGTAGAATACTGCTGGAGAATTGCTTTATTGGAAAGCAAATCGTCAAAATTTTATAACATTTCTGATAGTGTTAAACTTTCCACAGAACACTCAGATGCCTTCTGGAGTCAAATTGCTAGCTCCAACTGGCTTTAATATAAAATTTTCTTGGTAAAAGACATCAAATACAAATAAGCAAAGTTTATTTTTGTTTTATGTTATCTAATGAGTTTTATTTGTATGTACCATTTGACATGTCTTAAAGCTAGTCAGTCTCTAACGCCAACAAATGTGGGGCAGGTGGCGGAGATTCTCCAAATTCTTCCAAGAATGAGGGGAAGAAAGGTAAGATGTCAGAACAGCTCTCATGTTGGAATCTCTTTTACATAATCCACAACATGTGTGTATTTGGTTAGTGGTGATCTCTTCCAGTTCTCTATATGAGTAGTTTCTCCTCTCTGAGCCTTCAGGCTGCAGCTCCTTGAATGTTTGTTTCTCCATGTATATACTAGTGAAGCTTGTGTACATTTTACATACCGGCTCAAATGACAAGAGAACAAAAACAAGTAGCCTTATTAGTCAAAGACATAGAGCTCTCTCTCAATTATATAATTTTAAAGGGATCCCCCTTTAGCAAATTACAATAACTAATTATTACAGATAACTTCATTAAATCAACTTCCATCATTGCTTAACATACTGTAAATAACTACCTTGCGATTTCTTCTATCTACTTATGTTGTTGCTTATTTGTTTAATGGATATGTTTATTCAATGCTCTTTTTCTTAATTAATCATTTTCTTTTTGATAATTCTGTTACCTACTCTACTACAATATGAATTATTGTAAATAGTTTCACGCGCAATTATCCAGATCGGATATAGCGTGTCGCAACTGGTAATAAATAAATTACAATCTCCTCACCAGAACTTGGTCAGGTTTCAGTACATTCTTATGATGCACCTATAGGTTGCAACTTCATTTTTAATACTCTCTAATTTGAAGACACATTGGGCTTTGATGTTTGTTGATGTGATTTTACTGAAGTTTTGAAAAATAAATACTTTTCAAATATTGATTGATATTTTATTGTCAATACTGAAATGTTAAAGTAGGTGTTGAGTTATAGCTGTTTAAATGAAAGTAAATAGGCCAATTGGTATTTTTTTTAAGTGATTGAATTAAAAGTAAGTTTTGAATTATTGTTGGTTGAATTAAAGTAAGTTTTGAATTATTGTTGGTTGAATTAAAGTAAGTTTTGAATTATTGTTGGTTGAATTAAAGTAAGTTTTGAATTATTGTTGGTTGAATTAAAGTCTTTTTTTTTTATATCCCTGGTACACATGGTACAGGCCATGGTATTCCTGGTGGGTAGAGGTTGGCGAATGCAAGTGCATTACCTATCTACACATGTGAAAAGTTGTTCAACTTTTGAACTTACAAATGTGTCAGAGCCCCGTTTGGTTACTTGCACTCGCTGGTGGGATTGGACTTTTGCAAGAGTTGAGGACCATTTGACCTTTTTTTTTTATTAGGAAAAAGTGCCTAATGCTGGATTTGATACCAGTGTATAAACACTTACTGAAAATCCATTGAGCATAATTTAGTTGAAGGAAGGATAGAAAAATATGTGAAATTGAAAAAATATATAAGATTCTCTAAAAAAGAATGAATACCAAAGAAAATATTTATAGAGATAGAGATTATAAAGATAAAAATCAATAATTTATACAGATAAAAGGACAAATGTTTCAATCTTAAATGAAGTTAATCCTGTTAGATCCCTAGAATCCCAAATATGCAAACAAAGACTGACTTACTTTGGACATATAATGAGAGAAAATGGTTTATAAAAGACATTGATGCTGGAAAATCGGAGGAAGACATGCAATGATCTGGCTAGAAGGAATCAATAAAACTACCTGAATGTCACTAGATGTGAGCTACATGTGATGATCACTAATAGAAAAAATTGGAGAATACTTGTCCATATAGTCAGCAAAAGTCAAACTTAACTTGATGGACGCTAACATTAACAACAACAAAATAAAAATATAAATACAAAATTGAAAAAAAAAAAAAAAAATCTTTATAAGTAACCAAAAGTGTCACCTTGTTTGCTAATTGGACACTACTGTCCAGTGGGTCAACTCTTCTTTTGTCTTTTGTGATCTTTTTACAGCAATAATACCCAGGGTATAACATTGATGTGTCTTTGCCATCCCACCACTGCCATATTTCTATACCTCCCACAGTGTGTCCCCCACCAACTAATGGCTGTGTGTGCAGACTCGATGGAGTCCCTGTCCTCCACCGTGGGGGTGGTTCCAGTAGCCGCCCTGGAGGACCGGCCAGCCAAGCGCAAGAAACACAAGCGCCACAAGGAGGACCACAAGCACCACCACCACCACCACCATCATCACCATCACCGCAAAAAGCACAAGTCCACCAGCTCTATGGGATCCATGTCGGACTCCCCCAGCTACACCTGCGTGCTCTCCCCGGACTCTTCAGACAACCGCAAGTCGGAGCTGACTGTCAAGATCAAGACTTCAGACCTTCCCTTGGCCTCCCACAGTGACGACGATGAAGACAATGACGAGGCATTCACCAAATCCACTGGTCCTCCCCCAAAGAAGAAGAAACAGCGCGAGCGACTGTGCTCTGTGGAAAAAAGTAAGATAGCAGGTAATTGTGGAGTGCTTCCTCTTCTATCTCTTCTTCCCCCCACCTCCCCACTCTCTCTACCAACCCTCCTCTCTCCTGTGGTGTCTGCTCTCTTTTCTCCTCTTCCTATCTCTCCACTCCTGGAGGAGCTAGCTACCTTACTTGTATATTCTTATCTTGGTTGTTGTTGAGGGCATGTTTTGATCGTAAATGTTCATCGCAATCTCATTATAACAGCTACTTGGTTAAAACATAATAACTCCCAAGTCCAAAATTTCAAGTTCCATTTGTAAAACAGTCTATCTTGTTTGCTTCTCATTTGAAAAATAAAGTTGACTTTTTTTATAATAGAAATCTGATAATATTAGGCTTTTGGTTTTTGTGTGTTGTAACAAATCAAGGTGTTGTGAATAATATGTCGTGCTTGTCATTGGAGATTGTGTGTAAGATAGGTGTGGCATGCTTGAACCATAATAACAACTCTTGTTCGTTAGCATTCCTTCCCATCAACCAGCTGTGGAGGTGGCATGGAAACTGCTTGCGCCGCCGCGCAGGCAAGGGCAAAGCCAAGAAGGATCTGTACAAGGCCATTGTCCGGGGAAAAGAGTTACTCAATGTAAGTATATCTTCATAATCTTCATAAAGCCGGCATTCATATTTTTTTAAAATAAAGATACTTCGGCCAATAAATCTTTTTATTACCTCAACATTTCGACAAAAGCTTTTGTCCTCATCAGGAGCAAACAAAAATTAAGTATTAACAAGAAAGTAAGTATATATCTCAATGCCCCTTTACTCTCTGTTTAGGTTGGAAAGAAAAGTGTCAGATAGCTTGCTACCATTAAACCTCCATGAGTGGATGCTCCTTCAAGTGGACATCTCTCTACAAAGGGCAGTTTTTATAGCCAAAATGATCAATTTTAACAATGAGATGCTCTCTAGTAAGAGGATACCTCTCTATAAAGGACACTTTGGCTCTGCAACTAGGCATTGTCCTTTAGAGAGAAGTTCTACTGTATGTTGACTGGGTCACTTGTCTCTCCACTGATCTATTTTTTACTGAAACCATCTGTATGACCTCGTCCTATGAGGTGCCACAGAGGACATGTCGAGGGCAGTGGAACTCCTGTCCAGAATGTAATCTGCCTAACATCTCTATGTTAGTAGAATGATGTTTGACAACTATACTGCAAATGTTTCTTTTGAACGAAAAATCAAAATTTATTTTAAGGAGAAATAACGATTATTTCTAACCTTAGGGATGAAGTATGAAAGGATGAATTGTGAAGAGTAATGATAAATGGAAAAATAAAAGTGTCCAGGGATGGGAATTCCCAAACATTGTTCTACAATCATAAGCCACATTATATTGTATTGTCTCTATGTTAGGTGAAAGAGTCAAATTTATTTGACCAACAACATAGACGGAAGATGGCACTGGCTGTCCTCTTCTCTATCAAGTATTGCTAAGAAAACTATATGAACCAAGATCAAATTGGAGAATATTTGCCCATATAGTCACCAAAAGTTGAACTCAGTTTGATGGGCGCTAACAACAAATAAATGTTAAAAAAGCCTCAAGATTTATAAACACACAAATGTCTCCTAGAGCTTATGTTTACAAAGCTGTAATTTGATAAAAATGAGAAAACACTCCAACTGAAATTTTATCAACTTGCATTGTCATCAGGTTTGAACAAGTGTACCTAATTTCAGACTTCTAAGTGTTCTATAAGTGTATAAAAAATTGATTAAATAAGATTTGTGGACAGAAAGACATGTAAGCAAGTTAAATAAAAGCTTTTTTAAAAATGGGGTTCCAGTTTAAAATGTATGCTTTTTTTTTTCTCAGTTTCAACCAAGCATCTATAGGTTTATGTATAATCCATAACTGGTTTATTAAGTACCTTTATTATAGAAATCCCCCACATTATATCTTCCATGTGGAGAGGTATGCAACACAAAGGGTGGTGTACAGGTCGGAGACTGCGCGGTGTTTCTATCCACAGGCCGCCCCCACCTGCCCTATGTGGGCCGCATTGTTCAGCTGTGGCAGTCGTGGGGGGGAAACATGATGGTGCGGGTCAAGTGGTTCTACCATCCGGAGGAGACCCGCAAGTCCAAGAAAATTGTCAATGTCAAGGTATGTGACCATTTACTTGTCCCAACAGATTGTGAAGTTACCATTTGGATTATAGATTAGATACACAAGATAATAAGACTATTTATTTATTTATTGTTTATAACCATTGGTTTTCGACCTCTATGACCCGAGATCGAATCCTGCATTGGGTACTTTTTTATAATAAAAAAAAAAAAATGCTCCAATGGCCGACTTTTGTAAAAGTCCAACCCTACCAGTGAGTGCAAGTAACCAAATGAGGCTCTGGCATATTTGTAAGTGCAAAAGTCAAACCGCTTTTTCACATGTGTAGACATTACAGTAAAAGCAGTCGCTAACTACCCACCATGATTATCATGGTCTGTACCACATGTGTACTAAGGATGATAATAAAAATAAAAAATTATTTAGAACTTTGGTCTTATTACCTTGTCTCAACAAAGTGTACCTCTGTGTTGAACTTGTCCAATGTAGTGTTGAGGCAGGAAACTTGGCTCTCTAGGATGGTGTTATGTATGAGAACAATGTGTTGTACAGGGAGCGTTGTTTGAGAGCCCCCACATGGATGAGAACGACGTCCAGACCATCTCCCACAAGTGTGAAGTCCTCCCATGGGCTGAGTACAAGGAACGGGTGATGGAGGACGACGACGTGTACTACCTAGCTGGCCAGTACGACCCCATCTCTGGGAACATGCAGCTGGAGCCCGGAGTGACATGAATACCTAGCCGCCATCGCCAGTCTCCTCTAGTTGGCTCATCTATCATGCCATTTGTACAATACTCTCTCTCTCTCATTTTGTTAATACCGTTCTCCCCCTCCTCTCTTAGCTCCTTATTCTACCCCTTCTCCTCATTATTATATATCGCCATATGTCTATATATATATACCACCTGGATATAATACCATATATATATATATATAAACATATAGTAATAAGATTGTTATATGAGACCAGGACCCAAAACTCTATTTTTTGCCATTGGGGAATTTGAAAAAAAAAAACAAAAAAATTTTTTACAAATATATCAAAATTGTTATATTACAACGATGCGGCCAAATTTTTAAGAAAAAGAAAATATTTTCAAAAATATTGATACAAAAAAAGTCCTTATTCCTTAATTTTTTTTTTCTAAAAATTGAAATCAATTTTTTTGTTGTTCAGTAATTTCCAATATATCTTTCACCAAATATCCTTTTATTTTCCCCTCCCAGCGCTTGAACCCTCTTGTTAGGTTTTAGAAGCTGCGACGCACAGTGATGCCTTAAGTCCCCCCCTCCTCCTCCTCTCCCCAGTTAAGGCAAGGCGATGGCAAGAGTTCTCCTTAACAGTAGTTGACGATGTTGTGTTTTGCCGTTGTTAGTCCAAGTTTTTCTCTCACTATATACTCTCCAGTCGTTGTTGAAGAACCCCTCCCTCCCCCCTATCTTCTTTCCTTTTACTTCCCCTCCTCTCTCCCCCTTTATCTCCCCCTATTTTTATATATCAACATTTTAACCTGAAGGTGCAAATAAAGCAATGAAGAGGATGATGGATGAAGTAAAAAAAAAAAGAAAGTATATTTTTGTGCGATCATTTTTGGAAAAATGGGGAATTATGCCATATTTGAGAAAAAGAAAATAATTTTTTTTTTTTTTTTGGTGAAAGTATAAAAAAAAAAACCCAACAAAATTTCTTTAACTCGTCACATCTTTGATGTCACATATCCTCCGGCACTCTAAATAAAAGTCTTCTTTTTAATGATCTTCTCTTGTGTTTATTACCTGGTGTGGACAATTGACATAATTTTATGGACATCTTGTCAATACATGCAAAAGTGCACTGTCTGTACTATTTTAAAATGATAATTATATATACAGTAGAACCTCTCTCTTCAGCGGACACCCTGCTAGCAGACACCTCTCTATAAAGGACAGTTTTCATTTGAAAAATTACCATTTTTACTATTTAGCAACTCTCCAGTAAGAGGACACACCTCTCCCTAAAGAACACTTTGGCTCTGCAATTAGGTGTCCTTTACAGGGAGGTAGTTCTACTGTATATATAAATACAGTTAAACCTGTCTATAGCGCCTCCCTCTAAATAGCGCCTTCCTCTCTATAGCACCCGATTTTAAATACGTAGTACGATGCGATTTACATTAAAAGTGACCTGTCTATAGCATCCTATTTTGGTGAGTCTCAAGAGGGGGCGCTATAGACAGGTTTAACTGTATATGAGAAAACAATATAAAAAAATAAAAGGGTCAGGTGTTGATATTAAAAATAATGAAGGCATATCCTGACCAAAAATGTTTATATAACACTGTGTACAAAGAACATGACGCCTCTGCCAGTGCTGCAGAGTTTGGTGGAGAATAGCCAGCAGGTCTCTAGCGACACCACCCATTTCGCAATCTACGAAGAATGGTGTGGTGTAGTGATGGAGATACCACAATGAACTAACTCTCTAATTCACTCTTTTTCTTTCTTATCCCAGAGCCTGGAAACTTTGATAGATTTCAGGGTGGAAAAATGGCTGTTGGTTCAAGGAATCTGAAACACCTCCTGTAGCAGTCTGACCTAGCTCCAGAGGTCACTACTACTATATCGTGTAATATTTACACAAGGGGATAAGAAACAACAACACTACTATGGAGAACAGACATCTTTTTGGTGCTGACCCTAACATGGATTCAGCTGTTGTTGGTAGTACTTTTTTTAATGGTTACACATAATTTCACTCAGTAGACTTATTGGACTGGTGGCTTTTTATAGGTCTAGTCCCATCCCAGAAGCTAGTCCACCACTCTCTGTGGCGGTCTCTTATCCAACATGGCCGGTCTACCTCAGCTCTTTTCATTCCTTTTGACAGGATTTTTTTATTATATTCCATGGTATTTTTTAAATAGAATAAAGGCAGTGTGATGGGTTCCCGGTTTGGATAGTTGAAAAGGGAGGATACACGATGTGACTTATTAAAGTTTCCTTACTTAAGTATATATATATAGCAATTTAGGCCAACAACCCCATGTATATAACCCGCAGCAAGACCTTAATGTTGTATAATAGCAGCACAGCTGTCAGTGATGCACTATCGGCATATGTCTTTACATCATCACATGTAATGCAATTTGTGCAAACAGGATAAATAAAATAAATAAAAAAGAAAAGGGGGGAAAAACTCTGTAATTGATTAAGAGTTGAGCTAAAGCAAGGATTGAGCATATAATATTGTCAGAACAATGGTCTAAAGATGGAAACAGCCGCGACACTATTATACAATTTCATCAGACAACCCATGAAATCGTTATTAAATTGGGCAATCTATAAAACACTGAAACACAGACACTCGCGGCAATGTATGTGGCCGGTAATTTATGGGAGACTTGATTATTAGTAACATTCCCTTCAAATAGGTAATAAACATACAACATTTCATTTAAACAGTGGGAATAGCACCATAAGGCAAATTATGTATGAAATAGGTAACAGAGGAAACAAGAAAATTTCTCTAGATATTTATTTAAATATCTTAAAATTTGGGAACATGTCTATACTGACGAGATATGCTATTTACATAGTAAAATTTAGATAGAGGTGACCTGAAGTTACTTTTTAGCCCTTTAGGGCCCATGCGAAATCTAGGTTGGCTACTACACAAAAGGGGGGGGGGAAGGCGCTAAGTCATAATGACAAATGGCTTACCTTTTCTCGAAAGTGCCGGCAAAGGTCTGGTCTCCTGTCTGCAGACTGTCCTTTCACTGAGCGACTCCGATCGAATATATCTTGCCTTTTGGCAAAGAACCTCCTCTTATTCATGTCTCTCTCCATTTTCATTCGCCGAAAGAAACACCAATCAAAATGGCCAACGCTCCAGTATCAATTTCATAGACGCCCCAGGCCTCATCAAAATAGAACATATAGTATTACCAAAACAAAAAAAATCTAAAGAGAGAAACAGCCACGGCACTAGTGTAAGATTTCAGACTCCAGGCCTCTTCCATCAAAATAGAACATATAGTATTACCAAAACAAAAAAATCTAAAGAGAGCAACAGCTACGGCGATAGTGTAAAATTTCAGACCCCAGCCCCCTCCCCTCCACATGGATTGAAATAAAATCCTCCCTTTTTCTCGGGACGATATATATATATCGCCCCCCCTCCGTCTTAGCTAAAATTGACACAGGCCCCTTTTCACTTGAACTGTAATATAACGCTTTCCTTTCTCGGGAAGGATTTTTTTATAAGGTTCAGTCTTTTAGAGATCTTCCTTCTCCATTTTTTTTTTCTGGTCACCTTTACCTAAATTTTTGGTGAGGGGAATATATGTACATATGAAACAACAGTTTCCAGCTCGGATGTCTCTGGATGTCTTCTTCTTTACCAGGCATCAGCTTTCGGCATGGAAGTCTGGTGTCATCTGTTGTCTAGGTTTCTGGGCAAAAAGAATGGTCTGTAAGTCTATGTGGGAGGGAAGCCATGTATCCATTTGATTTGATTATACATACGCCTTCTGTTGGGGTATGGTTACAAAAACGTGCCCCAACAATCCTCCCCCTGCCAAGTAATGGACAAATGCGTTTGTGCTATTCATTATTCATCTGCCTTTCATCAGTTACTATGAAAGCAGGCCCATTTCTAGCAAAATGCATTTTCCATTACTAGGTGAAGCCAGGTGTACCGAAACCTATAGGGAAGATAAGGCTAATCAAAATGATGGTATGCTATTCTAGATGTTTATTATTCCGAACATTAGTGGGCATTGTGCATCCTGGCAAAAAGGTTTTTATGTGTTATTATTCTGTCAGCACACTGTTATCAACATAGGTTATGGGGGACAGTCATATCATATGTATGGAAGTAAGCAAGGTCATCTGTCTTACCATTCATGGGTATATATACCACCCTTCCACTTTCTTCTTTGGCCTTGAGGAGTAGGCCCTCCTTGTGGTAAGTCCTCTCAACCCCATCCTTGCCTCTTGTGGTGCTGGATTCATTGCTACCTTCTTTCTGCTAACAATACAGTTAGAGCATTTCCCTATTACATATTATATATAAAAAATTTGGGCGCCAAGAAGTCGTTTAGAAATAACTGACTAGTCCAACTCCTAAAACATGCCAGCATCTTTATTTAAGTACCAATCAAGACATTCGTGTGGTATAGTTATACATATACAATCAAAGGAAAGGATAATTATAGTTAGCTGAAAGAAATATCTTGATACATAATGATTAGCCTATGACATGATGACTTTTGCTAAATAAAAAAGAAAAGGTTACAGAAAACAAATTGTGAAAGTAATTATTAAATAAGGCACGAAATATGTAATGATAAAATAAATCCTTCCATGTTATATGATGGGTATAATATATATATTGAAGAAAACACGTATCATGCAGATAGTGATTAAATATGATAAAAATCATCCCATGATAGATGATAAAGAAAACTACTACAAAATTATATATGATGACAAAATATATATACTTATACAAGTAAGGCGGATAAAAGACAATAAGGATAAAATAGATCATGCCTTGAGGGAAGAATAAGCCATGACAACATGTTAAAAAAAAAATCGCAACATGGCCGGTAAATATTACTAATATCATGAATATCAAAGGAAATAAAATTGTTGAAATGAATAGCATATGATTATAATATAATATATATGATATAAAATAATAACATATTCAATAAGAAAATGAAAACACATTATATATATTTGTGCGCTGAAGGTTCAAGGTTTAGTATCTCAGTTAAGTTTTTCAATCTTATTCAGTCTGGAATCACGAGTTGGTCACTGGGTAATATTCGTCTATCCCGATCCTACTGGAGGGTGCGTTTTCTCTTATGTGTTAGATTCCTCTGTTACAATACTCTCAACTCAGATGGGTACGTCATTTAGAATCTTGGTCAAATGGAACATAGCCCAGACCTCTATTAAACTACACAGTCCATTTAAATCTAGGGTGACAACCGTATGAAGAAAGCTCTCTGTTTGACAGAGAAACTAATCAACTTCTCCCATTTTGTTTGTGACTCCGTTTACCTTGTCTCTGGGGTGTGTACAGTTCAGCTACCTCCCCCTTCCAAGAAATTCATATTACTTTCATCTACTAATATACCCTCTATTCATTGACCTGAATCCTACAAATCTACATCTTATAAATTTGAATTTTATCAATCTGAAATTTTGGTTCTTTTACAAATTCCTTCAGAATTCTACTCCCTGTATAACTGCTCTTAATTCTACTGTCCTCAATACAACACTTCTAAAACTTTGACTCATTGGCTCGTTCTGGCGTCTCGTTCGCGGTCCTTATAGTTAACTAATACTTTAAAATCTTATCCTATCATGAAACGAGTTTAAACTCGTTGAAGGTCCTAATAATTACTTATTCTGCCTCTCGAATCGGTCTTATGCTCGAATTCATTCCAACAAAACGTATGGCAGGGCGAATCCTTTATTAGAAGAAACTTCCGCTAGCTATGGGGGATCAAACTGGTACCAAAAAAAATTCAATAGACGGAAACTACTTCGTCTAGAATAACTGGGCAATCTCTGCCTACATGCCAATCTTACAGGACCTCCCGTCTGGAATACCCTCGCTCCAGCCACGCTAAAAGCGTCGAAACTACGGTGTCAGATCGGTTACCCAAGGTCGCGCCGTTATACCCCAGGCTATACGGCATGGCTAAAACAAATCCCCCATCCTGCATAAAATTCAATCTATACCTCTTCGTTTCCTCTAATGAGGAGAAGTTTTGTGGGTTTTCTGGTCTGATCATAACCTCCCACAACCTTCCAGTCTGAGAATCGAGATATGATCATTATCTACGACTCTTAAAATTCAAGTTGATATAAATAACAATGAGTACTTTATTACCCTAGTAATAGAAATTAAAAAAAAAATTTATACTCCTCCAAAAGGAGACCTAACAAAAATGGAGCGAATATTTTCCTAACAATAGAGTTTCTACAGTCCTGTGAGGCTATCGTTCCTAACAAATAAAGAAATCAAATTTAAAATTGAACCTATTGAATTCCCTAACACTATTCTACAGTAAATTTTTTTTTGGCTCATAATATAATTGACTGCAGCTTTCTCACATTCATTTCGCATTCCCATTCATACAATTCATTCATAGCGAGCAATCATACTAAAGCTAAATTCTATTATATAAGCCAAAATACTCCAATAATCAATGTCAACATTTCCTAACTATTCCTAAATTCCAGGACTAATGTGAAATCAAATAAAGTTTCTAATTAAAACAAAGTGGGAACTAAAGCCCTAGGTTACTCAAAGAAAATGCCTCTGTACAAGCTCTATATATACTAACACTTTATACTCGATAAATGATTGTTAACAATAATTGTTAACAATTCTAAATAATCTGGAAGCTAACCTACCAAAAAAAAAAAAGAATCAGTGTAACTTCAAAAACTGCCCTTGCCTTGACACTAAGCGACTTTTCACGACAATTCTATAAAGACACACACAAATTATAATGGTGAATAAAGGACCATTAAACGTGACACCTCATAAAAGCGGATTGAGTCACTCCCCTAGCCACCGTGGGTGAAGTCACTATCTTCTTACTTCATCGTGCGTCTGTCCCCTTTGCAGTAGTCCGACCTCAACACTCTATTGAAAGATGGATTTATAGGGTTTATGATTCACTACCCAACACTAACATTCTCAAGTGCTTTCCAAGGATCGACTACGGTCTGGGCCTACTTAACTTCTACCCCTGGCTTAGGGTCCCTACACTTCACAACTTTACTCTGAAAGATTGACCTTTCATGTCCTCATTAGAAACCTATTTCAAAGCTACTACCTGAAGGCCAGGGATTATAGGGTTTCTGAATTACCCAACACAAGCCATAGGATGCCTATTAGGTTTGTTGTTTTAGACATAGCCCCCCTCTAAGTTGTGATTTCCTACACCTTCCTTCACCCATTACTCCTGATAATAACTAAAATTTCAGATTTACACTAAATAGTTAATTCACAATGGTATACATTATTCGCATTGGTCTTTGAAACTCGGGTTTTAACAAGAAATAGTTTGTATTAAAAAAAAAAGGAATCCTAATGAAGTTCTACTTTAAAAAAAAAAGGTTTAAAAAAAAAAAAGGTTGAAATCTCTAAACTTCTCATTCTATCGAGCTGATTCTCCGTACACACTCCAAAATCCTAGTTAGAGGCGACAGTCTAAGCAGAATTTACACTGTGTGGGCCTTTTCACCCTTGTAGACCTGCGAAAAGTTAAACTGTTCACACTAACTCTGTCAACTTCCCCTCGTCTCATTACTTCTGAGTTCGCTCTGGTTCTATTGTTGGATAAAATTGTAACATAACAATAAAAAGAAACTAAAATTTTCCTAAATCATATCCTGACAGGTTGTACAAGCTCTTCAGAACGGTGTGTCATATTGAAACAAGGTTGTGAGACGACTCTTAATTATATACTATACTAAAAATGAGGCTGAGCCAATTCTACACTAGGAGAACACGAAAACCCAAGATGTCGTCCTTGTAGCGAGCATGGAGCCCTATCACAAACCCGAAGTGCAAGAACAGACTGCCCAAGGTCTTGTGACCGACTAGTAAGCAGCGGGATGACGTTCCTTGTGTTGAGGGAGCGATGTCAGGGGGACAGAGTTTCCTGGTATTCCCTCTTATCTGGCACGACCGGTCGGGGTGAACAGTCGCGTCTCGTGAAAGAAGGAAATATCTGAGTTCCCCCCTCTTGCTCTAACTGTTGGGTCGATTTGGCTCATGTAAATAGTAACTCTTATACTATATCTAAAATCTCTCATATAACTTATTAAATAAAACGGTGAAAAAAAACGGTGTTCTATACAAGGATAAGGTTGTGACAATTTTCTCTAAATGACACACTAATATTAAAACAAATTGTGAAGATCTTTAAAGATGGCAACAAACACTACAGTAAGGTTGTGAGACGGTATTCTGCACAAAGACAAGGTTGAGACAAATAACACACAAACCCTGAAACATGGTGTTAAAGCTCCTTTCAACACTTAGCACTAGAACACATGTTTAAAAAAAAAAAACTGCAAACTGTTTAAAGTTCACCATAACACTAAGACATATTTGCTATTTAATATATAACCTAATATTGTAATTAATAAAGACCTATCTATATTAAATAGTGTATACTGTTGCCGAAACTTATGTAAATCAGCTTACACAAACCCCCAGTACATAATATGTCTTATTTTAAAAGAAATAGTTCTATCGAGGCGATATTGCGGTCGACAGCTACGCTTTATACATTAAATGTACTTTCTTCCATCAATCTTTATCTACTATTTACAAAACCCTTTATCCTACTTTTTTCAATTCTTTCTCTTTCAACATCTTTCTGCATCTTTCTATCTCTTCCTCATCAACATTCAACGCTTTCTCACTCTTTCATCATCCTTCATCATCCTCAACGCCTTTCAACTTACTTCCATCGCATCTCTCTTCAACGCCTTCAACACATTTCATCTCTTATTCATCACCTTATAACACAGTTCAACGCCTTTTTCATCATATTTCATCGCCCTTCCATCACTTTCAACACCTCTTTCATCCCTCTGAAGTCTCTTCGAAACCCGTCATCGGGATCTGGATCCCGATCTATTATCACTCTTAATTTTGAACTACTCTATTCCAACAGCCTATGACCTTTAAGCTTTATAATTCCATATACACTCGGCGGGGTAGTTACCTTGTTAAGAAAACCTATAATGTCATAGATCATTTAGAGAGAGAACATAACAAATTTGTGCGAATAGTTTGCTTCAACTATTGATTGTAAGCCTATTAAACTCGTTCTCTCTAGGTTGGCTCGCTCATTAGTCTTCGATTTTTTTTTTTATGCAATGGTCATATTGAGTCCACATGGGTGCTAAACGTAAACTGTATTAAAATGGTGTAGTTTTCTAGTTTTCGAATTATATGACAGTTAGAAAAAAAAATCCTGGAAATATCTCGCACTGGCTACTATAAAAAAATTGAATGGGGTACAACTCCGATCTTACAGGATACCTCATGGCTCATAGAATTGAATCGCCCATTTCTCACTAAAATATTCACACAGGTATGGAGGTCTCCAGTGGTTCTATAGCTATTGGTCAACTAAATTAATTGGTGGCAGGAATTGAAGTTAGTTTAAAGGCTCATGTGCTGTTTTGTCATGCGTCTTTATGTCATCTGCAAAGGAAAGTGTCGCCTCAAAGGACCTAATTCTGGGACTAACATCCGCTGCACATTTCAGGAAGGAGTGGTCGTCCATACAATAGCAAGATATCATTTTGCTGCCAATGTACAATGTTGAGCATTTTCCATGTCGTCATTTTGTCGATCCCCAATCTTCTAGGGTGTTTCTTTAAGCATTTCTCGATGTCATTCAATGCTCCATGCGATCCCGCCCGGCATTCAATAAGTAAGTATTTGATCGTACCACCTCCAGGAGACCATCCCATTGCGGCCGAATCATTTCCACCCAACTTATAACGCCGTCCATATCGCGTAATTGAAATTAGTGTAAAACTCAAAGAATAAGACCTTAATATCTTAATTCTTTACTAATTTCAGTTGGCTCAACATAAATCTTCTCAATTATTAATTTAGTACAGTGGCGTGACATGTCACACTTCTTCTAGTTCTTTCGCAAGCTCGATTAATCCCAGTGAAAGCCAGTTCAGGCGTCAATCCCGTGCTAACCCGTCATGCATGACTTCAAATTTGGAAATTATTAGACCTGAATATTTGCAGTGGCATCTGCTTCCACTGAAAGTATTTAAGACACAAGGCTGCCTCTTTAAATCACTGTCTTTACTCCCACATGCCTGTGTAAACTTTAACCATGACCCTATCAATTCTCAAAATTCTGCCTATCGAGTATCCTGAGAATCAATGTTCTTCTTGTCTACGGCGGATTAACACAATAATTGTTCCCTAGAGTTATCTGCGTCGAGTGGTCAGTCTGTACTACTAATTCTCCACTCTAACTCCAGGATTCCTTTATCTACTCAGGCTGTTCAAAATTTTTCAAGACAGTTGTTCAAATCCCCAATGATAATCTGCTAAATTTCGATAATTATTGAAATTCTCATTAAACAGACTAACTACACCTTCCTGACACAGAAGTGTCCAGCATCAAGATATGGCGTACTGCCCATTTCTTCATTTGATGACTGTGTCAAATTACAGCTGAAGAAACATACTAAGCATATAACTGGTTTAAATTTCATGTAATCTCATCATGCCTTCTGCTGGCAAATATTTACTGTAAAATTCAATACTATCAAGATGGTTTTATTTGTCTTCATCCAAAAAAAAAATGTTTCAGAAATAGAATCTTGGAAATCTCTACTGAAGACAAAAATTATACATTTGTCAATTCAGGATAACCTTCCCTTGTCAGAGTGTATACAGGATATTTAAGATCATATGCAGTTGGAGGCATCATGAGAAAAAGAAAAAAAAGTCGGTTGCCTGACGCGTCTTTTTATGGTGATCAAATTTCTCTCTTCACGGGTACGCTAACTGGATCTTCAATTCTATTTTCACCTTAAGGCTCATATATCTGGATGCACAGGCTAGTATGATTTGATAGAAAGCGCTATTAAAATGAAGTTAAGATATTTGTATCCAGCAATAATTATCAGAACTCACCTCTGCTGTGAGAAAATTATATCAGAGCTATGATGAAAAAAAAAATGCTAAGTCATTTCAGTAGACTACTGTAAAACACTGATCACCGTTCTAAATTTGAACCATGGGAAATCCAACCTCATTTCTCATACTGTATATAATAATTTGAGAAAGTAAAATAAAGAAATTGTAATCAATGGTGCTCGCAACAGAATTCAAAATGATTGAGACACAGAACATTATAAATAATGTCCAGCAAGCAGGATACCAAACCATCTTTATATTACAACATTTCCACAAATATCTATAGGGCGATATGTTACATTCCATACTCACAAACATCTATAACAATAGCCAACTACTTAAGAAACTCTGGCATCCAAACGTATTACTGTAATTCCCCTAACATAGGCTCCACCATAAAAGTCCGCTATCTAAAATAATCCTACTATCATAAAACCCACTAACCAAAACAGAGAATAAAAGGCAATATATTCCGTAGAGTGTAACAGCTGCCAAGTAATACGCAGGGGAGACAGGAAGGAGAGTCAGCAATAGAATATATGAACATAGACGCAACGTTATTAATCAAGACAATAGATCTCTAATTCTTCCTACACTGCAAAGGAACAGGTCACACTTTCGCATTAGGAGAACCTAGAATACATTACAATAACATAAACAGCAAATATCAAAGGCTTATAATTGATTTTCTATTATTCAGAAAATACAATAGCATTAATAGAAATAGATTTGCCCGAAACATATAACACAATATATCCTAGTACCAGCTAATAATATCAACAATAATATAAGTAACTTATATGTAATAGCCAATAACTAATATAAAACTACTTAAATAATAGAATTTCTAACCTATAAGATAATTCATAGAATATAGCAAACAATAGTAGAATATGTGTAATACCTTAATCAAAAAAAAATATGTCTTAAGAAAACAAATAATATGCAAAACTTTCTAATGTATATATATATATGTACATAGAATCATAATAGTTTTAGCATCAGGCGACGTTATATTTTCTTGATATATTGTATATGTTTCTCCTGTAGAAGGGCGGACAAGCTCGAAAGCTCGAGAAGACCAGAATAAAAGATACTCATCCCCATAGACGTTTTACTTTGATATCAGAAATCAATGATAATATTAAGGTTTTGCCACAAACAATGTGAATCGTAAAAGACAGCGGCGAGAGATGCGGTATACACCGCCTCAACATAACTTTCATTGCCTGATAAAATGCCAGTGAAACGGAAAGCATAAATTAAAATTCACGATTTATAATAGACTGTTAATCTCAGGATGCGTGGACTACTTCACCAATACTTAAAAATAGTATGGCTTTTCATTAGGTATATATTTCTAAAGTATAGGGGAAGAAACATATACTAAATTCGAGCCCCGCGGCGGGCGACATTGATGGGTTCCCGGTTTGGATAGTTGAAAAGGGAGGATACACGATGTGACTTATTAAAGTCTCCTTACTTAAGTATATATATATATATAGCAATTTAGGCCAACAATCCCATGTATATAACCCGCAGCAAGACCTTAATGTTGTATAATAGCAGCACAGCTGTCAGTGATGCACTATCGGCATATGTCTTTACATCATCACATGTAATGCAATTTGTGCAAACAGGATAAATAAAATAAATAAAAAAGAAAAGGGGGGAAAAACTCTGTAATTGATTAAGAGTTGAGCTAAAGCAAGGATTGAGCATATAATATTGTCAGAACAATGGTCTAAAGATGGAAACAGCCGCGACACTATTATACAATTTCATCAGACAACCCATGAAATCGTTATTAAATTGGGCAATCTATAAAACACTGAAACACAGACACTCGCGGCAATGTATGTGGCCGGTAATTTATGGGAGACTTGATTATTAGTAACATTCCCTTCAAATAGGTAATAAACATACAACATTTCATTTAAACAGTGGGAATAGCACCATAAGGCAAATTATGTATGAAATAGGTAACAGAGGAAACAAGAAAATTTCTCTAGATATTTATTTAAATATCTTAAAATTTGGGAACATGTCTATACTGACGAGATATGCTATTTACATAGTAAAATTTAGATAGAGGTGACCTGAAGTTACTTTATAGCCCTTTAGGGCCCATGCGAAATCTAGGTTGGCTACTACACAAAAGGGGGGGGGGGGGGGGAAGGCGCTAAGTCATAATGACAAATGGCTTACCTTTTCTCGAAAGTGCCGGCAAAGGTCTGGTCTCCTGTCTGCAGACTGTCCTTTCACTGAGCGACTCCGATCGAATATATCTTGCCTTTTGGCAAAGAACCTCCTCTTATTCATGTCTCTCTCCATTTTCATTCGCCGAAAGAAACACCAATCAAAATGGCCAACGCTCCAGTATCAATTTCATAGACGCCCCAGGCCTCATCAAAATAGAACATATAGTATTACCAAAACAAAAAAATCTAAAGAGAGAAACAGCCACGGCACTAGTGTAAGATTTCAGACTCCAGGCCTCTTCCATCAAAATAGAACATATAGTATTACCAAAACAAAAAAATCTAAAGAGAGCAACAGCTACGGCGATAGTGTAAAATTTCAGACCCCAGCCCCCTCCCCTCCACATGGATTGAAATAAAATCCTCCCTTTTTCTCGGGACGATATATATATATCGCCCCCCCTCCGTCTTAGCTAAAATTGACACAGGCCCCTTTTTACTTGAACTGTAATATAACGCTTTCCTTTCTCGGGAAGGATTTTTTTATAAGGTTCAGTCTTTTAGAGATCTTCCTTCTCCATTTTTTTTTTCTGGTCACCTTTACCTAAATTTTTGGTGAGGGGAATATATGTACATATGAAACAACAGTTTCCAGCTCGGATGTCTCTGGATGTCTTCTTCTTTACCAGGCATCAGCTTTCGGCATGGAAGTCTGGTGTCATCTGTTGTCTAGGTTTCTGGGCAAAAAGAATGGTCTGTAAGTCTATGTGGGAGGGAAGCCATGTATCCATTTGATTTGATTATACATACGCCTTCTGTTGGGGTATGGTTACAAAAACGTGCCCCAACAAGTGGAGGATTCAAGTTGCTTTTGTGGTATTGAGGAACAAACCTCAAGACATCTACTGATCAATTGCCCAGCATTTCAAGATTATAGAATGAAAAATGAACTAGTTGTTTGTGAACTTAACGATTTGATTTCCAATAAAAAATCATATATATTTAAAGTTCAATTAATTTTGTAAATACATTCTAAACTTTCTACAAAATCTGGATCTCTAATGTTTTCATGTGTTGAATAATGTAAATAACTTATGTAAATAAACTTTTCTCCTTGTTTGACGCAAGTATCCCTTGCAGGATATAGCGCTTTGGAAATAAAATAATTGAAATGGTATACACTTACACATTTGCATAGAAATGTCTATGTACAAATCAGGAAAAACATTTTCGAATGATTTCTGTAGACGTTGAATCCTTATACACATCTATCCCACATAAAGAAGCTCTCACAGAACTTTTGAATTTTATTAATAATCATCCTACAATAGACTCCCCGTTTCAAAAGAGGCCTTAATCCTCGATCTCTGTCTTTCCTTCAGTCACTTCAACTACAAAAATAAATATTATAAACAGGTTAAGGGTTTGCTGATGGGTAACCCTATTTCTTCTGCACTTGCAAATATATTTATGGAACATATTGACAATAGAATTATACAAGATAAGACAGCTCAATCTAATATTATGGAAGCAATACATCCATGATGTTTTTATGTATCACTGAAATCAATAGCATATCCAACGTAATGAACTTCTTAAACAATTTAAAACCAAAATACACCAATGAAATAGAAGAAAATGGAACTTTATCTTTCTTTGATATAAAACTGATGAGGACCAACAATAGCATAGAAACAGATATATACAGAAAACCTACCCACACAGGTTCATATCTCAATTTCAAATCATTTGGTCCCATAAACCATAAAATATCGGTAATCAAAACATTATCAAAAAGAATCCTCACCCACTGTTCTCAAAATTTGGAAATAATTGAAAAAGAACGAAATTCATTATCCAATGAATTGCAATATTATAAACTAGACGAATGACCCGGGCTTCGCCCCGGGATTGACCCGTGTGCATATCTACCCAAGTGATATATATTTAGATAAGATTATTTTTTATAATTGTTTGTTATTAGCATTATCTATTTGTTTGCATCAGCATAATTTAATCTAATATTTGATAGAGGGTGCTGTTCGTGAGCTAAGTAGAATAATTTGAATATATAGTTTTAATAATTGATTTATATATTTTTTAAAATAGCCTATCATCTTCCCCGTATTTCTTTACCTATGTATGGAAATTTTGGTTTGAATTAGTGAACTACTGCGAATTTGTATACCGGACATACAAACAAACAAACATTGATTTTTATATATATAGATATCCCAAACAATTTATCAAAAAACATATTTATAGAAAAAGAAACCCTTCAAAAAACAAAAGCCATGTTCAGGACCTTTCATGTCCACTTCCCTACAGTTATGGAATTGAAAGAATAGGCAGAACTCTCAAAATATATAAATATTAAATACCAATCTGCTCCAAACTTAAAAAACATTCTCCGTCACCCTACAACTAAATGCAAGGCAGGAAACCCAAACCAATCTCATATACTGCATTCCATGCAAATCATGTACATCATCTTACATTGGAGAAACTGGAAAGACCTTAAAAGAAAGAATCAATCAACACAAGGCAGCCTTCAAAAATAATAGGCCATTATCACCCCTAGTAGACCATGCAATAAAACAAGGACACATATCAGATTTTGAAAATTCCAAGATATTATACAGAAACATACAGGATAAGCACACAAGATTATTTCTGGAGAGCTGAGCATCTATATAGGACAAAAATAGTATTAATAGAAGAATAGATATACCCCAATCATACCTACAGATAAAATAGTAATTACAGAATATATACAATAGTATTTTAATTATATAAAATTTAACAAGTATAATCATATTTTCATTGAACAGTTTGACCACACCAATCTGCTTTATAAAAAACCTCGCCACTCGTACATCACGTGGATGTTTACAGGGTTAGATACCCCGAGGAAGATAGGCGAACAGCCTCATTGAAATATTGGAAGTTATAATTAATATTTTGATCAAAAATAAGCGTTAATCATTCAAATATATGCTTTTCTTGGGCGAATAAACATCGTTTTTCTATTTTGTATTATACATAAATCGAAAACATTCATCTAAAATCATTTAGAAAGATATAAGAAATGGAGGAGAGAAGTACAGCTATATTATCAGAAGAGATAACAGAGGGTGGTTGAGTTAGGTTAGCCTACTCGAAACTACGTGGCTAAAACACAGGAGCCCATCACTGCTAAGAGAAGCCGAACGCTCGGAGATGAAAGTTGGAGGGGAGAGGTAGATAGTTTGTGTGAGAGAACACAACGTTGCGACTCACGGACTGAAGTCCACGTAAACACCGAGATCTAGACAGGTAGCCGAGGTTTTGATCCGTCCACCTAGGTTCTCGGTGTCAAGAGATCCAGCGGGCTGAGTGGAGGTTCCATAACTTGTCCGACAATCCAGGTCCGAGGTTGTGGGGAGTCCAGTGTATATTATCTCCATGTTCAGCAGGTCTAGGTGATCAATATTGGCTGTAGACGGCCATTGTTGCGGGATGCCAAGTGAAAAGATATAAATTTATCTTTCACATTCTTCTAATAGAAACGGGTTTCATAAATCTCTGTGATTTCGTTGAACGGATTAATGATAAAGCGTCATTTTGAAAAAGAGAAATTTAAAGCTCACACTCCCTCAAAATCCCACGGCCCCCCCTTTTTTATTTTTTTTTGCTTTCTTACTTATCGCTTTATTTAAGTCTATTAAGTCTTCCTTCCAACTACCAATTAAATAGTACAAATATTTCCCATTGCCGTAAAAATATCCTTTAGTACACGTGAAATAATTTGACTACAGCCAGATCTAGCACCATAGTGCCGCACTGGTCAATTCCTTGAGCTTTTGCTACGCGCGGCCTCTAAAACCATCGGTCTGAGAAATTTAAATAATATTTGCATAAAACTTCAAATCTAGAAATATAGATAAGAACGTTATTTTCTAATTGTGTTCCGTGCGCATGTTATAAACCAAGGAAGCTTGGGCACTAAATTTGTTTATTAACCACCCTGAATACTTTACAGATGTTTCTTTTTTCAATTATTGATACATCTGATGAGAATAAATGTGAATAAATAAATATTTTTAATATATTTATTAAAATAGATATGTTTTTATTTACTTAGAAAAATTCAGAAAATAATGTCTCATAAAACATTCCAGCGACACTGTGAAAAATTGCAGCAAATTTTAGCGGAACAAATATTGCGCATAAATTTGAGACAGGATACCAAACACCTCTGCAAAATTATAATATATTTTATCAGGAAGCTTGGACCTTAGTCTACACCCAGGATTACCATAACAGAAAACTAAAAAGATTTGTGACCTCCCCAATCCGCCTTAGGTCATTCCTGTCCAAAATACGTCTTGGGATGGCCACCACTACCATCCTTACCGGTCACGGCCACGTTCTGGCAGATCTAGCGCTCTGGCATAGAGATCTAGATCCAACATGTCCTCACTGCCGGGAAGAGTCACAGACTGTGGATCACCTCCTCTTCTCCTGTCCAGCTTTTATGTTACACAGGCTACAGACAGCCCTACTGCTTGGAGTACAAGACTTCAGCCCGACAGCCCTGCCCCTACTTCCTGCCGGCCTGGAACTACCTGGTTACCTGGTTCACCTTAGCAATCTGCCCTCCACGACTAGACTTCTCTTCAAGACTGCTGTACAGCCCGGGGAGTTAGCGATTTATGCTCCAGAAGCCCGGGTTACCTCTATTTTCTCTTCTCTATTTTATCAATCTATCCTATCTTTGTTGTTTTCTGTTTTTTTTTTTGTTTTTTTTTTTATCGTATACTCTCGATCTTTTAGTCCAGGGGTCGACAAACTGCAGCTCGCGAGCCACATGCGACTCTTTGGATGTGAAGCTCTTTATATAGTTCCATAGGCAAATATTATTTATGTGAGTACTATATATTGTTGGCAAGAAAACATTTTGTAGCTCTTTAAAAACTTTGAAATTTTGTAAATTGCAATTTTTGACTCTTCCGACTCAAAAGTTTGCCGACCCCTGATGTAGTAAAAAAAAAAAACGTATATATTCACGTTCACAACTTCAAAATTATTTATAAAATAGAACATTAAAGTTGATCCTTCTTTTTCCAACAACGTATTTAAACAACATGAGGTGGTGTGTGACTGACGATGGTATCTTGTCATCAAAAGAGAAGGGGAATACCTGGAAGAAATACATTGTGCAGAGGATGGTTGAAAGGAACTGATGAGGACCTAGAAGATGGACTGGCCAAATTAGACGAATCCCCGGACTGATCCTGGAAGAAACAAAAAGACGAGTATAGACAAGAAAGAAGAAAAATTTCACTATCAAGATCACCAACCTGCAGTAATGAAAGAACGAACAAAATGCTGGTAATCCAATCCAGTCACCAATGGATGACTACTTCCAGAAGAGATCCTGAGATTATCTATGTTGGTTCGGACTCTCAAGGGCGGTTCTACCTTGATGAAAATAGTGAAGACTAGAGATTTGTGAAATAATGCACATTTATTACATCGAAGAAAGGAAGGAATGGAGTTTCACATGTCAGGGCTGTCCCTCCACGGGCTCCAGAAGTAGCCGTGCAGGGCGGGGTTGGCCTGTGGGTCGAAGGGCTTGTTGAGGGGCGGGACAGCCTTCTTGGCGTACTCCGCTACTCTCTGTAGCATCTCGGCTACCATCTGCAACACAGAATGTCGTTAAAACCTGCAGCAATTAATTTTTGGCAATGTGTTTCTTTTTATATCAGAATTCCGTATAAGACTAACAGTCAGGGATCTATTAAACATTCAAACTTTACTGAATACATCGCAGATTCCCATTCTATGATCATCTAGGCATCTAATCTTGGCGGCTCACAAGTTATGCTCATCATTTATCATTTTTGGATCAATTGACAATCTGAGATCTGTGTTGACCAAAAGCTAAATTAATTTTTCTCACATACCCCAAAACCGCCAAAAATCTGAGCTTTGAAGAATATAAATCATGCACCTTATGGTTGTACATCATTTATTGACCGAACCTTGTATAATTCAGTACATTTATATTACGATGCACTAGCGCGCCATCTGTTATCAAATTACGAAAGTATTTTAGACGCGTAAGATTCTTTTTAAAATAAAACAATTTCTACTTTAATTTTTCCATTGCAGTAAGGGCAGTAGAAATTGTTTTATTTTAAAAAGAACCTTACGCGTCTAAAATAGTTTCGTAATTTGATAATTCAGTAGATGTTAGAAATGTTTTGTCTTTATAAGAATTAGTATTGGAGGTAGGTCTCTCGGGTGAACCATTTCAAATGATTAACCCTAATCACAGGAATGTATAAAATATAACGATGATGCAATAAAGAAAGCTATAGTGTGGAGTCTTCAAAGTTCGTCTACTGGATTCAAGGATGTTTGAAAGACTCTGTGGACAATAAAGTATTGGAAGAGGAAATGTATCGAAAAGGGGTAATGTCGCTACTTTGAACTATGAAATCCGGGTGTTGAAATAATTCTGGAGTATTTGGGGAACGTCTTAGCTTGAGGCCGTCAAGTTCCTAGTGACAGTTGATCCAAACATGTTCAGTGAATACCATTGGTTACCAGCTGTAACGTTCAAATTCCTAAACAACCATAATGTATTTGATTTGTATTAATCAAATTTAAGATTATCTGGAGAAGGTCTCGGTGGAAGGATGGTCTAAACCGTTGGTTTTCGACCGCTACGACCCGAGTTCGAATCCCGTATTGGGCACTTTTTTTCTGATAAAAAAACGTTCCAATGGCCCCCGATTCTTGCAAAAGTCCAACCCCACCAGCTAATGCAAGTAACCAAACGGGGCTCAGGCACATTTGTAAGTGCAAAGTCGAACTGGTTTTCACATGTGTAGACATGTGGTGCACTTACGGTAAAAGTAGTCGCCTACTTCTACCCACCATGGTTATCATGGCCTGTACCACGTGTACTATGGATAAGCAAAAAAAGAAAAAAAATTATCTGGTGATTTCAGTTTGTTTAGGAAAGGTATTTAGCTTGTGGCAAATAAGTGTGATGTTATATAACGAATGAATTCGCCCGTCTTCCTCGTGTATTTCTCGGTTGCTTTTTAAACCCATGTCTATATAGGGTATCTTGCTAACGTATTTTACTTCCACTTTTCACTACATCTTAGGAATAAATATTAACCTTATTGACAAGTTTCAAGTAAAAAATCCCAAAGTATTATATATCTTTTGTGATCAGGGTGTATGGACCGATCTGATCTGCTCCATGGACAAGACACCATCATCACCACATAAAACTCAGGAAAGAAATCGAATTTTGAAAATTCGGGCTCCATCCTACTGATGTAAAAGCTCTTTGTTCTTAACTTCTTATATATAAGTTTATGCTAAGCCCTTTCTTTAGTTTCCCCTTTTTTATACACTGTAAATAACATTGCTGATTACAGGTACTATTACTGTTATTCCAGCATGTATCTTACATTTATGCTCGGAGAATCGGAGACCAAAGGGTCTTAATAAAGCTTTTTGTTGTGCTGGTGTAAGCTTCTATTTTATGTCAACTCAACTGTAGACTGTTCGTTAAGTATGCTGGACGATTTTCACATAATCTTATCATTTACTGGAGGGAACACACGGCAGCTAACGATAAAATCATCTGACAGGACAAAATATGGAGCAACTAGTGTGATCCTTCCTGGCGACCTCTGTTCTGCCTCCCACCTAACACCTATTTTTATTATTGCATCAGCATTATATTTTATACATTCCTATTCATTTGAAATGATTCACCCGAGGGATCTACCTTCAATACTAATTTTTATAAAGACAAAAAATTTCTAACATGTACTGAATTATACAAGATTCGGCCAATAAATGATGTACAACCATAAGGTGCATGATTTATATTCTTCAAAGCTCAGCCTTGGACTGAACCCCGCCTACTGACTTTGGCAGGTACCGGAATTACTTGGAGCCCTTATTTACTGGTTTCCTTGTACTTGATACAGCTTTTATCTTCAGCCACGGTCCTTATCCAGCTCTTCCCGGGCTTTCCTCTTCCCCTTGTCGGTGCTTCTTACAGATTCTTGTGTCTACCATCCACTGTAACCATGTCTTTGCGTTTCTCCGAAAAAGCTCACCGACGAGCTTTACAGCGGAGTGTGTGTAATTTTTATAAAAGCAAATATTTGCAAAAAAATATATATAATAAATAAATAAATCTCCTGGTTTCAAAGAAATTACCGCTGATTAGCGAATGTTTCGAACAAAATACTCTTTAGCGACGCCTAACCACCAATACTTGGGCCTGTTGGAGAACAATTCGTTCGAAAAATCTTCCCTGTTATATTTCACAATAAACTAACCTTATCTTTCATTGGTGTATTTTCAAAAATAAAACGAAACAATTCATAGTTTGTGAATTTTCTTTATTCTTCATTAAAACTCTTAGGACGATCTCTTAAGCTTGAAAGCTCTTACGGTAGAATTTTATATTATAGTAAATAAAATAACAAATTTTGATGAAAGAGAAGTGGATATTAATTACTTTTAAAGAAACAATTCTTGTTGCCACGAATGTCATATTCTAGAAGGTCATTTCATAAAAATAATATATTTTTAAAAAAGGTAGACAAATATGGCTTCACACACACAAATAATGGAATATATTTATCTCAATATCATAAGTATTTGCTTATTCCTCAAGTTGTTTAAACGATCTCCATTAGGTCCCATTGTCTCAGCTTTTCTATTATAGTCCTGGGGTTTTCCCAGAGGTCTTTTTTGGAGGATTTGATACAATTTAATGGATGTTCAGGACTGGCTGGTTGGGAATCACATTTGGGGCATAAGTATTTAAAATATGTAAATAATAATTTGTATAAAAATAGTATTTATTATTAATTTGTTAACGTGATACTCCTGTTGAAGGACTGACAAGTCCAAAAGCTTGAAAATAAAAAAGTTTGCACAAGTAACTTAGCCTTAGAAGCTTTATATATTTTATTAAAATATGGTTTGACCTTAAATTGATAACTCCGGTGTATGACCGTCAAAAAAAAAAAAAAAAAAGGGGGGAAAGTTGAGCGATTAGATTGTCTGTAAGATAAGTTTTTATAGGTCAGATCATTCAACTCTCTAAGATAAGTTTGCTGGAACTTGATAGAATTTTGTACCAATTCAGCGCCGCTGTGATCAAATCTAGCGTCTCTACTCCTCAGCGGCGAAGTACGCGATCTACGTATTCTTCGTAGATCGCGAAATACGTGGTGTCGCTGGAGACCCGCTGGCGATTCTCCACCAAACTCTGCAGCGCTGGCAGAGGCGCCATATTCATTGTACATAGTGTATATAATCCATATTATATATTTTTAAATAGTACAGACTGTGCACTTTGCATGTATTGACAAGATGTCAATAAAATTATTTTAATTGTCAATTGTCTAGCGTCTCTATGGATTACTATGAATATCCAGAACATGTATCAGGATTCCATGTTCAAATACAGTGTTGATTCCCAATTCAAGATCAATAATAGTAGGTCCCATTATACAATCTACTTCATCCAATCATGTTCAGACACCATCAACAAGCTCTACAGACTTGATACCCCAATATGATTGAGTGGAGATAAGAAAGAAGAAGAAATGATCCTTCTATCGTGTGATAAAGAACAATTTCAAACAGAAGGTACCAAATCCAAATAAATAGTGTTACCATTGTTAACCATTATCAGACAAAAGTAGTGAATGAGAAAACAATAATTTATTTCCTTCTCTCTCTCTGTCTCTCTTTCTCTTGCATTCATCATTCGCTTTATAAGAACTCTACATGTCAGAATGCGAACAAATATCACTATGTGAAAAAATAGTACAAATGTGATATTGTACCGGGATAAGGTGTATAAATTAAGAAAAAGGCATCTCCTTATCGTGCAACTGAAAGTTGCTGATGGCTTGCGCCATCTATCGGAATAAATATCAACTATTCTCGTTGATTTTTAATTATTCCAGAATTGGCCAAATACCCATTCTTGATTAATCAAGAAAAGCTAACCACGGACGCGTTTCGGGCTGTTGGCCCTCATCAGCGTGGTGCAAGCTGTACCTCAACGACCAAAAAAATATCACTATGTTTTAAATAGTTATTGCTGTTATCAATTGTTTAAACGAGATAGCAGATAAGATAATATGAATGATAGTAGAATGACTTACCTGAATTAAGACATTTAAGATAGAATTCTGCACCAATTTTAAATAGATCGTATTCAAGCTACAAAATGTTTGATTTCAAATTTCGTATATATTTGTATTCAACTTAGATATAAACACCCTTGTGTGTGTGAATATTTAAATATAAATAAAAGTTCATTTAATAATTTCACATTAATTGTTTTAAATCTCCTGAACACTAATTAAATAACCAAAAAAGTTTCTAGAGATGAGTTTCTTTCATTTTATTAAAGCAGTCTCAAAAACTTTCGGGCATCTCTGCCCTTCTACAGGAGAACGTAAATAAACGAATAAAACGCCACTTGATGCCTATATCTTCTATATATATAAAAATGAATGTTTGTATGTATGTCCGGTATACAAATTCGCAGTAGTTCACTAATTCAAACCAAAATTTCCATACATAGGTAAAAAATAACGGGGAAGACGATAGGCTATTTAAAAAATATATATAAATCAATTATTAAAACTATATATTCAGATTATTCTACTTAGCTCACGAACAGCGCCCTCTAGAACGCTTTAGAACAAAAAGCAGGTGGCCGGCGAGCACGTGACTTCCCTGTGCGCGCGCATGGCTGTCGGCGAGGGCAGTTTCACGCGACCGCCCGCCAGCGAGAGAAGCTTTTTCTTAATTACAATGCAAGTCCTTAACTATATTTACAGGTTTTCTAATTTATAACTATTTCACATATTTACATATATATTTTCATTTTTTTTTGCTATAACTGATCTAATTCGCCGTTTAAAATAACTGCTCTTGCAATATTTGCTATGTTTTATCTATATATATAAAAATGAATGTCTGTCTGTCTGTCTGTCTGTGTGTGTGTGTGTCCTCTATGGATTCAAAAACCATACATCCAATCGCCGTGAAATTTTGGGATATTATGAGGTGTATCCCCGGAAAGGTTTACGAAAAAAAAAAAATTCTTGAATATCTTGAATATCCTTAGAGTTATTTGCAGATTTGTATATTTAACTCGCAAGCAGCGCTACCATTGAGACGGAGATAGGCTTAGTTTGCTGCTCCTGATGACCTTGGGTCATCGTGTGAGTCACAGCATGATGCTACAAAAACACTCTCTCTGGGGATTTTACAGCGTCGACAACCTGTAAGATTGCCTCTCTCATATATTATACTTTAAACATCTGCTTAATTAAAGCATTTTTCATTTGAAAGAGACTGCTCTCTTAACCCCCTTTAGACAACATTAAATGATATCCCGTGTCGATGATTTTGTAATGTATAGAATTAGGAAAGACAAAATTCAGGATGACACGGCTCACAGGGAACGGTAAAAAATGTTCACTTTATCGAGGAAATACAAAATTCGGGATGACACGGCACACAGGGACCGGGAAAAAATGATCACCTTATCGAGAGATTCACGACCATGATTTTATTCAACTTATCGAGTATTTTTCAAGGGACCGGGAAAATATGTTCACTAGATAAAACGATTTTTTTGTAATATAGAAAATTAGGAAATACAAAATTCAGGATGACACGGCAAAAGGGACCGGGAAAAAATGATCACTTTATCGAGAGATTCAAATTTACGAGTTTCAAATCATCAAAATATATCTTTCTTTTTTTATATGTTTATAGAGAATTGTTTTAACAAATGTTCGTTATACAAACCTTTACTCGGGTAAAACCCGGGCGAAGCCGGGCACATCCGCTAGTTAATTTATATATTTTCATTTTTAGATCTAACTTATCTAATTCGCCGTTTAGAATAACTGCTCTAATTCGAAATATTTGGTATGTTTTATTTGTGTTCACTCTATTTCTATTTATTTGAAGTTTTATAATTTCCATGTTTCAAAAACCTATTTCAAAAAGGTCGTTAGAAATTTGTAAGGCCTGAAATAGCTTTACATGCTAATATTTATGATGCCGAGCGTAGCTTAATGGTTAGGTGTATGGCTTCGTATTTCCACAACCTTGGTTCGAAACTTACCCTGGGTGTTTTTTATTTTTTTTTTATTTTTGAAGCAAAGTTTTTTTTTTACAGTACCAAAATTTCCATACATAGGTTTGCGTACATACGAGTTTGCCCTTTTGCTCGCGAGCAGCGCCTCTAGCGGTGAAGATGGGAGGTAATATCAGCTGACCTAATGTACATGTACAGTTTGGACGGGACGCTTCGCAAGAGTGACATCCACGGCGCCAATTTATAATTGTTACGCATAGTGTTTGAATAAAACATTTAATCGTGTAAACCCGGGCGTTGCCCGGGTCATTCGTCTAGTTATAATATATAGCACCCTATATTGACCGCTATTTCAGAGCTCTGTAGAATATCGTGAAATTCGATGACGCCCGACTTCTAATCTAGCCTGATTATGACGCCAAAATACAATAGACAGCGACACTATAGCTTTGTCTTAAATAGAGAATAGGCAGTAGATATAACAAAAGTGAGGGGGGACGGATGTTGAGCAGCAGAAGATTACAATTATCAGGAAAAAGTATGGACTCAGTTCGCGTCTACTTCGCGTAAACGCGTCTGTGGTTAGCTTTTCTTGATTAATCAAGAGTGGGTATTTGGCCAATTCTGGAATAATTAAAAATCAACAAGAATAGTTGATATTTATTCCGATAGATGGCGCAAGTCATCAGCAACTTTCAGTTGCACGATAAGGAGATGCCCTTTTTTCATGTCCAGACTTTCAGATTCCAGAGAACCACTCTTAGTAAATTACAACTCTGAATCTGTGGTCCATAGAAATAAAGGTCGGCTCTCCAGGAAAAAAAGACGCTAAAAATAAACGCCATCTATAGACTGTCTCCGCAAACTAGTGAACTCAGATCGGTGACAAAGCAACAACACCAGCTTTGGAAAACTGAGAAACACCCACCTGGAGACATTGGTTTTAGGATAATGGCCCTCAGTTTGTCAAATCTGGTGTTGTGGCTTTGTCATCGACCTGAGTCCGCTAGTTTGCGTAGACGGTCAATAGGTAGCGCTTAGTTTTAGTGTCTATTTTGACGAAAGAGGGAACCTTTATTTTTAGGAATACATTTCCTCTCTAATCTGGTGTTCTTATATTGTATGGAAATATAGATTATAAAAAATACACATTGAGAATTCGTTGATTGATGATGTTGCAATTTGGATTGAATTTGAAAAAATAAGCTAATCAATAAATAAAAATGCGGCTATGGAGCATATTGTATGGAGCATTTGGATCTAAGCATTTCACTTTTTCCACGACATAACGTAAGTTGTAAGTTCAAAATAAAAGTGAGAGAGTGGGGGAAAAAAAAAGTCACACCTGAAAGAAATTGTTGAAACATCATGAAACGTAGCAATAATGTACAGGCTATTACATAGACCAAATGATTAACAAATGAAAATGTGCCCATACTCAGTTATATTTTAGAAACGTTTTACATTTAAAAAATGTAATCATTCATTACACGCTTCAAGAAGTTAACTTTAGCCCAAATTCCATGTTATTCTACAACGACTTATGGATGTAAAACGTTCTATTTCCACTAGTGGACGTGTCCTCTTCGTTTAAGTTATCAAGGGGCTGTAGTGGGATTCAAGTTAATTTGAGTCCACATTCTCCATGTTTTCTACAATGCCATCTGGGTGTAACACTTTCTATTTCTACTAGAGGATGTGTCCTCTTCGTTTAAGCTACCAAGGGGCTGTGGTTCAGCAATGGTACCGTACCTGGGGCTTCTCGTCAGCCAGGTTGTTCATCTCGCACGGATCCTCCTCGATGTTGAAGAGACAGGCTGCCTCGACGGGGTTGCAGGTCGAGCCCTTGGGTCCGCACTGGACGTCGTAGCGTGAGGTGTCGTTGCTGCCCGCGGGGCCGTACCAGCCCGACCACTGGGAATCGTAGTCGCCGCTGATCACCTTGTAGGGCCCGACTCTCAGGGCGCTCATCTTCCACACAGGGTCGATGTTCAGCAGGATCTCCGTGCGGGGGCCAGACTTGCCGCTGGACAGTGCCTCCCACTGGCTCAGTCCGTCCAGCTGGCCCAATGTCGAGATGTTACCTCCTGTAACACCCCTCGTGGTGACCTTCTTCCATATAATAATGTATTGATGGGAGACAAGCGGCAGGGGATAACAAGAAATTTTGCTTCGAGAGAGAGAGAAGAAATAATTATAGATCATTTTTCAAAATAATATAATTATTATTTTTAAAATAAAAAATACTTATTACTATAGTATTTTATTAAATATTTTTAAAAGTGTTCGTTCAATCTTTTATTTTTAACACTTGAGACGTAGTAAGCCATTTACCTGCTTTTATTTAACTCAGTTATTTCTTTTA
>CP092875.1:59628820-59652563 GCA_030710605.1 Cordylochernes scorpioides
GATCAAGCTTGCGGTAAATGAGCCTCGTTCGATAAAAAAAAAAGCGCAAAACAGAAATGTAATTTAAAAGGTTTTACTAGTATTTTTTTATGTAAAAAGCACACATCGTAGACCACGAATTAATACCAAATAGCCAGACATTCTATGAAACCTTGCAAGAAATAAGCCCAGAACGTTTGAATTCTGCATCTCTAAAATGCACGTCCTCGACAAGCGTCAGTTTTAATGACACCTGTCTAGTATGTGCTCATACAGAATTATAATCTTCATTGATGTGTATAATTCGCCAAAGAGAATGTTGGTTGTGGAAATGACAAGTTCATGGCAAAAATACTAATGACGCATTGTCCTTTGCATCTATTTAACGGGAAGGGCATATTTGGTAAGATTCTATGGCAAAACATTTACTTTTTAATTTGTCACGCTCAATAAAATTCAAATATCACATTTCGTGATATGACATGTCATTGTTTACTTTTCACTTATACAAAACTATCCTTAAATGACAATTACATATGGCCTAGAATATTAATTTACACATAGAAAACCTCTCTCAATCATCTACTCAGGGAACTGAGAAGGAATGGTAGAATAGCCAAGACACGAGGATAACAAGAAATTGGCAAGTAGACGATTCTCCTATATAAAGTGAGTAAGTATACAAGAAATATGAAAAATTATTAGGGGTATACAAGTATTAGACAAGAAATAAGATTTAAAAAAGAGACACCACGGCCCAAAGTGGTTATTTTTCAACATTTCGACAGAAATCTTTGGACCTCGTCAGGAAAAATCAGAAAAAAACTTCTGGACGAAGAGTGTCTGTCATTTCAAAAACTATGATTTCCGGAAAATATGCAACCTTTATTATCTTCAAGAAATATGATATTAGAAAAATATGCTCTAGAAAAAGAATTCATAAAAGTATATAAAGAATAACCTAGAAAGAAAGACAATTTGAAAATAAATATAAAATAGGTAAAAAGGTATTCAAGAATTCGACCAAAGAATTTCACCATGTCACCCGACTTGACTGGTTGATCAACTATAATTTTCTTCCTACTGATATGTACTTTTCTGTGCAAGTTTCCATAACCAAACAAAGGAAAAGAGGTATTGCCAACACTTACCTTTTATAATACAACTAGACGGGTGACCCGGGCTTCGCCCCGGGATTGACCCGTGTTCATATCTACCCGAGTGATATATATTTAGATAAGTTTTTTGTATAATTGTTTGTTATTAGCATTATCTATTTGTTTGCATCAGCATAATTTAATCTAATCTTTGATAGAGGGCGCTGTTTGTGAGCTAAGTAGAATAATTTGAATATATAGTTTTAATAATTGATTTATATATTTTTAAAATAGCATATCGTCTTCCCCGTATTTTTTTTACCTATGTATGGACATTTTGGTTTGAATTAGTAAACTACTGCGAATTTGTATACCGGACATACAAACAAACAAACATTGATTTTTATATCTATATCAATAAAATGGAAATTTCATAAGTGGACATCACTAAAAACTTTCGTTACAATGCATCAATTTCAACCAAATTTTCAACATTTATGTAAAACGAGATGGAGCAGGTTTTGCTTAACATCAAAATATATTTCCTAACATTAACATGCGTAACTTCGCTGTTATCGATTAAATACAAAAAAAAAATCAACAGAGTTAATTTTATTTATATATAAATACAAAATTAAATTTCAACAGAGTTAATTTTTTTACACACTAGCTAATAATCTCGATCTAAAAAATATTCAAAACAAGCAATTTTAAGATAACACCATATGTAAAACAGTCGGCCAAGAAAACAACAACGATATTACATCTTTCTCACATATTCACACACAATCTTGATTAATAATTAAAACTAATCTTTAACATTGTTTATTATACTTCAACTTTTATTTCTACATTTGTTTTTAAATACCCAATTGTTTTATCATGTTTCTAATTTCGCCTAACAAATATACAAATTTATAGTGACCAACATATGCAAATTTTATCTTTGTTTTTATTTAACTTGATATCGTAAACATAACATCCATTGTAAGCATTTTTCTGTTCACCTTCCGTGGTTTCTCTTTTCTCTGATAGTTTTTAGGTGTAGTATATTTTCTTATTACTAGACTACAAACATTCCCTCGAGAAAAACCTGGGCGAAGCCGGGTACATCCGCTAGTATATAGATATAATGCGGGTTATTTCTTTTTCCCATCTCTGGACACTTTTATTTTTCCGTTCATCATTACTCTACACAATTCATCTTTTCATACTTCATCCCTAAGGTTAGAAATAGTCGTTATTTCTCCTTAAAAATAAATTTCGATTTTTTCGTTGAAAAGAAACACATGCGGGATAATTTTCAAATGTCGTTTTACTTACCTTTTATATTGTTTATTTCTTTATTCCCTTGAAGGTGACGTGGTCCACAGGTTTGTCCGAAGTTGTCCCGCCTCGCGACAACGTTCGAAATGGTGTGAGGTGACAGAGAGTGTGTGTGGTGTCAAATATAAGAATTAATAAAATAAAGAATAATCTGTGAAATATAGATGAGAATGTATATAAACAAATATCTCTCACAAAACCAAATTAGCCATTGCGTTTTAACAGATAGCAAATCAAGCAAAGAGTATAAGAAAGTTCTATCCAAAAAATAAAATATATGTATGTTTACTTGGAAAAATATTTATGTATGATACAGTATATTTATTTAAGGCAAGAACAAACTATGAATGATAAACAAAAGATAAGCAATGAGGGAAGTTTACAGAGTAGTAAAATATAAACATAAAAAATGATACTCTGTTATTAAAATAAAAAATAATTTGCTACCTAGCACCTCCCTATGGAAGCTGTGACCCACAGCTTGCAATTATTGTGGTAACTGACATGGATCTGACGTACTTCTGCAAAGGATTCCATCGAAGTCTTGGAACTTTGTCCCTAGTACCTTTGCGTCCTTGCTCCATCCTTAGATTCCAAGGCAGAGGTTTCCCCGAGATGGAGTTCATTTCTGCCACAATTAATGACAGCCTCGGTGGCCTGAAGAAGTCCCATCCGAATATGATCTCATGGCTGCATTCCAGCATAACAACAAATTCAAAGAAAATCTCCAGACCATTAACTTTTATGTTCAGAACACATTTTCCTAGGGTTTCTATTAAATTCTTGTTAGAGATTTAAGAAAGGGACCTGGTTCCCTGAAGAGAGGTATCTTTAATTCACGTCGAAAGTTTCCGGATATAACAAAAAAGTCTGCTCCTGAATCCACTAATGTTTTTATCATTTTTTTTTCGTCCATTAATTTCAACCATAACAAAATTTTCTTTCAATTTAGCGGTGATATATCCTGGAGGATTTTCCTCAATGGCAACCTCATCCCCGTTAGAAGCCGCGTCACTTAGTTTTTCTCATTCTGAGGCTTGGGAGAACGGCTTAAAAGGCGGGCTGACGACTGGGATTGTTTTCGGGCTGGCGACCTTGCGCGGCTTGAATATGGAGAAGAGCTCCGTTAGAAGTACGTCGTGGGTTGGGGCGTTAAATAGTCGTCGTCGGCGTCATATCTCGGAGGTCAACTCGAAAATCCACCATTTCTTCCTTCTCCGTCATTCCTTGACCTGGCTTCAGCGAAGACCTGCCGTCGTTCTCTACAATAACGAACGACATGTCCAGGTCTTCCGCAGTGGAAGCAAATAGGTTTGTCGTCGTAGGTTTTCCATTGCTCCGTCTTCCTGGGTTGGGTTGGTCGGTCGAGATTATAGGGCGTGCGTGGTTGTTGTACAACGTTAATTTGTGGTCTTATAGGTTGGAGAGCACGGCTGACTTCTTCCCTCACAGTCTGTTCCAGGGCGTTCACTTCTCGGAGAGGATTGACCACTTCAGGTGCTGGGAAGGCCTCTAAGTCGGCCAAGTCGTCTGAGTCGTCAACACATGAAATGGGCATTACGTTTGACAACCTGGCGAATTTCGTACGGCCGATCCTGCGCTGCTTGACGGTTGCCAGATGACGGCAAAACTTCAGGATCTCATCTACCGTCTGTATGTCTTTCGCCACCAATACCTGGTATGTGTCCTCCGAAATTCCCTTTATAATGTGAGCAACTAATTTCACCTTCTTCCATGCGAGGTTTTACCTGATGGCAGAGGCTAAGGATCTCCTGAATGTATTGTATTCCTCGGCCTTCTGTGCGCTTGACTTCAGTATATATTAAAAATAAAAAAGGCATCTCCTGACCACGAGCACATGTGCTTTTCAGATGGCAGAGCGCCATCTAGTGGAACAGAAATCAACTAAACATTGATTTAGCCTGTTCCCTGATATTTGGCCAACCCAAGAAGCCTCTGGGACTAAATATATTTTTGGTCGCAGTGGAACAGCCTACTCCACGCTGGCGAGCGCCAAAAGCGCGAAACGCGTTCGTGGAAGGCTTTTCTTGATTTATCAAGAAATTGGGTTGGCCAAATATCAGGAAACAGGCTAAATCAATGTTTAGTTGATTTCTGTTCCACTAGATGGCGCTCTGCCATCTGAAAAACACATGTCAGGTCAGGATATGCCTTTTTTATTTTTAATATCAACGCCTGACCTTTTTATTATTTTTTTTTTCATTATTATTTTTCCACATAAATTATTGGAAATATTAATTTGGTAAATACCCTGAAAATATTCTGTGAATTCAGATCATTCAAAATTTCAGCAGTTTTTATTTGATCGCTTCTAAATTTGTTTTACATTAGGTGTTTTTATTGGTAATATTTTTTATTATTTCATACAGATCATTTTTTAAAAGGATAATATCTCTTTCTTGGATTTATGAATTTTCAAATTTGAACTGTTGTGTGTGTTTTGCGATAAGCATTGAAAAGATTATTGAGATTGTAACTTGTGTATGTTTTAAAAACTCATAAAGGATAATTTAAAATATTTTTGAAATATATCTTATCACTAGGGGATGGCTCAACAATGGAAACTATATTTTGATATATTTTAAATATTTATTGAAAAGTTGAACAAATTGAATTTCTCTCTCTCGGGATACAAGTATTTACTTGAAGCTTGAATGTTCTGTTGAATTTCAAAATAATATATTTGATTCGAATTTTCGAATAATTATAACTCTTAGAATGATCTGAATTCAATTCAGTAATAATTTATTCAAAGGTTGAACAAATTGAATTTCTCACTCTCAGGATACAAATATTTATTTGAAGTTTGAATTTTCTGTGTGTGTGTGACAATTTTGACAATTAAAAAATATTTATTGTCATCTTAGACAATATTATACATTTTCAATCACAGGGAGAGAAAAAGAAAAAAGAAGATGAGAAGAGAAGAGAAAATATATACATATATGAAACATATTTTACAAGATGGTGATGGGAGATGGAGGAAGAAAACCTCGTCGCTGTAGGGTCCTGGACCAGGCGATGAGCGGGTCTTCCACTGCTTCTCCGAGCCCAACCTGTACAAAGTAGCGATAAATTCGCAACTTTGCCGACGCTAAGATGGAAAGGGCGTCGTCCTCAAGGCCGGACCCGCCGAAGATCCAAGCCTGCAGGTCAGGGGGCCGCCCTATGATGTTGAAGGCCTCTCTGATGAGAGGCCTGATGGAACGGCAGCACCAGTAACGGTGGCCGAGGGAGCGGTCGATGGACCCGCAGGCAGGACAGGAGGGGCCGACCGAGGCAGGATGGGCCGGATGGGGCAGGGCGTGGAGGGCCAACTTGAGGGCCGCGTCAGCCTCGTGGCCCGAGTGGGCGCAGCGCCGCAGCGAGGCCCAGTCGATCCTGGATGGTGGTGGACCGATGGTGGGCGACCATCTCGAGGTAAACCTTGAGATGGGCGTGGCGGCGAGGCGCGGGCGATCCAGGGCCCGTCGGGCCGAGCGGGTCGTGAGGCCGTTGAGGAACGGCGTAGCCGTCCCTCGCAGCACCACGGCCGCAGCTAAAGAGCTAGATGAGGGTGCAGACTCCGCCCCGAAGCCCACGGCGTTCTCGGAGGTCAGCCTCCGACAGAAGGCGCCCAGGGTCGCGGCGTCAGCCAGGACGGAGCGCGTAGGGCGGGCGATGAGGTGGCCCTCCGCGAGAAGGTCCCGGACTCGGGCTCCACGCCAGCGGGCGGGGGCCAGGAGGTCGGGAGGGCGGAGGAACCGGCAGCCGCCGATGATGGGGAGGTCCAGCAGCTGAGCCGTGGGGAGCGCCCGGTGGTTGAGGCTCAGGATGTTGGAGGCCTCCTCCCAGAGCTTCAGCAGCCGTAGACGGCGGGGCTGGAGACGGGTGCCGTCCGGTGGAGGGTGAATCCAGGCCTCACCGCTTTCTACCAGCCAGCTGAAGGCATTTCTGCCTCCGCGGAGCGCGACCTGCACCCCCTTGAGGCAGGCGAGCTGGAGTTGGGTTGCCAGGTCGAGGAGGCCGAGGCCTCCGATGGCTACGGGCCTCGCCATGACGGCGGCGGGAAGCCACGCCGTATGCTCGGGCCCCCAGACGAACCTCGCTAGTCTGGCCTGCAGTTTGGCGATGGTCGGGGGTGATGGCAGGTACCCGTGCAGGTGATGCTGGATGGTGGAGCTCACCAGCGAGTTCGCCGCTCTAGCTCGCCCGACGAGGGATAGGCCGCGGGTGAAGGGCGTCCATCTGCGGCAGGCGGACTCCAGAAGGGCGAGAAGATGCCTGCTCTGATGGGCTACGGAGCTCCTGGGGGCGATGTCGAGCCCGAGGACCCTGATGGAGGTGGTCGACCAGGAGGCGCCGAGAGGGGAGTCGCCGCGGTTGCGCCAGGCTCCGCACCAAAGGCCCGCGCTCTTCCCGAGGTTGACGGCGATACCGGAGGCCCGCTTGAAGTCTTCGAGGACGGTCGCCACCCGCTCGAATTCTTCGTCGCGATGGAAAAGGAGGACGATGTCGTCGGCGTAGGCGATGACGTTGCCCACGCCGAGGGTCAACTCCAGGCGACGTAGCAGCGGCCCCGTAGCGATACTAAAGAGAGCGGCACTCACGGCGCAGCCCTGCCTTAGGCCGTTGAGGAGGGGGAAGGCGGTGGTGTGAAAGCCTCCAGCCCGGATCGTTGCGTCCGCCCCGGCGTACAAGATGTTGATCCAGCCCATGAAGGCCGGCGGGAGGCGGAGGGACGTCATCAGGGACTCCAGGAAGCCGCGGTCCAGGGAATCGAAGGCGGACTCCAAGTCGATGCCCATGACGGCCAGCGGCGAGCCCATGGCGGTTGCCTCCTCAACAGCATCCGTCACCTTAGCGATGTTCCAGGACGGGGACCTCCCGGGGACGGCGTATGTTTGGCATTCCGGCACCAGGGTCCGCAGGTGGGGCTTGAGGCGCCGGTGAAGGATGGCGGCCAGGACCCTGTAGTCGGCCGAGGGCAGCGCGACAGGCCTGTAGCCATCAAGGCCGCGACCTCCGCGGGCCTTGGGCACGAGGCAGATGGAGCTGCGCCGCGTCGACGGAGGTAGTGCACCGCGGAGCCGTGAAGCCGCGAACACCCGGGCCAGAGCTTCCGCGAAGAAGTCCTCGTTGAAGGCGACGAGGAGCTCGCACGGCAAGCCGTCCCAGCCGGGGGCCTTTCCGCGAGGGAGGTGCTCGATGGCGTGGGCTATCTCGCTGGGGCTGATGTCTGGCCGGTGGAGCGGGTCCTCCTCACTCAGCTCGCGGGTGGTGGTGGTGGGGCGCGCTGCTGGCGATGAAGGCAGCTCCCGCAGCTGGATCGCTGGTGGGACGGGCGAAGCGGGGCTGGAAGGTCGCGAACGCCCTCCGCCGAAGCTCTGGGCCCTCGATGACGTTGTCCTCCTCGTCCCTGATGACGCTGACCGGGCGACGGAGGCGGATGGCGCGTGCCAGGTCCGGCAGCGATGGGTAGTCTGCCCGGATGGAGGAGGCCTCGAGCTGCGCCGCGATGTAACGTCTCGCCCTGTAGACGTAGCTGTCGCTGGCAGCGTGGCGCGGGTCGTGCAGGGATCTGGCCTCCGCCAGCAGCCCCGCCTTGATGGAGGTCCACCTATCCCAGAAGGTCCCGTCGTCGTCATCGTGCGCTGTGTCTTCCTCCAACTCCCGGATGTAGCCAGCCAGATGTTCGAGCGCAAGGCCCGAGCGGAGCATCGCGGCCAAGCGAGGCTGGGTGGGGGAGGAGACGGCGGTGGTGGGCGGGCCCACCTGGAGCAGCACGAGGCGGTGGTCCGAGAGGTGGTAGTGGCTGGTCGCGTAGATGGACACGCGATCCAGGACTCCAGCAGGGACGAGGATCCGGTCCAGGCGGTTCGATTCGACTTGGTCGCCGTGCATGGCGACTCTGGTGGGCAGGTGGGCGGCGTCGAACTGGGTGGCCACGTCGACCAGCGCGGCCAGGTCCAGAAGAGCGGCGAGGGCATCCGATGATGATGATGATGAGGGGCCCCGATCCCTGATGTTAAAATCGCCGATGATCCAGCAGGCCCCCTCCTCCTCCTGTGCCGCTGTCGCCGCCAGGAGCTCCAGTTGCCGGTTTCTCTCCCGGGGTTCATGCGCCAGATGAACGACGATGGCCGTCATCTCCTCGCCGTGGACATCTATGGTTGCCAAGGCGATGTGGCCCGGCCACAGGACGCGCTGTTGTATCACGGCTACGCCTGGCCCGAAGACGCAGGCGAGTCCGGATCCCGAGATGGCTACGGGATGGGCCAACACAACAGCGTTGTAGCCGAGGCAGAGGTCTTGGCCGCTGCCCAGATGAAATGCGTTTGTCTCCTGGACAAACGCGATGTCCACGTGATGTTGCCTTAGGAGATGACAAAGGGCAAGGCTCCTCCTCCGAGTGGCGAGCCCTCGCGCGTTGATGGTGGCGACGCGGTGGTTCATTGGCGCTGTAGATCTCGCCGGACCTTCCTGGTCTTCTGGAGGGTCTTGCGGATGGTGGAGTTGGAGTCTGGGCACGAGGCCTTGAAGGTGTCGTGCAACTTGTCGAGGGTGGCGACCTGTTCTTGTGTCAGCGTGGGCGCTAGCCTCTTCATGGTGGTCTCAGAGGTGAGGAGCTGCTGTGCGTCCTTGCAGTTAAGGCCGGGCAGCTTGTGCCAGTCGATGGAAAGGGTGGGGGTCTCCTCGATGTGCTTCAGCAGCTGTTTGAGTGCTGATTCTCCCCGGGCAGGCGTGGATGGAGGTGAGGTCAGCCCCTCCACCGACATCTCGTGGTCGAGCGGAGAGATGCGAGGCTCGGGGGGGCCGCGGGGCAGCCAGGGAAGCAGGGTGGGCAGCAGGGGCGGGGTGGGTGACATCCATCTGTTCGGCAGGCTGGTGTGCCGAGGGGATCGCCTGAGGCTCGGTTGAAGTTGTCGCCGGTTTGACAGGGGACGCCGGTGTTGCGGGCGCCGGTGGCGGCTTCCTTAGCTGCTGAGGAGGAGGAGGAGGGGGAGGCCTTGCGTCGGTGGGAGACGCTGCTTGCCTGGGGCTGCCGTTCCCTTGCCTGGCGAGCGCTGGGCAGTTGGCTCTGCGGTGGCCCTGCTTGTTGCATTTCGAGCATTTTATTCCAAATGTCAGGAAGGCCGATAGGGTGTCTCCTTTAGACTTAATGTCCAGTCTGGTGGGCAGATTCTCCAGTTTGATGTCCTTGTGGAGCAGGATGAAGGCCTCCCGGCGGCCGTCGGTGAAAGCGTACTCCCCCATTTTGATCAGGATGGGGGCGATGGAGGTGACTTTTCCATAAGGATGCAGGGCCTCCACGACGGCGCTGTCCTCCACAAAGCCGGGCAGATTGGCCACGACAATGCGCTCGGCCCTCTTGCGGTAGGGGAAGATCTTAAGGAGCGTTCCCTCGATGTCCAGGTCGCTCCCGAGCAGACGGCTCGCAAGGTCCTTGCTCGCCAGGCCCACGATGTAATGCCCGTTCATTTTGTTGAACTGGGTGATGTTTCTCGGTCCCCCCGACCAGCTTGTCAATCGCCTGGAGGTATTTGTAGGACGAGATGTCAGGACAGACCTCCACGAAGATGTAGTTGTCCTGTGTGGATGAGGTTTGCCTCGCCTTGGCGTCGGCGATGTTAGCCCGCGTCGCCTTGAACTGCTGGGGCGGCATTGCTCTTGGCCCTGTGAGCTGCTTCCGCTGCTGAGTGTTGTGCTGCACTCTAGGCTTGCTGGGCTGCCTTGCAGCATGCTCTGATGTCGACGAGCCGCGGCGTCTCTTCTTGTTCCTAACGACGAGTGTATAGCCGTTGTTTTGTTCGTCCCCCATCTCCATCTCCACGGAGTCACACCAGTTCTTGGAGGTTGGTTCGGCGCTGGTAGCAGCAGCAGTTATCGGCGCCGTGACGTCAGGCGCGGCGGCCGAATTTGCATGCTTGATGCCTGCCGGCGATTTTGCATGCTTTTGATTTTCAAAATTTTCTTGAGAAGTTTTCTTCTGCAAGATATTTTTTCGGTGATATTTCGTCACCGGTTTGTGATACGAAGCTGGGCCTTTCAGGCACTGATGCAGCTTCCTCTGGGCTACTAGCCGGTACCAAAATTGGCATGTTGCCAGCCATCTACACGCACGCCAGAGGCGAAAACGGCGGAGCTCGAAAAAGCGTGGCCGCTCGCCCGTGTGTGTGTGTGTGTGTGAATATCAAAATAATATATTTGATTCAAATAATTATAACTCTTAGAATGATCTGAATTCAATTCAGTAATAATTTATTTAAAGGTTGAATGATCTGAAGTTCTTCTTCAGGAATGATTAAAAGGAACTTTGAATGATCTGAACTAACGTAAGAGGAATAATCTATTTGAACGTTGCATGATTTGAAATTACATCAAAATTATTAATTTGAAGGATTGAATGCTCTGAACATATCTTGAGAATAATTTATTTGAACGCTGAATGAGCAGAAATTATATCAAAAATGATTTATTTGAAGGATTGAATTCTCTGAACTTATTTTGAGAATAATTTGTTTGAATGCTGAATGATCAGAAATTACGTCAAAAGTATTTTTTTGAAGGATTGAACGCTCTGAACTTATTTTGAGAATAATCTATTTGAACGCTGAATGATCAGAAATTACGTCAAAAGTATTTTTTTTTGAAGGATTGAACGCTCTGAACTTATTTTGAGAATAATCTATTTGAACGCTGAATGATCAGAAATTATATAAGATTAATTTTCTGAATGATGAATGATTTGAGCTCTTTTATTGAATAATAATATTGTTACATCATGATTAATGGCGTATTTATTATATTATTTTTAATATATTTGAAATTTAAATTATATATTTATTTATTTTTATATTCTATGATATTTATTTAAAACAGATTATCATCATTTGTATTTAGGTACACTGTGACTTCACTGCTCTCTTTGATGTGAGAAAATAAATAAAGGATTCTGGAGGCTACTTAAAGTAGACTTATCTCATTATTCCCTTATATAAATTTGTAGGATGGTTGAAACACGCTCTGGCAAGATGCAAGACCCAGCACAGGAGAGAATCAAGGCTGAAGAGTCTGCCAAGCCGCAGCCTGGTGCAACAATTGGTAGAGATGCTAGTTTCGACCCAGTTGTCCTGAATCCCAACATCGACATCCCCAAGTATGATGGAACGGAAGACCCTCGCCCATGGATTGAATCTCTTGAAGAAATTGGCTTCTTGTACCATTGGGCAGACTACATTATCTCTCGTTATGCCGCCATGAACATGACGGGAAGCGCTAAAACCTGGTTGAATTTACACAAAGCTAGTTTCACGAGCTGGGAAAATATTAAAATCCGCCTCATTCAGGATTTTTCTTTGGACGCGAATAAAGAAGAACTTAGAATGAAGCTCAACAGAATGCAACACTGGAATGAACCAGCAATCAGGTTCGCGGAAGACATTCTAGTGTTGTGCAACAAGGTTGACCCCGCAATGGAAGAAGAAACAAAAATTGAACATGTTATTGGAGGACTGAAAAAAGAGTACTCATTCGCGCTCTACCTGAACCCTCCTAAAACGACCGATGACCTTCTTGTCGTGTGCAAGAAAATGGATTCTTTTGAAAAGAAGTATCGGGAACGTGTGGAGAAATCCAGAAACCTATATAACGGTCCACGCTATTCTAGACCCCAACAACAATCGAGGTACGTGCCGCCGACTGCCGCACGAAACTACCAGACCACTTCCAGGCCCCAAGCCCCTGTTTCCAATAATTACAAGAACGACTCCCCTCCTACCCCCAGACAGTATCGAAACAACTTTCCCCAGCCCTCTACCCCTAGACGTCCTTATAATCCTAACTTTGTGCCGAAACCAAACCTTCAGAGAAACACTTACAATAAAAGCCAAGAAGTGAGCAAAAATAGGACGGAAGATGGAAGACCAATCTGCTTTAAATGTAACAAGCCAGGGCACGTGGCCCGTTATTGTAGGGTCAAGTTTATAAGAATCCTAGAAGAGGATCCAGCAGATACCCAAGAGAAGGTCGAAGAAAAATGCCAAATGAATGAAATATCAGAGAAATCAGGACCTCGGCTTTATGCTGATGTATGTCATAGCACACAGACAAATATTCCTACCCGGAATAGATATTCCGTGTTGGAAGATTTAAACTAAGCGTCGCGCCTGAATCTGTCAATCAAAGCAAGTCGACCATAAACGGAATCAAGAAGTTGGACCCTAAATACAAATTAAAAATTAATGTGGACAAGATAGGGACTTTTGAAGCTTTGGTTGATACAGGTGCTGACCTCTCAGTGGTCGACCTCAGAACGGCCCTCGATACAGGCCATGGTATAAGTAAACTCGCAAAGATTTGTGCAGGACCCGATGGAAAAAAATTGGACATGGTAGGAAGTATATTTTTAAATATAAAAATTGATGACGAAACATTATCACACAACTTTGTGATATTGAAAACGCATTTACGGACATTAATTCTTGGGAGAGATTTCCTTAAGAAAATGAACGCAAAAATAGATTGTAAGCAAGAAACTATAAAATATGATTTGACGAATAATCATGACGAAATCAATTTTGAAAGGTTGAAAATAAAGAGTGCCAAGGATTCCATTGTACCGGAATGTTCCATGAAATTGATCAAGGCATTGGTAGAAACAGAGGATGGAGAATATATTATCGAAGAGAGCAGCAAAATGTTTCAAACAAATGGACTTCGTCTAGCAAGAAGCTTGATCAATGTTATAAATAGGGAAACACACATCTGGATAACTAATCCGTATCCTCGACCGTTAAAAATAATGAAAAACCAAACATTGGCTTTTGGAAGTAGTCCAGCGAAAATAAATGTGAGTCGAGAAAGAGAGGTAGAAAAGAACGAAGAACCTAGATTCCAAATAAACGAAAATCTTTCACCAAAGGAACAGAAAGAGTTAAAACAAGTTTTAGAAAGGTATGGAGATCTTTTTTCATCGAGATTAGGGAGAACCAATTTGGCAAAACATCGGATAGACACAGAAGACGCGAAGCCAATTAAACACAAGCCTTACCGGGTAAGTGCTAAAGAACGAGATATTATAAAAGAGCAAATTGACGAGATGCTTACAAAAGGCATAATTAGGCCATCTTCTAGCCCCTGGTCTTTTCCAGTAATATTGGTCAAGAAGCGAGATGGTAAATACAGATTTTGTGTGGACTACAGAAAACTGAATAATGTCACAGTAAAAGATGTCTATCCGATCCCTAGAATAGACGAAGTTATGGATACTCTCCAAGGATCTACACACTTCTCAGCAATAGACCTCAGATCTGGATATTGGCAAGTTGAAGTCGAAGAAAGAGACAAAGAGAAAACAGCTTTCACTACAGCGCATGGATTATGTGAATTCAACGTGATGCCTTTTGGACTTTGTAACGCGCCTGCTACCTTTGAGAGAAATATGGAGAATATGCTTGGAAATCTGAGATGGCAAATTTGTTTGTGTTATCTGGATGATGTTATCATATATAGCCCGGATTTTCCAACGCACCTCAAAAGACTTGAAGCTGTTTTTAGATGTTTTCGTGAATCTAATTTAAGGTTAAACGACAAAAAATGCCGATTTGCTTTTGAAGAATTGGAGATTCTCGGCTATATAACGAGCAAACATGGTATAAAACCCGCGGAACATAACATCAAAGCTGTCAGAAATTTTCCTCGGCCCAAAAAGGTCAAAGAAGTACAATCCTTTTTGGGAATGTGTTCATATTATAGAAAATTTATCAAAGAATTTTCAAAAATTGCCGACCCTTTGACCAACCTTATAAAAAAAAGTGTATCATTTACCTGGACAGAAAGACAAGAGGAAGCGTTTCAAACCCTAAAAACAGCACTATTAAGTCCACCAATTTTAGGTCACTTCAATCCAAATGCACCTACTTATGTTCATACTGATGCGTCCAACATCGGCATAGGTGCAACACTTGTCCAAGACATCGGTGGTGAAGAGAAGGTGATCTCATATTTGAGTCGTACCCTAAGTAAAGCGGAGCAAAATTATTCAACCACTGAAAAAGAATGCCTTGCCGTTGTCTGGTCAATGTCAAAATTACGACCCTACCTTTATGGAAGACACTTTAAATAGTAACAGACCATCACGCCTTATGCTGGCTCAAAAACTTGAAGGATCCAACAGGTCGATTGGCAAGATGGGCATTGAAAATTCAAGAATATGACTTCGATATAATACATAAATCGGGAAAGAAGCATCTGGACGCCGATGGCTTATCTAGGGGGCCCTTACCAGAAACTGATTGGGATGAGGATTTTGAAAGGCTATTTTTAAATCAAATAACAGACGAAGAGGATAAATTTATCGAAAGTGTTAAGAAAAACCTTAATGGAAGCAGGCGATCAATTGCGCAAAACTTTAAAGAAGAAGATGGATGCCTCTTTAAGAAAAACCCGAACCCTGAAGGCAGGGCGTGGTTGCTTGTGGTTCCAGAGAATAAAAAGAGAGAAATTATGAAAGAATATCACAATCATATGTCGAATGGCCATCTGGGCGTCGCCAGAACCATGTACCGAATAAAGAGTAAATACTTTTGGCCATCCATGCTAAAGGATGTCTCAGAATTCGTTAAGACGTGTCACCTTTGCCAAAGTAGGAAAGGCTCAAACCAATTACCTTCTGGACTACTACAGCCCATCCCCCCAGCCAACTTTCCTTTCGAAAGAATTGGAATTGACTTTGTTGGTCCACTACCATCTACGAAAAACAGAAAAAAATGGATAATCGTGCTGACGGACTACTACACTAGATATGCAGAAACAAGAGCAGTCTCGGAAGCAACAGTGAAAGAAGTTTCTAAATTTCTAGTAGAGGATATTTTTCTTCGGCACGGAGCCCCACAATATCTTATTAGTGACAGAGGCTCTCAATTTACCAGTAATTTAATGAAAGAGGTGATGAAAACGTGCAAGATTAAACATTGCTTCACAACGAGCTATCATCCCCAGACTAATGGATTGACAGAGCGGTTAAATAGAACATTGATCAATATGCTCAGTATGTATGTGAACACTGATCAGAAAAATTGGGACGAGATACTCCCATTCATCACTCACGCTTACAATACTACAATTCAGGAAACCACAGGATATTCTCCCTTTTTCCTGATGTTTGGAAGAGAACCCACGTCTCTTTTGGACGACAGGAATATCTCGGTGGACATTGACAAAGATGATTATGATGAATACATAAAACATCACTTAGACAAAATAAACAGAACAAGAAAATTAGTTATTGACAACACAATAAAGACTCAAGAAAGAATGAAAAAGAACTATGACAAGAAACACATGGAAAGAAGCTACGAACCAGGAGAATTAGTAGCAGTTTGGACACCAATTAGGAAAATAGGAAAGTGTGAGAAACTACTGAGAAAATATTTTGGCCCATATAGAATATTAAAGAAGCTGTCTAACGTAAATTACTTAATTGAGCCAAAAGATAATCCTGGCCAAGACCCATTGATTGTCCATGTCTCAAGACTCAAACCCTATTTTGAGAGAATTGATGAGGTAACTCACGAGGACGTGACGACCTCTGGAGAGGGGGAAGTGTTACATCATGATTAATGGCGTATTTATTATATTATTTTTAATATATTTGAAATTTAAATTATATATTTATTTATTTTATATTCTATGATATTTATTTAAAACAGATTATCATCATTTGTATTTAGGTACACTGTGACTTCACTGCTCTCTTTGATGTGAGAAAATAAATAAAGGATTCTGGAGGCTACTTAAAGTAGACTTATCTCATTATTCCCTTATATAAATTTGTAGGATGGTTGAAACACGCTCTGGCAAGATGCAAGACCCAGCACAGGAGAGAATCAAGGCTGAAGAGTCTGCCAAGCCGCAGCCTGGTGCAACAATATTACGATGACAAAGCTTCTCTCGGCAACGCCGTGGTGGTAAGCAGGGTCAGTTCGGCCACATGTGCCTATCTCAAAGAATAGCTGAGAGGACCGATGGACCAGTCAAGAAGGAAGAAGCTATCTGGTGATCAGGAATGAAGTCGTCTTTCCTGTTGTGGACAACAGCTGTTGAATGATGCTTTCTAAATATGACTTGCTTTGTTCTCTATGAATATACGAAGGTGAATAAAGATGATCGAACCGAAATCCTTACCGATCATACCTGCTCATTGAACATATTCGACACGGCTGTGTTGTCGCAATGATATATCTGTATAATGAATGATCTGAACTCACTTCAGGAATAATTTACTTGAACATTGATTGATCTGAATTTATACTTTGGTAAGTATTTGAATCTGATATCTAAATTAACTTTAAAAAAATTAAAAATTGAAAGTCGAATGTTTTGAACCTATTTTAGGAATAATTTAATTGAAAATGGAATGTTCTGAAATTACACTTCAGGAATAATTGATTTTAGCGTGGAATGATATGAAATTACTTTGGAAATCATTTAGGTAAACATCATATGATCTGAATTTTCTTTGAAAATAATTTTGTTAGACATTTGAATGCTCTGAGAAAAGTTTGAGAATACTTTTTTAAAAGTTGATTGATATTTAATTTCTTTGACATTGATTTATTTGGACGTGGAATGAACTTAACATACTTAACATTTATATGAATGGTGAATGATGTAAACGTATTTCGTGATTGGACATTGACTGATATGAACTTACATTGAGAATAATTTATTTTCAGTTGAATTATCTGAATTAACTTTGCGGAAATTGTTTTGAACTTAAATGATCTGAATTTACTTTGCGAATACTATTTTTGAACTTAAATGATCTAAATTAACTTTGCCAATACTTTTTTGAACTCTCTCTCTCTCTTAAATGATCTGAATTAACTTTGCGAATACTTTTTTTGAACTTAAATGATCTAATTTTACTTAGGGGTATAATTTACTTGAACGTTGAATGTTCTCAATTTATTGAGAGAGCAAATTTATTTGGAATTTGACTGATATGAACTGATTTTAGAAAAAAAATTATTCAAACATTGAAAATTCTGAACATTATTCGTGTGAATAATTTATTTGAATGTTTGATATTCTAAACTTACATTTGTGGAATAATTTAACATTGAAAATTCTTTTAACTCATTAGGGTAAAATTTATTTGAACATAGAGTGATCTGAAAACGCATCAGAATAATTTTTTTGAAAGTTGAATTATCTCAACTACGTCGGGCAGACCTTATTTGAATGTTGACTGATATGAACTTATTTTTGAATACTATTTTGTGAGCGTTGAGCGCCTGTTACAAGGAATTGATCAAATCCGCCGGGAGCAGACTTCCATCTATTTAAGGCCTAATCCCCAGTGAACTTTTGATTCTAAGTTTTGTTAATTCATTCATGACTATAAAAACTAACTAAATAATTAATAAATAAAAATACATTTAAAAAGATTTTATTGAAATGCACTAAAAAGGAAAAAATAAAATATTTTATCTTCTGTCATTGAGCAAATAGATATATCTGAGTGAAAATAAAAGCGGCGGGGGACGATCATATTTAGAGAAGAGGTAAAAATATAGCAAACACTTATAGAAATCTAGAATTCTTTATCTATACTTATAGAAATCACTAATCAGTTGCTACATATTAAATCACATTAGGTTCGAAATTCATGATGATCGTCCCCCGCCGCTTTTTTTTTCACTCAGGTACATCTAATTGCTCAATTACAGAATTAACAAAAAAAAATATATATATATATTTTTTAGTGCATTTAAATAAAAGCTTTTTTTTAAAATATGTAATTTTATTTATTAATTAATTTTGAGAACTATGAATGTAGGTCACAGACAACCTCTAACTTCAAGATAAACATATTAAAGGTTTACGAACAAATATATTTATTTATAAAAACTAAACGAAAATCCAACTTGAAATATGATTTCAATAAATGTAAAACTACAGTTAAACCTGTCTATAGTGCCCCCCTCTAAATAGCGTCTTCCTCTCTATAGCGCCCGATTTTAAACATTAAAATGTAAACACAGTTAAACCTGTCTATAGCGCCCCCTCTTGGGACTCACCAAAATAGGGTGCTATAGAGAGGGGGTCCTATAGACATGTCACTTTTAATGTAAATCGTATCGTACTACGTATTTAAAATCGGGCGCTATAGATAGGAAGGCGCTATTTAGAGGGGTCGCTATAGACCGGTTTAACTGCATTCTACATAAAAAGTGACCTATCTATAGCACCCCCTCTCTATAGCACCCTATTTTGGTGAGTTCCAAGAGGGGGCGCTATAGACAGGTTTAACTGTATGTACAGGATATGAGAGATATATGAATAATCTCAACACTCACAATTGACGATCTTGGGCGTTCATGGAATGTAAAGAAAGAAGTTTGAAAGTAATGTGTGTATCTATATTTTTTATTTTTAACAAATCTAAATAAAATTACACAACAGTCAACATAAAAAAGGCAACAAGTGGGCTACACAATGTTAACAAAGATAAATGTACATGATATTCTACAGTGTGCATCCATCCGCCAATCACAGATGGGGGTGGGGAGAGATCTGCACACAACACATATCTATCAGACAATTTGCATACACAGAAATATGCAGATAAGTATTCAATGAAAATGAATAAAATGACTAGAAGACACACAGTAATAGTTATGAAAAAAGGCATCTCCTTATCGTGCAACTGAAAGTTGCTGATGGCTTGCGCCATAAGGAGATGCCTTTTTTCATGATTATGCACCTTATCCCAGTACAATATCACATTTGTACTATTTTTTTCACAGTAATATTTATAAGGTAATAACGCGCCATTTATATGTATAAGATACTATGGACATAATATTTTAGGACAATATAATTACAAAGAAATATTTACATCGAGCAATGCTATTCCGCAAACAATAAGGACAACTTAAGAAAAAGGTATCTCCTAATCGTGCAACTGAAAGTTGCAGATGGCTTGCGCCATCTATCGGAATAAATATCAACTATTCGTTGATTTTTAATTATTTCAAATTGGCCAAATACTCATTCTTGATTAATGGCTTGCGCTATCAGAAACTTTCAGTTGCACGATAAGGAGATGCCTTTTTCTTAATTTGTCCTTATTGTTTGCGGAAGAGCATTGCTCGATGTAAATACAAGGTATGTCCCATAAGTTCCCGGACTGGGTCCATAAAAAATAAATAAATGAAAAATGTAAATAAATTTGACAGTTTATTATAGAAAAAATATCTGGCAACACGGTGGTACCAATATCGAGGCGGTACGTGCGCGCGCGCCAAAGTTATTCTAATTTATTTAAAGGTTACACCTTGCGCTGCGGCGATTTTACGATGGAACAAAAATTGAAGCAGAGGATTTGCATAGAATTTTGTGTAAAACTTCAAATATCAGCAACCGACACTTTTGAAATGCTTAATAAAGCATTCCCCAATAACGCCCCAAAGAGAACAACTGTTTTTGAATGGCATTCTAGATTTAAAGCTGGCAGAATTTCCATTGAAGATGATCCTCGTCAAGGACGCCCAACATTTCAAAGGACTGATGAAAATGTGCAAAAAATCACCGATTTGATAAAAGAAAATCCTCGAACCACTTTGCTGGAGCTAGAGCAAGACACATGCATCTCTAAAACAACGATTGGAAGGATCGTAACCGAAGATTTAAGGCTCAAAAAGACTCCTGCAAAATTCATCCCAAGATTCCTCACTAATGAGCAAAAACTGTGTCGGCTTGCAACCTGTGAGGACATGCTGGAAATGACAAGAACGGATCCGGAATGGAAAGACAAGATAATCACAGGCGACGAGACATGGGTCTATGGCTATGACCCTGAAACCAAGCGTCAATCTGCCGAGTGGAGAGGTCAGGGTGAGCCTAGACCCAAAAAATCCAGGATATTGAAATCCAGAAACAAGGTGTTGCTGGTCGCTTTTTTGGATAAAATGGGCATTGTTCATCACGAGTATCTTCCTGCAGGCCAAACAGTTATTAAGGAAATGTATTTGAGCATTCTTCGCCGTCTAAGGGAAGCGATTCGAAAAAAAAAAGGCCAGAAAAATGGACTAATGGTGACTGGATCCTACACCATGACAATGCCCGCCCTCACACAGCGCACTTGGTGACGAGTTTTTTGGCCAAAAACGGGACAGAAATCCTACCTCAACCACCCTATTCCCCAGACATCGCACCAAATGACTTTTTCCTGTTCCCCAAACTCAAAGCAGTTCTAAAAGGAAGACATTTTGACACCAGGGAAGACATAATAGAAAAATCGCTGCTGGCATTGAAGAGCATTCCAAAAGAGGCCTATAAAAACTGTTTCGACAATTGGGAGAAACGATGGCGCTGGTGCGTTGAAGCAAGGGGGGATTACTTTGAAAAGTTTTAATAAAAAAAATTTTAAAAAATCTTGCCTTTTTTTTTATGGACCCAGTCCGGGAACTTATGGGACATACCTTGTATTTATATGTAATTCTACTGTCCTAAAAGCTTCTGTCCATAGTTTGCATGAATACCATTTTTAAGATTCCATCCTTCGGTATGGCATATATAAGAGGAATCGTCCAATACAGTATTAGAGATCTAAGAAGCGGTCTGGTAGATTAAATTGGCGAAACTTCCCATATTGCTCTTATGAATTTCTGTGCATTTTGATTACTGAAAAAGTCTGAGAAAAAAAAAGAGATAATCGAAAACAAATTTTAAAGGCCACCTGGAAAGAAATCTAATTTAATGGAAACATCGATGTCGGTATATTTTTAAACGTTCAAGAAACCATATGAACAAAAATTCAAATTTATTATTTTGAAAGGGAATCACTCTCTATGTGTATGTAATTTCTCTTTTTAACAAACATCGAAATGGAAGAATGATCATTTCTCTTAGCTGTCGCCATGAATAATATGGGTATTGGTTTACTGTCTATTATAGTGATCTTTGTTCTCATGCTTATAGGACAGTGGCAAAATGAAAATTTCGTTACTTTCCACACGTGGCTTGCTACCAGCACTAAAGAGATGATTTTTTGAAGATAATTTGTTGGTTAGAAGTTTGTTAGGAAAATATATAGCTACATTAAACAATTTTTTTATTTAGCTTCCTATGTTTTAGTGACCTGCTGTTACCCTCTTCAGGGGAAGTTCCCCTGAGAGAGTCACTGAAGCGTCAGGAACTGAATAAAACATTGGTTGATGTAGTCATAAAGACATGAAGTCCTTTATATATACAACAGCAACAACAACAAAGCTTTATTAAGACATTTCGGTCTTATACAGATTCTCGAAGTAGATATTTAGGGTACATGTAGGAAAAAAACAGTAAAAATACCAGTAATAGGCTTTGCTATTATTATAATCTTTAAAGATGATCATATTTAATGGTATAATTAAATTTATATACAGGAAAACTTAATAAAGACAATCAAGCTTATAAATAGATTGATAAATTGGAGGAAAAAAGAAATTTCTTATTCGTGGATTTACCACGGAGTCTTGTTCTTTATATATACATATAATCTTATTCTTTTTTATTTACTCATAGCTATTCCTAAATGAAAATTTAGTGAAACTTATTGACTCTGATGGTAAAATATATTTTCTCTTCTGGACGAAGAGATTCTCTCAGAGTAGTACAGTACATACATACCTGTGGCTAGAGCAGCGGGTCGTCCTTCCACGGACTCCATACAAAGTTGTGGAACTTGGGAGCGGCTTTGGGATCATCCGGCCGGAACAAAGGCTGCATTTGGATTTTCTCGTACTGGGACAACCTCAGTAGCATCTGCTGGAGGATCTGTCACATCACAACGACATGTTACCGAGATGTCAGGGCGTTAATGCATATATCATCCTCGACCTTGTTCTTCGGCCGTAGCCAAATCTATATTCAACATCAAACCACTTCGATAACAGCGGGCAGAACTCACTATGACGAAATCTAGGACCACCAATTAAGAAAGTCTAGTAAAAAAGTGAAAAAATGGGGAAATGTATTGAATTAGGGTGATGGGTATCTTTTGGCCGTATAACCACATAAATAGCCATCAGCAACAGCCAGCTGCACCATCAGAAGATGCTTTCTCCTCAAAAATGCTCCGATACTTCAGGAATGTATGTGATTGCAGGAAGTTAATTTAATCAGAAGATACTGTAATTTGTGCTTTAATATAATAATATTTTTGCTCAGCCTTTCTACTATATGTATTTTTTATATCTTTTACTCTTGATTCAAAAATAATTAGAATACTCTAAATCTTTGCCATTTTGAGAAAGTGGGCTGAAACTTTAAAATAATAGGCAATCCTTTAGATTGACTAGGAACATATGTCCATTTGGGCCAGGATAGAAAAACATCCTAATTGTGAGGAATTGACAAAAAAACATGATTTGACCCAACTCCTATAAAGATAAAGGTCATCTTCCCCGTCAAAATAGACGTCAAAGCTAGATGTCATCTATTGACTGTCGCCGCAAACTAGCGGCCTCAGGTCGGTGACAAAGCCACAATACCAGATTTGTCAAACTGAGAAGCGTCCAACTAGAGACCATGGTTTCGGGCTAATGGCTCTCGTCAGTCTAGGGCGGACTTTATTCCATGAGATACACACGGGATCTCACGGAACCTTGACAATCTAACAAAAAGGTGTTTAGCTGGCTAAGTGGCTGGGACAAATCTATGGTAAAAAAATATATGTAAATTTTGCCGGAAGGATAATGATCTATAAAGATAAAGGTCACCTCTCTCTCCCGTCAAAATAGATATCAAGGCTAGATGCAATCTATGACCATAGATTTGGTCTAGCTACTTAGCCAGCTAAACTCTTTTTTGGCAGATTGTCAAGATTCCATTAGATCCCTGGTGGATCTCATGGAGGACGAGGAAATATCTTTATTTACGGTGCTGCTAACCAGAATGGATGATTTTTGAGCCCCGAGAACTCATGGAATAAAGTCCGCCCTAGACTGACGAGGGCCATTAGCCTAAAACCATGGTCTCTAGATGGACGCTTCTCAGTTTGCCAAAGCTGGTGTTGTGGCTTTGTCACCGACCTGAGGCCGCTAGTTTGCGGTGACAGTCAATAGATGGCGTCAAGCTTTTTGACGTCTCTTGACTCAACTTGTACAAATATGATATTCAATATTTTGAAACATTTTCTAGCCTCTATATCTCTCAGTATTGTTAGCAATAGATACAATTTTCATCTTTTTTATTTTTATTTTAGCCATAGAATTGGCCAGCTAAGTATTACAGTTAAAATATCTTCGGAAAATCGAGAAATTCTCATGAAATCACCTCCCTCTGGAATA
>CP092875.1:59652663-59678826 GCA_030710605.1 Cordylochernes scorpioides
GATCAAATCTTGCGAACAAGATAGGTACTCTGACCAGTTAACCATGAGTTGCATTATAACAGAATAACCCGACATGAAAAAGCTTAGCTCAAATTTCAACAATCCACTGTCTTTATTCTAAGAAATAACCTACAAACCCAGGTTGTATCGAAATGATATTGTATCGAGAAGAATTGATTATTTTACACTAGTATTAACAGAGTATCATTTTTTTAAATTTATATTTTACTACTCTGTAAACTTCCCTCATTCCTTATCTTTTGTTTATCCTTCATAGTTTGTTCTTGCCTGAAATAAATTGTTGTCTCATCCCAAAGTTGGTCTTCCCTAATTTTCCACGTGTCAATATTTGAAAATCAACGCAGTGTGTTAACACGAGAGGATGTCCACACCCACCTGCCGCCGAGTACAGTGTCGGCAGCCAGTCCGTGACGTGCATGAGCTGGCTGGACTTGTGGCCCTGGTTGGACAGCAGCGGACTCCACACCAGCGCCGAGCCCCGCGTGCCGCCCTCCCACAGCGAGTACTTCACGCCACGCAGCGGCCAGTTGGACGCCTGGTTAAGGTTGAAGCCACCCGCGGGACCTCCGTTGTCGGTGGAGAACGCCACGACGGCGTTGTCCAGCAGTCCGCGGGAATGAAGCGCCTCGAGGATGGCGCCGATAGAGTCGTCCATGGCGGCCACCATTCCTGACACAGGATGTTAGCGCAGTCTTTCTACAACTCTCGCATGTCTTTCCAACATGGGATAAAATTCGAAACTATTTTAGACGTGTAAGATTATTTTTGAAATTAAACAATTTCTACAGCCCTTACTGCAATGGAAAAATAAATGGGAGGGCCTAGCTTATCAGTGGTGAACCCTCCCAGAGGTTTCGCCAGTTTAATCTACCATACAGCTGTTATTGCATTTTTTCGTAGTAGAAATTGTTTAATTTCAAAAAGAATCTTACGTGTCTAAAATAGTTTCGAATTTTAATAACAGATGGCGCGCCAGTGCATCATGGGATAAAATTATTAACAGTAGTGTCTATTATCGTCCCAATGCTATATATCATAGGATGTTAGGAAATTGAAGTCATCCCTGTACTGATGAATGCTAAAGCCCGAAACCATGGTATACAGATACATGGTATACAGACTTTTTACCTGAATTTGGCCAAACTGGTGTTATGGCCCATTCTTCACATCACTAGTAAATTTTTTAATTAGGGTGACGCACAGTGCCATCGTTTTGATGCACAATTAAAGTGAAAGGTGCATTTTTGGAACATATATATATGGTGTGCTTATGGAGGTAAACTTGAGATATTCAGCCTATATCGAGATGCACTCTCAAAGACAATTCTGAGAATGGTCGACAATAAGCCTGAGAAAATATTTCATATTAAAAAGGAGTTTAGTGTGAGCATCTCATGAACATGTAGTTGGTGCTGATTGGAAGAATGAAGTAAAATCCAAGTTACCAGCAAACATTCTTCTCTTGGGATCCTGGATGTGAGGGAAGCGGTCGACATATTTGGGGGGCGCCTGCAGCGGGGCGCTGCCCTGGGAGGAGTGGACGGATTGGTAGGCCACGTAGAGGAACAGCGGCTGGGCAGCCCGGGGGGTTAGGCTGACGTGGCTTGCACAAACTACGGGTACCAACTCTCATAAAATAGTATATACTTTGAATAATAAAAAACGGCTTTCGGGGATAAGTTCCTTGCTTTATTTATACATTATCTCGAGGGTATTATAAACCCTTCAACAGGAGTATATGATGTATACTTGTGTATATATAAAATAAAAGGACTTAAAAGCGCGAATGTTTCTTTTATACATAAAACGAACTTCTACTGTCCTTACTGCGATGAAAAAATATATTGGGAGGGCTTGGCTCATCAGTGGTGAACCCTCCCAGCGGTTTCGCCAATTTAATCCACCAGACCGCTTCTCAGAGCTCTAATACTGTATTGGATCATTCTGCTTTTATATGCTACACTGAAGGATGGAATCTTAGAATTCTAAGATTCCATCCTTCAGTGTAGCATATAAAAGCAGAATGATCCAATACCATTTCTAAGATTCCATCCTTCAGTGTAGCATATAAAAGCAGAATGATCCAATACCATTTCTAAGATTCCATCCTTCAGTGTAGCATATAAAAGCAGAATGATCCAATACATGGCGCGTTATTGATTTGTGTTAATTTATTCCTAACTGGCCTTGTCTTTATAGTTTGCTGAAGAGCATTGCTCGAAGCAAATATTTGAATGTAATTCTACTGTCCTATATAAGCTTATGTCTATAGTTTACTCGAAAACCATTTCTAAGATTCCATCCTTCAGTGTAGCATATAAAAGCAGAATGATCCAATACAGTATTAGAGCTCTGAGAAGCGGTCTGGTGGATTAAATTGGCGAAACCGCTGGGAGGGTTCACCACTGATGAGCCAAGCCCTCCCAATATATTTTTTCATTGCAGTAAGGACAGTAGAAGTTCGTTTTAAGTATAAAAGAAACATTCGCGCTTTTAAGTCCTTTTATTTTATATGTAAAGATGGCGCGTTATTGCTTTGTGTTAACTTGTGTATATAGAAGGGGTTATAATACGCGGTCCAGGGTTTATAATACCTGCGAAAGTTTGAGAATAAAGCAAGAAACATCTTTGTAAGCCGTTTTTTAAAATTATTATTTACATATTGAATATTTTTTTTATCTTTATGTGATAACAAAATCAGATAATAAAGTTTACAATCAACATAGAATACACAGATATGGGAGAGTAAATTAGTCTATACATGAAAAAATAATAACAAGCAAATTATGTCCACTTTCAGTGAGCTCTATGAAAGATATTTGCTATCACATCACTTTTCAAAACTCTCTCTCTTTGTACCTGGACACTTATTGCATGAAATCCAGAAGTTATTCTTTAGCCGAGGGATGTTTTTTTTTTTTTTTTTTTTTTATAGAAATTGTATTTGGAATAACCCCACCAATCACATAACCATCATCTTAAAGGTGATTTTTCCTCCCCATATTATCTGTCTGATACATTCTCTCTATAAAAGCACACACAGGATAGAAAAATTATTAATCTTATAAATAAATTCTATGGCTCTTATATTATCTTAGGTTGTAAGTTTTACCATCGTGAATATGCCAAAATATCTCAACTCTATATTCTAAAGTCCATAATTTTTAATTATTTATCATAAGATAATTATGCGAATTTTAAAATGAATCATTGTATATGGCTTAGAGGTGTTTGAATTAGAACTGCTTCCATGAATATCCATTTTCGGCAATAATTTCACGGGGATCTAAGTACTAAATAAGGTCTTGATAGTGCAGAGTCGAACAGATTCAATCTAAAACTCTTATTTATGGCAATCCACATGGCAGCGTGAACTGTACATTTGTGTTATCTTGGGGGTAAGGGAAAGCTATTGTGAGGCAGCAGTGTTACATATTTCCCTCTGCTCTATGCAACTTTGTGACAACGCGATAACTCAACCACATTTTGAATGTTAAAGTGGAACCGCTGACTGGTAATAGGGAAGGCGATATTGTGGAGATTGAAATAAATTACTTGTGAGAGGGAGGTTTGACCTGGTGGTTCTGGACATTGGTCAAGTGCCTGAAGGAGATCATATGGGAGTTGAATGCGGTTTTTATGGACATTTATCTATTCCTCAAAGTCTGAAAAAAGATTACTTGGGAGGTGGTTGTAAACACACACATACAGCTTTATTAAGACCACCGGTCTTCTACAGATTCACCACAGGAAGGAAGCATAGATGGAGCTCCTATACTCCAGGCAGTGCAGAACCCAACAGCCTCCAGGTCCGACGGATATCCAGTGGCCACAGAATCCACTGTGCATAAGTTAGCGTATCACTTAAAAGGCAAGTGTGGAATCAGCCGCGTTTTAGTCTTCGCTTTCCTCATCCAAATGGACCACGACATTTGGCGATTTTATTAATCTCCCCCGAACAGGGGTTGTAGACATTAATCTCCATTTACTAAGGTGTGAAGATAATTGTTTGTTAGATGTGGTGGCTCGAGATTTTACATTATCCTCCAAAGAAGATCCAAGAAGATTACCTCAGACGTGTTGTGGTCCTGGACGACTCTGACGGCCTCTCTTGTGAAGATCTCGGTGGAGTAGTTGCCCAGTTCTGTCTTCACGGGGTCCATCCCAGACCTGAAGTCCATGCCTTCTCCTCTGGACATCAAGGCTATCTGTTACTGAGATCAGTCTGGTTGGAACCTGAAATTTTGTTTAAGATTGTGGAAAGTCTGCATAATATTTAAAGGTAGTTAGACTTTTGAATCTATAACTTTGTTATAAAGAAGATTCCTCAACGAATTTTTATTATAAACTTAATCATCAGTAACTAGTTTCTACAGTCAAGTATCGATTTTTGACCTCTGCTAGTTCGTCACATTTAATTATTTAATCGACTCTATTTAAGGCCAAACTTTTTGTTTTTTATAATACGAGAATCGAGATAATTCTAAACATGGTTTTGATTTATTTTACTAATATTGGCTAAAGAGATTAACCAATGATACACCGTATTACCACATTTCAGAGACGTTAGGAGCTGGCGACGACCTATGGTCGACCTTTAAATCACCTTATCCATAATAACGGAGGTGAAACAGTAAGGCCGAATTCAATTTATCACAGGATATTCTGGTCCAATAGCACTGTAGCACTAACAATTGAGCTAACCAATCAGATCAGACTTACTCAGGCTCCCTAGCCACGTGGGTGACATAGTCCTCGGCCCCACACCAGTAGCCATAGTGGGAGTCGAACCCGCGCTTCGTGGGCGTATAGTCCGGATGGAAGAATCCAAGATGCCACTATAACATATTAGCAGTCTATACATCTAGTGTTCGATAAGGATGTGTTAGTTCAGGTAGGATGATTTAGGTGTTATTGAACAATCCACAGCGTTGTTGACATGTGTCTACCGCAATTATGGTATTCCTATAGGAATAACAGATCAAATCTGCTTCAGTGTGGATAGTCTATGGGTAGGAATCCAAGATGCCACTGTAACATATTAGCAGTTCATACATCTAGTGTTCGATAGGGGTGTGTTAGTTCAGGTAGAGGAATTTAGGTGTTACTGAAACAATCCACAGCGTTGTTGACATGTGTCTACCGCAATTATGGTATTCCTATAGAAATAACAGATCAAATCTGCTTCAGGGTGGATAGTCTATGGGTAGGAATCCAAGATGCCACTGTAACATATTAGCAGTTTATACATCTAGTGTTCGATAGGGTGTGTAGTTCAGGTAGAGGAATTTAGGTGTTACTGAAACAATCCACAACGCTGTTGACATGTGTTTACCTCATTTATGGTATTCCTATAGGAATAACAGATCATATCTGTTTCAGTGTGGGTAGTCTATGGGTAGGAATCCAAGATGCCACTGTAACATATTAGCAGTTTATACATCTAGTGTTCGATAGGGGTTGGTGGTTCAGGTAGAGGAATTTAGGTGTTACTGAAACAATCCACAACGCTGTTGACATGTGTTTACCTCATTTATGGTATTCCTATAGGAATAACAGATCATATCTGTTTCAGGGTGGATAGTCTATGGGTAGGAATCCAAGATGCCACTGTAACATATTAGCAGTCTATGAATCTAGTGTTTGATAGGTGTGTGTAGTTGAAATCGTTGAATTTAGGTGTTACTGAACAATCTACAGCGCTGTTGACACGTGTTTATTTCATTTCTAGTATCCCTAAAGGAATAACAGATAATCACTGTGTCTAGATATTGTAACAAAGTATTTATTATATAAAGACTATAATTTTTTAAAATATTTATATCATGCTATTCTGGAAACCTCCATCGTTGCTTATCTTGTATCTTATAAATATTGATTTTTTCTTGCCCCAAATAAATTGCGGTGTCATTCTGAAGTTTGTCTTTCCTAATTTCTACGTGACAATATAATTGTAGAACAATGGTAGTGTGCTTCAGAGTGGGTAGTCTATGGGTAAGAATCCAAGATGTCACGGCGCAATACTTACAGTGAATATGGCAGGTGAGATCAAAAAAGTTACAGCTTTGAGGTTCAGCATTTGGACACGACATATATGCATATATTATATAATTTAAAAACTCAAATATTTCTATATTAAAAAAAAAAAATATATATATGTCATAATATATGCTCTTCCAGGATTAATAAAACAAACCTACAGTCAACGAGAGAGAGATGGGCAGCTAAAGCGAGACACTTTAGACATCACGACATTCCAATGGGGCGGCAAAAGGGGTCCGCCCGTCAACACCTGGGGACAGATAGTCGGGGGGTGACCACACACGACAAACGGCCGTTCAGCGCAGAGAACCTCGCTCCCTCTCTCTCTCTCGGCTGGCTGCCTGGGTTATTGCTCTACCAACTCGTCGTGTGATTATTTCTCTCCTCACCACATTATTACCACTATATTGCCACATTGAAAGTCGACAGGATAAGACCTGGCCGGGAAGCAAATCCCTCATATACCGGAGTATGAAGAAACAAGAAGCCAAGCCACGATGATCGACCAAACCCAACTCAACTGTAACCACTCCTCTTCGAGCCCTCAACCCCTTCTTCGCCAACCTTTGAACCGTGACCCCGAAGAAGTATTCACCTACGACGGAGATGGAGCTGCCAAGCACTTCTTCCAGCACTAGATCTGCCCAAGAACGACCACCGTGCCAGGGCAGGACACCTTCCTCCATCATGGACAAGACTCCGCCATATCCCTGCCGCTGCTGTGATGTTCAACACTGGTACGCACAGTGTCACAGACAGAACTCTCCCGAAGCTCAATGAACTTACCTGCGCCCTAAACCAACATAACTCGTGAGTGTAATTGTTTTAACTCCTACCATTCATTCTTTAAATAAGTCATTCCTTGTAAATTGTCCCAATATTTACATAATTAGCTCCATTTATTCTCTCCACGCCTATTAACAATGGTTTTATTCTCCATACTATTTAGCTAGATATTTGTAACCCATTTAATTAGTTATCTTACCATTAGAATTTAACAATTGTCATTTTAATTAAATAATTACCATTTTAACGTAACTCTAAAAAAATGGAATTCTACCTATTAATGCTTTACGATTTTTACTATTAACAATAGATTTTTCATAATCAACTTATCTATCTGCCCCTTAATGCCCCTCTCATTCTTAAAACTTTGTCAACCTTATACCAGCTCAGGACCTTTATAGAATTATTGATTAATCAATTATCGAACATTATTACAAACAATATTGTCATCTCAAAATCCTAATCTTCGCCCTTCATTTATGATAAAATATTTCGTAGTTCATCTCTAGCATATCCACCGACCCACACCATCTAGCCAATGGTGTGTTCGTCACAGGATGCAGATTGACTAACTGCTAGATATTTATCAAACCCTTTTTGTTCGCACTTGAACAATCTGCATCGAGCGGCACAGTTCGCATCTTCTTCTCGCGCCACACGGACCCTGTCTTCAAATCTATGTTTGTCCATTGTCCAAACCAGCACGATATAGCCTACCTTCGATATTTCCCACGGAGGTACGTTAAACATCGTCGCTGATTCTGTCCGGTCCGTCATCATTTCGCGCAGACATGGGTCTTACTTTCAACCCACCGCGAAATCATCGCCTTGCACAAGCTCCCACGACGGTTCAAACACCTCGTGTCCGAGCAGCTTGTCACTTGTAACGGACAACGCTGTCCTCGTCCCAATTTTGGCACCGTGCGCGCATACTTTCCGCAAATTAAATATAAGTCCATTCGACTTCCTCACCTACACGCGGGACTTTTCCCCTCGGACTCGCTACACAAGTAACTGCATAGATAAGTTAGATTGGCCCAGGGCAAGTTTCCCCTCGCTCTGTTCGCCGAGGTTCTAACATTGTATGTAGTTTTTTATTTACCTCAGTTCTGAGCTCACACAATTGCCAACCTCAATCTCATTTCTCGTACTCTACACTTATAGCATAGAAAGCCCATGACAAGTTTCCACTTGCCATGTCCGCCCGATAAGTGTAGAGTTCCCCAGTCTTAATGATCTTCAGAATTCCATCATATGTATGTGACTCTTCTTCCCCTTGTTCACACTCCTCAATAACATTTCCCTTATAGTACATTAGATTTTGTTGTATATAGCCTTTTATAACCTTGATATTTTCAAAGATTTCCTTAAGTGTCAAACTCTCCGGTGTTGTAAAACTGCTTGTAAATAATATTTACTTGTGTACTATACAATATTTTATTTACATAAAACTATGTCACCATTACCTTAACTAATTTCAACAGTAAAATTATTTTCTCTATTCCTGGCTTCTCCAGCTTTAAGTATACTCGAACCATGTTCAGCCTTCTTCAACGGGGGCCATATGTCATAATATATGCTCTTCCAGGATTAATAAAACAAACCTACAGTCAACGAGAGAGAGATGGGCAGCTAAAGCGAGACACTTTAGACATCACGACATTCCAAAGGGGCGGCAAAAGGGGCCCGCCCGTCAACACCTGGGGACAGATAGTCGGGGGGTGACCACACACGACAAACGGCCGTTCAGCGCAGAGAACCTCGCTCCCTCTCTCTCTCTCGGCTGGCTGCCCGGGTTATTGCTCTACCAACTCGTCGTGTGATTATTTCTCTCCTCACCACATTATTACCACTATATTGCCACATATATATTTTTAATTCATTGATATTTCTACTTTTGGTTATCATCGTTTTTAGAATCACTTTCAGTTTTGTTGTAAATATGCGTAGTTAACATATCTATCTTTTTGAATCAATAATTAAGGATTAACTTTATAAATTATATATATTGTGAAAATAACTAATGTGTAATATTTTCATCAAGTAATTGAAAATAAAAGCTACTTGATGGTAAATAATTATATTTTTCTTATCACGACTGCACATTCAACCTTTTATCTTATCGATACTTTGTCTTATCAATCCTTTATCTAACAACAAACAAATTATTCATAACAAGCAGAAGTACAAAGCTTCATAATGTATAGCCCAGGACATCAACAGTGATGTTGACATATATTGGTTGTATTTGCGATGATCTACGTTTATATATATCAGCATATCAATGCGTCTAGTACAGGGGTCCGCAAACTGCGGCTCTTTGGATGTGAAGCTGCGGCTCTTTATATAGTTCTATACGTAAATATTATTTATGTGAGTACTATTTATTGTTGGTAAGGAAACATTTTGTGGCTTTTTAAAAACTTTGAAATTTTGTAATTTGTAATTTTTGACTATTCCGACTCAAAAGTTTGCACCCTCCTGGTCTAGTAAATAGACAAAATATATAGAAATTTGAAATGTTTATTTCAACAACAACAACAACAAAAAAGCCTTTATTTAGGGTCACTGACCCTATACAGGATTCACCAGAGGTATGCATAAGAACAAAGCAGTGAGACAACGGAAATAGCGATATATACAGAGTAAAAAGAGAAAGAAAAAAAAAAAAAACAAGAAAAGGAAAAAAAAAAATAATAATAAGAAAGAGGGAAGCAAGAAATCAACACAAAAAGAGTAGCAGTAAGAAAGTGAGGAGTGAGTATCACTTGGCCTTCTTCTGAGATATGGACTTGTGGAAACCATAAAACGCCGTAGCAATATACTTATTCTGGGTCATATTGTCAATTATTGATGGAAGTGAAGCACAGAGTTGCCCAGTTTTGAGCATAAGGGTTCTTCTTTCTTCTTTCAGAGCAGAGCAATCAAAAATATAGTGAGTGATTTCATTTTGTAGTTTTGAATTACAGAAGGTACAAGTCGGGTCCTCACCGCAGAGCATCTTGGTGTGGTTTTCTCTAAAAAAACTTGAAAGTATTCTAACTTGTGCGAGTAGTCTTACAACCGGGAAAGGAAAATCCCCTAAAAGGTATCCCTCCGTCATGAAAGATATGTGAATGTCTTTGTAGTGAGAGTATAGCTTAGATTTATCCATTCTTGTAAGGTCGTTTTGTATAGATTGGTCTGCCGCTGTTTTTAAGAGCCCTGTAATCGCGCTCCTCAGCGTTTCAGGGTCATCACAGGAAACAAGTGCAGGGGATCCATTATCGTTAAGCAGATTAGTGAGCTTTTTAATGAAACCGATGGGTGTGCCCGAAGCATTAGAGAGTTCCCGTGTTCTATTAAAACATATACGTGGCAATCTGTCACTGCTCATATTCAACACCCGCAGCCAATACTTCAGGGTTAATTTTAAGGCTGTTACACTCAATGAGATACGACCGGTTTCTAATCTGATTAGGTAACCTGGAGTGTATCTGGGCAGATTCAGGAACCTACGGATAAATATGTCTTGTATATTGTCCAGTAAGTCTTTATGCTCTGTTGCCCATAATGGAGCGGCATACATCAGGACAGCTCTCACTATTGTATCAAAGAGTTTGATTGATAAATTTATTGACTTTGCTTTTGATTTTATTAATTGAAATGTTTATTTCAGGCGAGAAAGAAACCAAAATAATACTGAAATATCAATAATGAGGGTACAATAAATCAAATGATTGCCTCTTTGATGTCCTACGTTAGGACATAGAGTTATCTATGTGTCTAATAGTTGGTATAGGTGCAGAACATGTGGTCTGAGTGATAGAACCCAAGATTACACTACGTAATCAATAGTGCTGATTCCAGTATCTCTCAATCTGGTTCTATATTTATCTTTGGAATGTTAGCACTATCTGTGTTTAGTCTGTGGATCAATAGATGGTGGATCTTCAGATTGTGTGAGTCTAATGAAGAGAATAAAGATGAAACTGTAAGATTTAACAGCGTTGATAACAAAGCATCAAACTTATTACAGTTTTGCTGTCTCACATTGGAACTTCAGAATATTTTCACGTCAATTAGGCAGAACAAGAAAGTGTAGGGTTTAAAAATGTGTATCCCAAGAAGAAAATATGATGCCACATCAAAAGCACTGATAACAACGTAGCAAACTGTCTGCATATATGATGTCCAACATGGGCAGATCGGATTGTGCTCTTACCTGTCGCTACTCACCTTGCCCACGGCATGGGTGGCGTACCCCAAGTCTTTGAGGTGCTGGGGCAGGATGGAGATCTGGAGGGGCAGTCCCCAGGGTTGACCGTGGGCGATGACGTCATGCTGGAGACCTGCGCGTCATGATAATCATACTGTGGGTACAGAGCTCTTGCCATACGAGTTGTGTGAATAGTACCGTGTGTTATACCAGGCCTTAGTATAAAAGCGAGGTTTCAAATAGTCTAAAAAGTTCTATTCATTCATCGATCTCAATCACATCATTCCAAATTGAATATCCACACCGAAAATTCCCTTCAAATCCCAACTACGGTCGATTGAAGACAAATCTAGGACCGAAGAGCACACGACGTTGAAGACACCAAATACAATCCTCGTACCAAAACAACCCGAAATAAAACCTATCATCTTTAAGATACTCATCGTATGTAAGGCCTAGATTTTAAAAAGTCCCAGTTTTAATTTTAGATTTCAAATTAATCGTATTTTATACCAATAAAGTTTGATTTTCAGATTCCATAGATTCATAGAAATTCAATTATTTTTCTATTTGTATTTAATTTTTTTATTATTTTTGCTTATCCCTACTACACACATGGTACAGGCCATGATAATCATGGTGGTTGACGACTGCTTTTACTGTAAGTGCACCACATGTCTACATATGTGAAAAGCAGTTCGACTTTGCACTTACTTTGCCAGAGCTCCGTTTGGTTACTTGCACTCGCTGGTGGGGTTGGACTTTTGCAAGAATCGGGGGCGATTGGAGCATTTTTTTTTATCAAGAAAAAAGTGCCTAATGCGGGAATTGAGTCCGGGTCATAGAGGTCGAAAACCAACTGTTTAGACCATCCTTCAACCGACCCCCTATTTGTATTTAATAATGTGTCAGTGAGTTGAGATGGAAAGAATTCGGAGAATATTTCTGGGCTCTGGCTCTCTACTCTGTAAGATATTTATCCGTATTTAGACTTGTTTATTAAATTTTGTATTTAACCTTATATAGCCTTATGTGGGAATTGTAATAAAGTAGTTTCAATATCTCTCTCTTGTTCTTATTCTTAGATTCGACTCTATATAATCTATATACACAGCAATAGTGGCTAGTTAGATATATTTATGTATAATAAAATAAAAAAGGCATATCCTGACCACGTTCACATGAACCTTTTGATGGCAGAGCGTCATCTGGTGGATTTTAATATTTTTTCACACACACACATATATAAATATATTGTTCTGAAAATAAAGCAATCTATATTTAATTCAATCCAACGTATGCCCTTTTTACTATCTAATATATATATGGTAATTTGAACCAACAACCTCATATTGTGTAGATAACTTATAACAAGATTGCCATGTTGTATATAGAAACACATCTATAAATAATTATGCGCATGATTAATCTGTGTCATTGCATCACCTATGTAATGTAATTTGTACAAAGTGGATAAATAAATAAAATCTGTAATAGATTTAAAAGTTGAGCTAAAGCAGAGATCGAGCATAGAATTGCCAAAACAACAGAGTCTAAAGATGGGAGTCATAAATCAGGTAGATTCACAGTTCCCACGACAGGCCACCCACACTGTCACATGTGGTGGAATGCAGAGACCCCTCTCACACCTGGACAGGTAAAGGCGCCCTTTCTCAAACGCCCCTGTCACATAAGGTCACCCCGTCTTTAACCTATAAATCATCACCTTACAGTCTCTTGACAGCTCAGTTCAGTACAGTACAGTTGAGTTTAGTTCACCCTTAGTGCAAGCCGCGTCGGTCGTATGTTATGTCGATCTCATCCAACATGTAGTTAGGAAGAACTCGTCTATCTCCATCTTGCGCTTCTAGCTCAGCTTTTATCTGTTAACGGAACTTTCTTAGTGCAACTGTGTCTTCGTTTTTTGTGTATGGATATCCCCAAGCTTTTCCACTCTGCCTCGACCACGACTGCCTGTATTTTGTGAGAACTTTTAAAGGTCTTCCAAGGTGCAGAGAGGTACTGGAAAACTCTACATCCTGACTGTTCCTCTTGGTCAACACAGTACAACAAGAGCTACCAGGACTTCAACTATTTATTTCAGTAGTCGACAGGATCTCATCACAGATAAGTCGACAACAACTCATCATCACATTTAAGTCGACAGGATTCTACAAGAGTCAACAGCAACTCAACAAATCATTACAGTAGTCGACAGGATCTCTACAAAAGCTACTGGAAAATTATCATCACATTACATATATATATATATATGCATATGTGTGTGAAAAATAGTACAAATGTGTAATTGAACTGGGATAAGGTGCATAAATTATGAAAAAGGAATTTCCTCATCGTGCAACTGAGAGTTGCTGATGACTTGCGTTTTATTCCGATAGATGGCACAAGCCATCAACAACTTTCAGTTGCACGATAAGGAGATGCCTTTTTCATATATATATATTTACACAAAGCAATAACGCGCCATCTATACATATAAAATAAAAGGATTTAAAAGCGCGAATGTTTCTTTTATACATAAAACGAACTTCTACTGTCCTTACTGCGATGAAAAAATATATTGGGAGGGCTTGGCTCATCAGTGGTGAACCCTCCCAGCGGTTTCGCCAATTTAATCCACCAGACCGCTTCTCAGAGCTCTAATATTGTATTGGATCAATCTGCTTTTATATGCTACACTGAAGGATGGATATGTATAGATGGCGCGTTATTGCTTTGTGTAAATTTATTCCTAATGACCTTGTCTTTATAGTTTGCTGAAGAGCATTGCTCGAAGCAAATATTTGAATATAATTCTACTGTCCTATAAGCTTATGTCCATAGTTTACTTGCAAACCATTTCTAAGATTCCATCCTTCAGTGTAGCATATAAAAGCAGAATGATCCAATACAATATTAGAGCTCTGAGAAGCGGTCTGGTGGATTAAATTGGCGAAACCGCTGGGAGGGTTCACCACTGATGAGCCAAGCCCTCCCAATATATTTTTTCATCGCAGTAAGGACAGTAGAAGTTCGTTTTATGTATAAAAGAAACATTCGCGCTTTAAATCCTTTTATTATATATATAATCTGGTAATAGAAGGTCTACTAACTGAGCAAAGGACTATAAGATATTTGTAAATGTGACGCACCCTTGTATATAAGCCATCATTGTAAATATGATGACCTGGGCTGCCCTTTTTGAGCAATGTTTAGTAAAATTATTTTGAAGATCACTGGAAGTTGAAATAATCGTTTAAAACTAGAGATCATTTTCCTTTTTGAATTAAAAAGCTTGTTTAACACACTACTCAGCTGTCAATAATAAATATTCATCTCATTTCCGAGTTTTAAGACCTTCAACAGGGGGTCGGTGGAAGGATGGTTTAAACCGTTGGTTTTCGACCGCTACGACCCGGGTTCCCGCATTGGGCAATTTTTTTCTGATTAAAAAAAGGTTCCAATGGCTCCCGATTCTTGTAAAAGTCCAACCCCACCAGCGAGTGCAAGTAAACAAACAGGGCTCTGGCACATTTGTAAGTGCAAAGCCGAACTGCTTATCACATGTGTAGACATGTGGTGCACTTACAGTTAAAGCAGTCGCCTACTTCTACCCACCACGATTATCATGGCCTGTACCACGTGTACTAGGCGTGAGCCAAAAAAAAAAAAAAGACCTTCAACTACTCAATGGTAAAAAACAAACAAACACGGAAACATTTTCTTATCATTGGTTTGGCTGTAAACATTTTAGGTGTTTTCAGAATAGGTCAACATGACCTGATATGTAAATAAGTATGTAGATAAGAAGAATCCACCACCCACCAGTATGGATAGGGTACTGCCCCGACATGAGAGCCCCACGGGACGGCGTACAGATAGGCTGGACATAGTAGTTGTTGAGAGTGATGCCCAGGTCAGCTAATTTGTCAATATTGGGAGTCTCGATCTGTGGTGAGCCGTGGAAGCTGACATCGTTCCAACCCTGCACCCCGACACACATAATTTACAACAACAACAACAACAAAAAGCCTTTATTTAGGGTCACTGACCCTATACAGGATTCACCAGAGGTATGCATAAGAACAAAGCAGTGAGACAAAGGAAAGAACGATATAAACAGAAGAAAAAGAAAAAAAAAAAAAAGAGAGAAAGAGGGAGGAAGAAAAACAACACAAAAAGAGTAGCAGTAGGAAAATGAGGAGTGAGTGTCACTTGGCCTTCTTCTGAGATATGGACTTGTGGAAACCATAAAACGCCGTAGCAATATACTTATTCTGGGTCATATTGTCAATTATTGATGGAAGTGAAGCACAGAACATAATTTACATATTTATCCTATTTACATATAGGAGGTTTTAAGATAAATTTGTGAGCAATAAAATATTTACAATTTTAATTGTGGATTTATTCTTTTGATTTTAAATTCAAAAAGTCTGTTTTAATATAATAGAAAAGTAATATAAAGAAAAAACATAGGCGAAATCAAGTGTAATAAAATAAAGGGAAACAGAAACAGCCTTAAACAAGGTTGACACTTTTCTTAATCTATTAAGAAAAAAAAAAAACGATTAGTTGACATTTATTCTGATAGCGTAAGCAACCAGCAACGTTCAATTGCACACACTATCAGAATATGCCTTTTCTTGAACATACTAATACTTATATATGTCAATACATCCCAGAGTATGTCGCTAGTGATCATTGTTTCTCTTACAACATTTTCTGGGGAGCAAAGTCTGAATGTCATATGGTGGATAACCAACCAACGACAGCAGCTCCCATCATGGAGATTTATGGTCTAATATTGTCATAAATGCTACTGTATCTTAGGACTTGAAGACCATTTCTAATGGCCAATTAGTCTAAGAATATCGAGTTGCTACTGTGTCCGGGGAAGCTGATGCGACCTATGTACCAGGGATGACAACAAGGTCGAGAAGAACATTTTCTTAACTTTCAATGTTCTACTGTGAATACTGAATTACTAGCTACCCCACGAATATAGCAAATCATTGCATTATGAAAATAAAGGATTTCTGTTTCTTCTAAGCATAAAGAGGTTTAGGCATTGGACGATTTAATTGCACTTATCAAATAAACTGTCAAAGAAGCAGAAATACATCAACATAGGCTTTCAATTACTTTTGCTACATACTTCAGGTGCGTGCGTGAATCCCTATTATCAAATAAAAATTATTGTACTAGAAATAGACGCTCCAGGAACCTGGGTTAACTAAATAATGATAATACTATAAATAGAGAGAGAGAGAGAAATTGTTCTTAGAATAATAAGCGAAAAATCCCCAATATTTTAGTGGAAATCTACAGTGAAACTTCACTAAAACGAACCAGGGATATAGTGAACCTTCTCTCTTATAACGAACCTGAAATAATCCCCAATATATTGTGGCAATACCACATATAATAGCTACAATGAATCAAAATTTAAGTCCGATTAGTATTCTATGGGAGGTCTCGGCAGCAGTTCCCATGTTTACTCACTCTAACCTAGCGTATAGTGTTTACTAGCCAAGTACAATTAAGGTTAGATTAGTTTAGTTTTAGATTAGAGTGAGTAAACATGAGAACCGGTTCCCAAGGACTTCCCGAATTCGATATAGCGAGGTTTTACTGTAATATATCGCAGTAAAAATTAGTCATCAGGACAAACTATAGAAAAGGAACTCACGAGGTCATCGGCGAGGAAGAAGATGATGTTGGGTCGAGGATCGGCTAAGATGGCCCCAGGCAACAGCAGTGCTAGCAGCAGCAGGGAGACCGTCATATCCAGCCTGCTACACACTATCTCACCGTCCAATCAAGATGTGGCTATCTGACCGGCCAACGTTTACTGCCTCCCCTTTCTGGACCTCATCACGTCACTACTTTGATTAAACTTCAAAGTTTCGATGCTATTTGAAAATATAATAAAATAAATACAACAGAACCTTACATAAAAGACTGTTTAAAATATAATGGTACAGATACATAGAATCCCGCGCTAGAGAGATCCCCTAATTGTTTACCGAAGAAATACAACCCCTAACCTAGCCTGAATCTATCCTAATAATAACAAAAAATCAGCCAACTCGATCAGAGACCTAAACAAAGATAGGGAACGTAGAGTATGTTCTACCAAAAAAAGGATATTGAGGTCTGTTTAAAACGTTAATTCCCATTTAGGGATTGGGATATGTCAATTCTTCTCATTTTTTAATTTTAAAGATAGTTGTGTCTATATCAACTTCAATCTAATTCCACAATCTACAAATTTTACACATATCAAAAAGCCCGTTTTTAAAGAAGACAACAGCTCGATTATTCCACCTAAACAAAATATAAATAACATATCTTACTGGTAGCTAGAGTGCCAAGAACTATATACACTCATGGACAAAACTTAAGGAAGTTGTATCTTTCAGCATGTATATCGGGATTCAGATAATAACTCTGAATGATATTTGATTATACATGATGACCTTTATTAAAGATACACAAGACACACAACCAAGTATGAACAAAAGTGCCTCTGTCTCCTTCAATAAAAAAAACAAACAAACAAAAAAGAAACAGATGGCCGGCGACGACGTTAAATACTTTCCACATCCTTAAGTTTTGTCCATGAACATAGATGAATGTCTATTTATGACCTAGAGTCAAGAGTTAGAGCGTTCACTATATGGGAAAAAAAGCCAATCTTAAACATTAACTATTATAGACACTAGCTTTACTTCAATATAGTAAAACGTACTGATGAGCCAGGCCCTCCCATTTATTTTTTATTACAGTAAGGGCAGTAGAAAATTGTTTAATTTTTAAAAGAATCATACGCGTCTAAAATAGTTTCGAATTCTCATAGTAAAACGTGGAAGAAAATATTGTATTTTAGATTGATATATGTTTTTTTCTAAAGGACGCCTTTAGTAATTTCAACATACGAATCAACTTTCCACTGGAAGAGAGAGAAGTTATAGGAAATTTGATCTGGTTAAATACGAGTTAAATACTCGTAGGTTTTTTTCTTAGCCAATTTGTGGATTCCTAAATTTTTCAAAATACCCTCTTTTAAAATATAGAAAGTTTTGTTCAAAGTTAAAATGCAGATGGTTTCGTCCTTCACAGTTGCTATTTCATCATCCACAAGTTGAGATCTACTATCAATTTCTGTATTATAAACAAAATGCAAATGGCCAGTGAAAATGCTTCACGTTGCAGCTGAAGTCAATGATCTAATAAAAATAATCGATCACGTTACGGAAAATAAATAAATTTTCACCATTCAGGAGGACTCATTTAGGACCAATGCTTGTTAACGAGTATTTGGGAAAATCTGGACATAGCCCGCTGTCTTGCAATTTGATATCCGCGAGATATCACGTGAGATCATGTTAAAATCTGAATGGTATACGACTGAAATGTACAAATATTTTGATAATTAGAGGAGAAAATGCCATCTAATCGAGAAGATTTAAAGAACATACGAATGTGGAAATTTCATGAAGCTAATTTGTGTTTTGGAGGTTCGCAATTTTCTAGAGGAAGGAGAGAGAGCGCCGAAATACAATTTATAACATTAAAGGGATCAGGAAGGAAGGCGAAAGTTCCAACATAAGCAAAGTTCAAGCGTCTGAAGACAATGTTAAGAACAAACAAAAAAAAAAAAAAGGATTTTCGTTAGAAATGCTTACAAGAACGTTGAATGGTTGAACATGTTCGTGAGACCTGAGGAATAACTAAGGATTAAACTATTAAAGAAAGCAAGCGATTTCAACACAACGCGAAACGAAAGTCCAATCGCCTTAGCAAAAACGAAATGTGGACGATTGATGTTTCTAGATATCTCAACTTTTTATGCACAATGAATCATACGCGTCTATAATAGTTTCGTATTTTGATAACAGATGGCACGCTAATGCATCATAATACAATGAATCATATTTTACTTTTTACCATCTGATGACGTAAATAGTGAACAATACACACCAGAACCTCCCACCTATTCCTGCTGACGTCAATTTATTCAGGGAAAAAATAGAACAAGATCCGTCCACGTTGATGCAGTCTCCATTAATCGGAAAGTTGGGGTACGCCATCAATGCTGAACGATATCGCGAACTAAAGTTTCAGGATCAATTAGATTCCTTACATCAATGATAACTACAGGAAAGATGATTACACATTCTCTGGCCAGACCAATTTAACGCCCAAAGTTCATCAATTTGAGATCCAAACATCGCTTTTATGGCGATAAATGGCAACGTTAGCAGCGTTCATTGCCATGAAAACTTTTGATCATACCTCAAGTCGATGGTGTGCTCAAAGAAATGGAAAGCCAAGTTAATAAGGAATTAAGTCACAAAGTTTCAAAAACACAGATCTCTGGAACTGTCAGCTGACCTGGAGATGCGGATGGAGTTAAGAAGGAAATGTCGCAACAGGTCAATAAATCAGTTAACTTTCACGACCCCAGAGCGTAGTTGCTGCTGATTCCAAAGGTGGTCTTATTTGACCTTATTGTGGGCTAATTCAGGACGATTACTTTTAATAACTATTTGATTACCTGAAAATGTTATGTTGAAGACTGGTACCTCATATTCAACACAATATATTTCCGTTCAAATCTTGACACACAGATCAGATAGAAAAAAATAAATCTAAGTTCTCTTAAGAATTTACTTTGAAATAAAACCGAGAGTGAGAGATTTACTTTGTTTAAAAGAAAGCCCACATGCGGTTAAAATTTACATGCATGTTCGAATAGATACAGGAACTATGTCTCCAAGTTGTATTCTCAATTTTCCAGAGCTTTCGATAGCCTCAAAATCATAATATCAAATTATTTTGATATGCTATTATTAAATATAGTTACAACTGCCGCTGTGATAATCTCGTGCCAACTACTGAATTCTGGGCCCCCATTGCGATTCCGTGGCCCCTTCCAACACGCCAACTGGGCTGTTTACCATTGGACATCACGGTTATAACTGTCACACACTGTCTACTTCACTCCTCCGCTCTCAGAAATAATGGTTTGATCTTCCTTGTATGGCTCCAGTTGTATGTAGAGAAAAGTTGACTTCGTTTCGTTGTTTCTGACATTGTTTTACCATTATATATCTCACTATATATAAAGGTCAATATATTTATATATAAAACAAAGAAAACTGACGTTTGCTGGACATGTGATGCGCGGATCGGCAGGAGAGACATTGCTGACAGTGTTGTAGGGAAAGCTCCGGGGGAAGAGATCGAGGGGAAGGAGACGACAGGGATACACAGACGATCTAAAACAATGGACTGGAGACACATCTACGAGGAGATGAAGAGGTTGGCGGAGGACCGGGAAGTATGGAGAGGCCATGTGGCCCACCCTGATTAGAGGAAGGCATTGTGAAGGAGGAGGATATTTAAATATCTTTATAAAAATCGATTCAGAGTAGAGAGGGGATGTTTTCTGGATTTTTTTTTTAAATCAAATATTCGTTAGTCAAACTTTCACTTGGTAAAACTCGGGCGAAGCCAGCTACATCCGCTAGTCTATATATATAAAATTGAATGTCTGTCTGTCTGTACTCTATAGATTCAAAAACCATACATCCAATCGCCGTGAAATTTTGGGATATTATTAGGTATATCACCGGGAAGGTTTTTGAAAAATAATTTCATAAATATCTTGAATATCCTTAGAGTTATTTGCAGATTTGTAGATTTAACTCGCAAGCAGCGCCCCCATTGTGACGATGATAACAATGTTGTCATCACTAAGTTTGTTATCTTAAATATTATTTATCAAAAGTAAGATTATCTCAGGATGACACGGCAATTTATTTGAGACAAGAATAATGATACAATTCCAAGGCGAAGATACTATTCCTTTAACTTCCAATTACCGAGGGAACCAATTAATATTGATTTTATTCAACTTATCGAGTATTTTTCAAGGGACCGGGAAAAAATGTTCACTAAATAAAACTATGATTTTCTAATGTAGAAAATTAGGAAAGACAAAATTCAGGATGACACGGCACACAGGGACCGGGAAAAAATTTTCACTTTATCGAGAGATTCAAATTTACGAGTTTCAAATTTATAAGTTTTTAGGGAATTGTTTTAACAAATGTTCGCTAGACAAACCTGTTAGAAATTGTGAAATTTATATAGAGTCGCTGTTTTCATCCCAAGTCGACCTTGACACGTGTACAGCCCGGCGGTGGCACGTGATACCATGTGACGTCACTACCTACCTACCCCTGCCTTGCCAAGCTGCTGGCTGTTTACAACTTCTATCTCTCTTTTGATTTTGTCTCTAAACTTGTATTTCCAATAAATCAATTGGCACTCTGCTTTAACGAGCCATTCGTTAATATTTCCAATAGGTTATGGGTCCTGACTACGCCCCAAATTTGAAGAAGCAAACCTAAAGTGAAACTGCTAAGCCTAACTCGTGGTAAATATGACGCGCCTTGATAATCAAGTCCGCCAGTTCAAAGGCGAAAACTTCTCCCTTTGGAAATTTCAGTTCCGACTACTATTAGAGCAAAATCAACTTTTGGATATCGTGGACGGCAAAAACATCAAACCAGAGGTAAGTGACGCTACCTCTGCTATACAGGATGCATGGCACGCCAAAGATATCAAAGCCCGAATGCTTATATCACAGGCACTTGAATTAAGATTTCTAGAACCTTTGATGTCCTGTAAAACTGCCGCTCAAATGTGGACAAGGCTCATGTCCATCCACGAACAGAGATCAGAGATCGCAATTGGCATGTTGTGGCAACAATTTTTTGACGCCCGAATGTCGTCATCAGAGGATGTCAGCAGCTATATCGCCAAGATTGAAAATCTTAGTGCAAGAATTCAGGATGCAGGAGGAACGATTACAGATGACCAGAAAGTGGCAAAGATAATAAACTCTCTTCCTTCGAGCATGCGGTATTTCATTCCAGCATGGGAGTCTCAAGCGCCGATTACGCAGACTCTAGAGAACTTATCAGCACGTCTTCTGATTGAAGAATGTAGAAACCAGCAGGCCGATTCCTCGCAAGGTACAGCATTCTACCAACATACTAAACCAAGAATCAAAGAAGACAACATAAAGAAGACTGATTCAGGAAAGATATCAGAACTAAAGAAAAAGACTGAATGCCATTATTGTCACAAGATTGGTCATTGGTCACGGGAATGTCGAAAACGGATTGCCGACCAGCAGAAGAAAAACGAGAAGCGGAAGAACCAAGCAGGAGATTATGATCATAAAGGTTTCAACGCTGATACCATCCTAAAGTGGAATGACTGCGACGTATGGTGGGCAGACAGCGGAGCTAGCTGCAGCATGACCTTCCGACGTGAATGGTTCAAGTCCTTCACTCCGATCCACAACGATCATAGAATATACCTTGGAGACAACACTTCCGTCCTTGCAGAAGGTACAGGTGACATTGAAATCCTTTCCATGGTGAATGGAAAATGGATTACAACATCAATCAGGAATGTGCTCTACTCTTCGAAGCTCAAGAAAAATTTGTTCAGCCTGGGAGTGTGCACTGAAAAGGGATACCGAGTAGACATCGACAAGGATGAGCTGCGCATCTACTCAAGAAAAGATCTGAAAGCAGTTGGACAACGCCAAGATGGGCTCTACAAGATGATGTTCCGAGTTACTTCATCTTCACAAGGATTCTCTGCAAAGATCAACAACCTCCAACTGTGGCACGAAAGACTAGCACACATCTCACTCACCACTATTCGAGAAATGGCCAAGAAAGGATTGATCAACGGTTTGCAACCCGAGGACATAAAAGAAGACGATTTCTTCTGTCAAGGCTGCCAAGAAGGAAAAACTCACAGAAAGCCTAGTCATTTGTCTGAAACAAAGGAGTACAATCCTGGTGAGTTCATTCTAAGTGATATCTGCGGCCCTATGCCAACACAATCAATAGGAGGATCACTTTATTTCATTTTATTCAAAGATTATTCCAGTGGCTTTCGCCATATAGATTTCATTAGACACAAATCCGATATTTTACACAAATTTGAAAACTTTGCTAGATTCAGTTATAATCAAACAGGCAATAAAATTAAAGTGATTAGAACCGATAATGCACTAGAATATACCAGTAAAGATTTCACAAATACTTGCAGAAAGTTCGGAATAGTGCATGAATTGTCAGCTCCATATATTCACGAACAGATAGGGCGCGTAGAACGAGACAATAGAACTATTGTCGAAGCAGCTCGATCGATGCTGTGCGCACGAAATCTTCCCGAAGAACTTTGGGCAGAAGCTTGCAATACTGCAACCTTCATTCTAAACCGAACATTCACTAAACAAGCTCCTAATACCACACCCTATGAACTCTTTTTCGGAAGAAAAGCTAGTTTGTATAATCTAAAGATTTTCGGCTGTGAAGCATGGTTGCATACACCCAAAGAACGTAGAAGGAAATGGGATAAGAAATCACAAAAGATGATTTTCTTAGGGTACGATAAAACCTGCACTAACTTTCGACTCTGGAACCCTTCTACTAGAAAGATTTCTATCTCTAAAGATGTTACTTTTAACGAGACAAAGCTCCGACATTGCGAACTAGAGGGAGAAAATTTCATCCCAGTTAACATTGACCTTGATCCGCCAGCACCGACCGAGGATGAATCACCCACAGCGCTAGGGTTTCCCACGCCGTCGGGATTCCACCCGATGATAACTCGATCTAAAAAGAAAGCAGATTCTTGTAACTACCATTTTGTCGATGAGCCTTCAACCTATAAAGATGCTATGGAAAGTCCAAATGCCGATAAATGGTTGGATGCAATGAAAGAAGAAATAAAAGCGTTAGAATCTAATAACACATGGTCACTCGAAACCCTACCAGACGGATATAAGCCAATAGGAAGTAAATGGGTTTATAAGCTAAAATCCCATCCCAACTCTACGGCACCTAAATTTAAGGCTAGACTTGTAGCTAAGGGTTACACACAAAGGAAGAACGTAGACTATTTCGACACCTTCAGTCCTGTTGTCAGATATGATTCACTTCGAGTGTTACTAGCAAACGCGGCATCAGAAAGAATGTTCTTAAAACAATTTGACGTAAAGACTGCATTTTTATATGGTGACTTAGACGAAGTCATATACTTAGAACAACCAGAAGGTTTCTCTCAAGGACACAATTTTGTTTGTAAACTACAAAAGAGTCTATATGGACTGAAACAATCGTCCAGAAATTGGAATAGGAAGTTTAAATCCTTCTTAGAGAAACACAAATTTTTTCAATCTAATGCAGATCAATGTGTTTTCACCGGAACTATTAACGACACTCAAATGATCCTTGCTCTTTACGTCGATGATGGACTTCTCATGTCTCGGAACAAGGACGATATCGATTCTATCGTCCAGGAACTATCTCACGAGTTCAATATAACGTCTAGAGATGCAGATTATTTCGTAGGACTTCAGATTGAACAATCAGAGGATAGATCGAAGATCTATATCCACCAATCTTCATACATAAACAAGATTTTAGATAAATTCAACATGATTGATTGCAAACCCGCAGCAGTACCCATGGACCCGAGTACAGTCCTAACTAAAGCTGATTGCCCAGACTTAGATAGAAATGGAAATTCACCAAAATTTCCTTACAGAGAAGCCGTAGGCTCACTAATGTTCGCCTCTACTGTTTCTAGACCGGACATAGCTTATGCGACATCACAGTTAAGTAAATACCTTGACAACCCAGGACAGACACACTGGACAGCAATTAAAAATGTATTTCGCTACCTGAAAGCAACACCACAATTAGGAATATTGTACGCTAACCATCAAGAGTTAACAGGTTACTCAGATAGCGATTATGCTAGGGACATTGATTCAAGGAAAAGTACTACAGGTTACATCTTCATGTTAAACCATGGTGCTGTTTCATGGTCAAGCCAAAAGCAATCGACAGTTGCCCTCTCCACAACAGAAAGTGAATATATTGCTGCCTGTGCTGCTACTAAAGAAATGGTCTGGCTACGCAGACTTCTTAAGGATATCGGGATTAAGATGGACAGACCCACAGTACTCAACATGGATAATCAAGCAGCCATAAAGCTAGTGCAGAATCCCGAGTTCCATAAGAGAACGAAGCACATTGATGTACGATATCACTACATTCGTACTAAACAGGAAGATGGTGAGCTGATCACAAGATATGTCAGCACTCTTCAGCAGACGGCTGACCTCCTGACGAAACCTTTGGGACCGAAACACTTCAGGCGGCTCCTAGAAAACTTGAACGTTATAAATTTCAAGAGGGAGTGTTAGAAATTGTGAAATTTATATAGAGTCGCTGTTTTCATCCCAAGTCGACCTTGACACGTGTACAGCCCGGCGGTGGCACGTGATACCATGTGACGTCACTACCTACCTACCCCTGCCTTGCCAAGCTGCTGGCTGTTTACAACTTCTATCTCTCTTTTGATTTTGTCTCTAAACTTGTATTTCCAATAAATCAATTGGCACTCTGCTTTAACGAGCCATTCGTTAATATTTCCAATAAAACCTTTACTCGGGTAAAACCTCGGGCGAAGCCGGGTACGTCCGCTAGTGTGATATATAAGAAACACATCCCTGGGGGATATTTTTGCCCAAAAATCTAGCTTTTTCTATTATAATTTTTGAATTGAAGACAAACATTGTTTGTTTTTGTCATTTCAACCTACAAGACATGTTCAAAGAGTCCTAAGAAAAGTTTAAAAGTTCGTTGTTTTTAAAGGAGTAAAATATTGAATGTAAGCAGAGTTTCGTTCGAAGAAGGTTCAGTGAAAATCAAGTAAACCAAAATTTTGAGAATTTTAAACATTAAAGAAACTAGATAAGAAATAGATGTAAGAGAAGTTTCTGAAGAGATTAGATTATCAGTGTTACGTTATCATCAGGGATGCTGTGGAGCTAACAGATATACGTGTCAAATTTGTTATTTACTTCCTCACCAGAAGGCAAAAAGAAATTGTGATAGAAATCTATATAAAAATGCCTGAAATATTTAATCACTCAGCAAATTTGATTGATAATGTGATAAAGGGAGATAGTATAAGGGTTTAAGATATGATAACGAAATCAAGAA